>CM062804.1:1015844578-1016353638 GCA_031772625.1 Pinus tabuliformis
AACATGTATTTTTGCAAGGAAAGCAACGAATTGGTTGGGGCTTCAAACTACCTTGCATGAAAGAAAAGGACAGATCTAAATCTCATTGAAAATGAGGTCATGGATCATGTCAAAGGATCTATCACAAAACCAGGAGAGGAAGATGCTCAAGCTCTTGCCAAGTATATGAAAGGGGAAGTTAGGGCTTAAAGGATTCTCATAGAATCCATCAAGGATCCCCTCATCCCATATGTATCTAAACTCGAAACTTCAAAAGAAATCTATAACAAATTGGTAGAGTTGTATTTTGTAAGCATAGCTGGAAAAGTCATCTCATTAATGCAAGAACTCTACACGCTGAAGATGTCTAGGGAAGATGGAATAGCCTCATACTTTATGAGGATATCTGAGATCCGGGATCAACTACAAGATTTGGGAGAAGCCATGTCTCATAGTGAAATTAATACAATTGTATTAAATGCACTACTGGACGAGTGGGGTTACTTCACTTCAAGTATCTATGGAAAGAAAGAAGCTACTCCATTCTAGGATCTATGGACACTATGCAAGATTGAAGAATCTAGACTAAGGGCCAAATCTGATGTGAGAGCAGTTGAGCAAAATCAAGCTTATGCTGCAATGACAAGAAGAAAGGTACAATTTGGAAAGTTTGGTCCTAAGAAAAAGAGAAAGAACATGGCTAAAATCCAATGCTATGGGTGTCAAGAATATGGACACTACAAAAGAGATTGTCCTAAGAACAAGAAGGACAATAACAAAAGAAGAAGAGAAGAAGCTCACATCACCGAGGAAGTGGAGGAGGCTGAAAAGAAGAAATCCAAGAAGGAGGAAGTAATAGATCTCCACTATTGAGATAGTCTTCCTCACGTAAGTTCTTTTCAAGCTCCTATGCCTTCTGTTGTAAGATATGGCTATCATAATTCACTAAAAGGGATGCATCAAGGCATCATAGAAGCATTGAAAGAAAGAGCTCAGGACATCATCATAAAGAAGCATAAAAGATGGTTAGAATCTATGGAAGTCAAAGATATAGCTCTTGGGAATCTCATTGAAAACATAAGTGGCAAAGTCATCTAGTACAAGGTTCATCATGTATCTGACAAAAGGAAACATTTTTTGATGGAGATACTTTAGATCTTCAAGATTCTTTGATGGAATCTTCATCGAAAGGTTCATCGATCAAGAAAGGAAGCAAGTGTTTCATCAAGAATTCCACATACTTTAGATCTTCAAGATTCTTTGATGGAATCTTCATCGAAAGGTTCATCGATCAAGAAAGGAAGCAAGTGTTTTTCATCAAGAATTCCAAACTTGTGGAATTCTTGGGATGATGGTATGGTAACATAAAAGTGAAGCAGATCAAGGCATTGAAGCTCTTTCAATCAAGGAAGTTGATGCTAGAAGCCTGGATGACCCGAAAATAAACAAACAAAAATGAGGTATGTATGCTTACATTTGATTGTAGAAGTCATGTCATATGGTTGCAGATAACATGGATCAATGATCTATCTTGAAAGCATGATCAAAAGGAAGGATCTCCTCCCTCAAAGAAATGTAGGAATGCATGAGTCATACATTCACTAGATGAAATCAACATAATATGTCATCATATGAAGTATGAGGTGGTTGACAACAATTGAGGAACTCTGATTGGAAGCTCCTGGGAATGAAATGTGTGAAGAAAGGAAGGAAGAGATCGTGAAATATGCAACCATGGTAAAAGGCAATCAACATTTGGAAGACCAAGAAGATTTGACTCGGATATCTCCATGAAAGATATGAAGACTCTAAGGAAGAGACCTTTGACAATATATATATCTTTGGGAGATGTGTCGATATGTATGCAGGATGTTGATGCAAACTTGTAGATGTCATGATGAAAGACCATCACAAAGGTAATGGTGTTTTTAATGTTCATTCCTTTATTTTTGAATAAATATCTGGATGGGTTTATGCAGGGCTGCCAAGGGAAGATCTATGGGTGTCTTCCACCATCAATGCACATGTAGTAGGATGAAAAATCCTTAAGTAAACATGGCATGAAGAAAGAAGCATGACATGAAGGAAGGCCAGATATGGACTGATGGATCACTTTCCGATGATGACGTGGCTGAATCATGGATGAAAGTGATGGATGGTCGGTGCCCTATGTAGAAGTCCCAAACATGAAGACTCCTAGATAACGAAAAGAAGATCAGGACATCATGAGGAGGAGTTCTTCAAGCAGTCAGTTGTCCCACCATCTCCACCTGAGGAGCTATTGTAGGTCCCTAATTAAGAGGGAGACTGAAAACAAGTTTCTTACTTGGAAGAAACTTGGAAAAATCGTAAGCCAAGAGGGAGCTTAGGTACATTCCTTCTGTAGGAATGAGTACATTCCTTTATTGGAATAGATATGTCCTGCCTAATTAAGAGGGAGAGATAGACACATCATTCTTCTCTTCACTTGGGAAGACAAAATGGAGGATTGGATAAGCATCTGGCATCTGATGCTCTTTGAGGATGTATTAGGGCATCCACGATAAGAGCAGTCCGATATTCTTTGAGGACTGCGAATCCAAGATAAGAATAGTCCTGGTGGAAAACACCCTGAGAACTTGGGTGGGGTATGTTCCAGGAAAGACAATGATGAGAGTGTCTATGAATCATTGGTCTTGCCAGCATTGAACTCAAATCTTGTGGAGAGATAGAGTTGGTAGTCAAGGCCTTGCTATGTGACAATGTTGGTTGATATGATGCTATATAGATGGGTTACCAATCTGATTCATCTTATGAGAAATTCTTCAAATTGAGAATGACCAAGTACCATTATGAATACCTCCCTAGTTAAGAGGGAGCGTTGAAAAGTGTAACTAGGTTCGGTCTTCATAATGACATGTAATTGTGATTTTATGTAAAAGATGTAAAGAAGAAAATTAAAATTATTGTAATGCTTGCCTCATGGGTTTCATGAGCAAGAGATTTTATTTTTAGTTAAGGCTCCCATTGTGAGCCCTTAGGGATTTTCTCATCTAGTCATATAAGTCTAATTGAGTCTATGTCATGTATGAAGGACCCTTCTTGGGCATGTTACAAATATATATGAGTCATTAAAAGAGTCAAAGAGACCCTCCAAGATCAAGCCCAAAAATCCTCTTCATGTCGGCCTTAAATGAAATAATAAAGCTTCTCCAAAAGGCATTTCAGCCATATCTCCAAGACAGATCAGCTAATTTATGGGCAAACCACTATATATAGGGTTGCTCGTCTTCATTTCAGGATATCAATATGGTTAAGGGTCTTAGACAACAAGGGAGTGCGAGAAAGGGTCTGAAACAAGAAAGGAGTGCGAGAAAGGAAGAGATAGAAGCCTCTTATCCAGCGTAGCAAGAAGAAGAGAAATCCGAATTGTTTTTGGCATCATTCTTGGTCATTTATCCGCACGTGTGACAAGTGTTAGGGAACTACAGTAAGGGTTACAACAATCAGCAACAAAAGCAAAACAAATGGTCTATCTACTAGCTGAAGTTAAAAGGATAAGACTCCTAATAAAGCAAAGAAGAAAGGGATCTCCAAACCACTCCAAAGAAGCTCACATGTGTGTTTTGCAAGGGAACCGTTAGGCCAAAAGTTGCAGGTTTATGGAGGAAAGCAAAGCTGAAATTGAAAGTGCTAGAAATCAGTTTGACTAGTGTTGACTAGTTAAGAAGGAGAAGCAATGAAGAAGGGTGTTGTGGCCTGATCTTGGCGAGGTTGTTGTGTCAAAGGTCTTGGTATTGGTCTTGGTATTCGTCAACTGGAATCTCTATAAGAAGAAGAATTTGTTTGGGTTTTCCTCTCAAAGAGTGAGAGGTTTTGGCCCTTGTTCGCAGCCTATATTTTGTCTCTTGTATCTTTATGGTTTATAATTGGTAATGGTTTGATGAAGAAGAACACAAATAGCCTAAGTAAAAGAAGACTCTAATCTAAAGAAGTAAACGCACTCACAAGCAGTTACTAATAAAAGAGAAATCACATAATATCTATGCCCTAGATTTCTCAACAAACTTCGACCCCAGCAACTTCGTCCTTTAGCAACTTCGACCTCTAGCAACTTTCTAGAAACTTTGTCCTCCAACAACTTTTCAGCAACTTCGACCTCTAGCAACTTTCCAGCAACTTCATCCTCCAATATCTTTTCAACAACTTCAATCTCTAGCAACTTTTACCTAGCAGCTTCAGAATTTCGTTGCACTTAAGAGAGAGAGATAGACCGAAAAACTTTGACTCTAGCTTCCTTCTTGAACTTCGCTTGCCTTAGGACTTCTTCCTTTTAAGATCGAACTATTTTTCTTGCTTCTTCGTATGTCTTGGATGCATGCTACAAATGAGGTCAAATGCCTCTCATATATAGCCTTTCTAGGGGTACGAATTGCCTCCATAAGGCCGACTTGATCTTTCATGTAGGCCGACTTGTTGCAGCTCGTTGACAAGGTTTTGGAGGGTCTTTTATGACTCAAATTAATTCCTTTTACATAATACAAGATTCCCAAAGGGGTCTTACATGTATGAGAATGACTCTTTTGACTTCATAATTCTATGACAAACATAGGCAAAGAGTTATTCTAGATCTCCCACGATGACCTAATTATAGACGGGTTCAGTAGAGTGAACTTGTACAGAGTACCACGTGCCACTGTTTCGACCTTCAGCCCTGAAAACGATACACAAGAAACTAGAGTCGGTGCACTTTCAGTCACTTTTTATGAAATTCAAATTTGATGCTAAGAGAGAAAGTTATGATGATTTTCCCTAGGTCACCTGTGTGAGATGGAATTCTGGAGCCTGCACAAACCCTAACTTCCTCGAACCATATCTCTGAAAATATAGCGAACCAAGTGTTGGAAAATCAAAGTAATTATATTAGGGTTTGATTCTCCTTTCTTAATAATTACTTGTGAGTGTGTTGGCTTCTTTTACTTCTTTATTATCTTATCTTTCATCAAGCAATTACAATAAAATGTGTGTATGAAGATCCCATATTTCATTGATGATAGAGGCCAAGCAACCACAATTTCAAGATAATGTAAACACAACAGTAAAATTAAACCTCAAAAAAAATGTTCAATTAGTAGTTATCAAAACCGAACCAGTCAACCCAACGAGTGGAAACCAAACCAGTCAATCAAAAATATATAAAATATTCAAATTTTGATTATATATATATAGAGAGAGAGAGAGAGAAAGATAGAGGGGGAAGGGTGAGGGAGATTCATGTAAATCCAACCATTAAACACAAAATACACAAAGTTTTCTCATATATATAGCATGCGAGAATGAATATAACAAAATTGCACCGAGTAATACATCTCTACACCAAAATGCATAAACATTGTGGCTTTTAATTTACCACATCCCCTGATTGCATAAGGTCTGGCAACATTTCACTAACAAGAGCTAGAGACAGAGAGGTATTCCATTTTCTAGTGCCCTGTCTACTATGTTATATGCAAGAGCTTTCACTGTCTATTCAAACTCCTAAAGCTCAAAGGGTCTATTTCCATTTTTTTTGCTACCCAAATCAGTAATGCCTTGCTCTCTATTTGAGAGAAGCACTTGGACACAAATCTCAAGTTCTCCATACCTCGTCCTAATCGATGACTCTTAGGCATATCACATCTTGCTTCTAGGGTGTCCTCTTACCCATCCATATGCATGGGTAACCCTAGGAGACAAGTTTTCTCCTATGATGCAACTTGCCAGCTAACAACCCCTCCCATGATCCAAAAAAAGCCAACCTTAGACTCCTCTCGCCCATTCTTCGGTCAGTGTATTCATTTGTCTAACTTACCCATCCAATGAAGGTGGATCATCTATTATGAGGTACATTAACCATTTTTGCATGCAAGTGTTTTCATTTAATGTTTAAGACATTCTAGTATGGATCACAGGTTGAAATTTATTTATAGACCGCTTTGTTTGTATACTTGTTCCCTTATTTCACCTTGGTGGTTATCAGTTTCCCCTAGTCCAATGTGACCTTCCTTAGGGTCTCTCTTTCATTGTCTAGGAGGCTCTCATTATGGTAGAGTTCCATGTTATTCATGCTTAAGACTTGTCATTATTCCCCTTATTCATTCTCCCGTCTTTTGATTGGTTGTTGTCAATTGCTCATGCTAGTTACCAACATACCTTGTCCTATGGGAAGAAGGGATTGGAAATACCTAAAGTTGATGCAGTTTTAAGAAAAGAAAAAGCATAAGCCATGTGTTAAATGCAAAAGAATGGCAAGGGATGTAAAGCAATCAAAAGCCAATTATAGCTTGAGCTGTACCCCCTCTTATATAGCCACTCATCCTCGAAAATATCTATGTATATCATGCCTATCAAAGTAAAAGGAACTCTCAAAGAACATCCTGATCTCAATGAAGCAGTAAATTGTCCATCATTAAAGGGGGATTATATTATCTTTATTGCGTGATAATCAATGAAGCTTGTTAAACAAATCAAATGAAGAAAAAGTAAAATAAGGGGCTTGGAAAAACAAAGGCAAGGGAAGGTATCTCAAGCAACTAAGCGCTCCCTCTACAAAGGCACTCATGGATGATGGTTTTAGATAACCCAACATAAGATTATGACACCTTTCATGAAGTAGACCCCAAGCCATAACACCTATCACTTACACCTATCATTTGAAAGTGTTGACTTGGGAACTGTTCCTCCCCTTAGGTTGGAAGCACCTAATAGGGTCACATGATAACCCTTCCATGCCTAAGTATGGTATTGGAAACATGTATATAATTGTAAACTAGTAAGAAATTTGAAGATGACACTTGTGTGAAGTGCATTGATGAATTTCACATTAAATATGGTCCACCTTGACACTCTTATGGTTCTTGTACCCATGATGTTGATCTCACTTGATTCCTTGTGTATGTCATAGATGATTCTTCCTGGTGCAACTAGGATCCCTTGAGGGATGATATGATGCTCCTCCATCACTTCATAGATGACGCCCAACCACTTTTGATGATGACGCGAAGAACTTTGACAGAGAATGTTGGGCACTTAATGAGGAGCATTTACCTTGAGGTTGACTTGGAATAGTTGATGAGACCCTTCCCTAGTCTTAAGACCTTGGACATTGTCTTTCCGTCTTTCTAGGCTTGGATGTTGCTTGGAGAACAAGGGTACACATAAGATGACAGGACACCCCAAAGTTGGCATTGCACCTTCTTGATGGACGTTCTTCATCTCTAGATGGTGATTGACAATGATGAGGACTTGGGACCCCTTTAGAGGGGTATTGCACCTTCTAATAAGATGACATCATGCCCTAGCTTGATGATGTCACCCCACGTGTTATATATAATGATGACATAGGCCTTTTGGAGGGTGATGTTGGGACTTGAGAGGGTTATTTTGGTGATGAGGCACCTTTTTGAGATGGAGACACATGACTTATGGGATGAGATGCATTTTGAGTCATCTTTTGCTCCTTTTGATAAGGGACATGACTTTTGCAGATAATATCACTCTTTGGAGGGTATCTTGCTCACACATGTGGGCTAGTTGAGGAATATTCTAATGTTATTTTGTTATTTTGCTTAGCTTTGGGGGTTGGCTTGATGACCTATCCACAAGGATTTCACATTTTTAGGGGATTTTAGCATAAATTAGGGATAAGTTGCTTGGTTACCCTAAGTATAAATAGGGGAGCAATTTTTCTCCTATATTTGTTGTCACACCTAGACCATACATTCTTTTGATTAGTGATTCTTCTCTCTTGTGCACTATGGAGGCCTAGTTGAGCGACTTCTCTTATAGGTGGAATTGTGATGTGACGTGATCTCTTTTCATAGATGCTTATGTTGGATAATGGATGTTGCATCGTGAAATTTAGTTAGTTATTTACTTTACCTTCGTATTATATTCCGTGTGATGAATCTTCTTGTGCTAATTTAGTTTACTTGGTATTTGCTTCATTGTCCCTTCTTGATCTAAACCCTTCCTCCAAGTATTTGAGGGATAGAGATAGATCATTCTTTCCCTTAATCATCCAAAAAATTGAGAACCTAAATCTCAAACCCTACGGTAAGTTAGTATATTTTCCCTAATTTGTTTGAATTTAGTACCACTCAAGGAAACCCTAGAATTTTTTGTATCCTAAACTCCATCTGCCCTAGATTGAGAAGGCACTAGTCCATTTCTCTTGTGCCATTCTTTTAAAAAATAAAAATAAAAATTCATTTCATCGTAAATTAGGGTTAAATTATAGCAAAATCCCATATTTTAGCATTTAATGTCTCATTGATGTATGCCCTCAAGTTAGATATTGTGTAAAAGTGCATTAAAGAAGCAAAATTTAAATTTTTCATGCATTTTTGTGAAAAATCCTCGAAATGTAGCAACTGTAATTAATTCTTCTAACTGATTAATAGTTTATTAATTTACTGATTAATATCGAATTAATCACACTGCAATTTCTTCACAAATAAAATGTTGCAGAAAATAAACTAGAAACTGAGAAAATACTGGCACACACACATAAAAAATGACACAATTATTTTTGGACAAATGTCCCCAAAAAAACCCAATGTGGGAAAATCGGTGCAGCAACTGAGGATTTTATTATTATGCAGCAGTGAGAAATTTTGAGTACAATTGGATGCCCAAAACTGGAAATCCTCTACAAGAGAAACTGGCCACAAAAATTAGTGAGACGAACTTTGTCTCACCTGGCACTAATCTAGCTCCAACACTAGCACTTACTGGGCTCCACGAAACCCCTACGTCAGCCTCTGCGTCAACCCTGCGCAGGTTCTTGTATGCTCTACCTGGGACTACAACTGATCAAGTCGTTTGCCCAACTTAGCCTCTAAGAATGACTCGCTAGCCCCTTTGGAAAATCTCCCGGGCTTTAGCAACTAAATTGACCCTCTAACTAGCCAAATCGAACTCTACCTCTAAAGCTTATGCGTAGGCCCTGCGCAACCCCACTGAGGAAACTCAGCCCTCCTATAGCTGCCCAGAACTGGAAGAATTCCTTCAGACGCACTATCTTTGCCCCTCTCTGTCTCTGCGTCCCCCTCTGGCTCGAACTCTTTCAGCGAGATGTTGCTCTCTGGAAAATCGAACTGCCCAAGGAAACTTGCTCTCCAAGTGCATTTCTCCATCTACCCATCAACCTCTTCTTATAATCTCCAGGGGTGGCAAGAGGGGGAGGGATTCTCTTTAATCCCCATGGAATCATTGTGGACAAGTATGCTTGGGGACTAGGAATCAAGACCAACAATCAAGCGGAAGTTTACAGCTTGTATATGGGGCTTCTTCAAGCTAAGAAAAGGGAAGTTAAAAGCATCATAATCCTAGGTGACTCCTATCTGATTATTAGACACCTTAGAAATTCCTCCCCTACCCAGGACAATCACCTAAGCCAAACTCTTCTTTGTGCTCAGAGCATCCTTTCCTCCTTTGAGACCTCTCAAGCTTGGCACATCCTCTGGAACCTTAATTCAGAAGTAGATATGATGGCTAATAAATCATGTCACCTATCGGAAGGAACATTGGAAGTTAATGGGGTCTTTAGTCCCTTCCCTATACACTAACCCCACTATGTTTTGCTCCCTCTTGCCCCCCCCTTTACCCTCTTCATCATACATGGTATAACAAGATTATGATTGTCGCACTTGTCATCCCCTGTCACACCCCTTTCATCATCGGCTTTATTATTCCCTATCCTTCCCCGTACACCCGTGTGATGACACCTCTCCACTCTCCTCTGTCGCGCGGCCACCTCTTTCTCCTCCACATGAAGCGGTTAGGGCCGAATTTGCAGATAAGCGTGAGACTTCTCAGGCCGAATTCATTATCCAAGGCTCATTGCAGGAGTTCGAAGTTGGTTTTCATGCGAGCCCTCTTTCCCTACGTGCAACATTTACTCCCCATGGCCCTGACGAAACAGCCCAACTACTTGAACGTCCATCTGCAAATAATGGTCGCTCACTTTATCCTCACATGTTAATGATTAGACCGTATTGGGATCCTAGTGGCTCGGGCTGGATTTTGCAGGGTCGCGGTTATAAATCTCAGATGAGTTCTCTATCCCATCCGTCCTGCTTGTGATTTTGATCCCTGGTTGGTTTGGGTTTTGTTTTTCGAGTGAAGAGAATTTGGTTACGTATCTCCAGTGCGAGATTTCAATCTCTCTCTGGGACTGGGTTTGCGCCCTCCCTTTTTGGCAGCTCTCTAGTTTGATCGGGCTAGCTAAGGGTAGGATTCCTTTGGAAGGAAATTTTTGGCACGCTGCTTCTTAGCCTTGTCCCGCCTTTCAGAAGATGGACACAAACTCTTGGGGTAGCAGACACCCTCGTTCTGTTTGGGTATCGGGGAAGGACGCATCGCGTCATGCCTTGGGTCATCTTCAGAGCTCACCACCCCCCCCCCCCCCCCCGACTCCGTCTTTGTGCTTGCAGTGTGCAAAGAAATTGGCTGAAATTAAAGTCCAATTCTCTGACGTAAAGGACCTGATGTATCGTCAAAGGGTGGTGGCATATGAAAATTCAAAGAGCATTGAGGACAAAGGGAGGCAGGTTGATAAGCTTGAAGATGAGGTTGTTGCGCTGCGTACCATGATTGAAGACATACAACTATTGGTGTCAAAGACCGATCTCCCCAGAAGAGCAGAGCAAATATGAAGTCCAAAACTCGGGCATTGATCTGAACCGCCCGGCTGACCCTATCGGCTAACTACTCCTTGATATGTCTGGCTTCTTCTGCGTAAATTTTTTGTCTCAATTTTGCCAAATATATACTAGTAGGCTAAATAAGAGTACTATGTCAGTTGTAAATTTTGTAATGGTCATGGATCTGGGCTCTGTATATCAGGATGGAACTAGCAAAATAGAAGCCCAAGGGCAAATTCAAATGCAATATTCACCCATGTATCTTGCTGCAACTGGGAGCAGATTTAATATATCAAGACTCACTACTACATAAAAAAATAAAAATAATCTCTAGTTGGGACTCCAACGGCCACGATTAAAACTTAATCGATGGTTGATATCATCTCCAAGTTGATCCGTGTGAGTTTCTAGAGAATTCTCACCTTTCTCAATTAATTACTATTAATTAACCATTTTTCCTAAGTTAGACTTAGGAAATTTTTAATTATGGTCAATTAATTTAATTGAGCCATCTCTATGTGGAATTTCCATAAACAATTTCTGGGTTTTGGAGAACTCTTGTGTTTTAGCCTCTCCACAAATTTCGAGACTGGGACACCATTTGATGCTACAAAAACTAACACTCCCTCTTAGCGAGGAAGGTGTTCTCTCAAACTAGTGTTGCACATTTGTCACAACACCTTGTTTCTATAACATCCTCCAACCACATTGCTGATGTCTGACAATTGTAGCTGCTTGCCACTGTCCACCAACTACTGCACTAACTCTAATTCATCTGCCACTTACTGTAGCTAAACCAATTTGTTGCATATGTGCTACTGCTGACACTGCACTATATCCTGTATCGTTGCCAACTCTACATCTGCATTGCAACTCCCTCTCAACTGTTGTTGTTGCTGCTGTAACTGAGAAGCATCCACAATAATGAATCATTTGTGTCTTTGTGTTGCAACTGTCTCCTGAGTTTCTAATCGCTACCAACCTTTACACTGTCCACTAGGAAATCTGCGTTGTTGTTGATTCTGCACTAAGCCTCCTACTCTGCTATCAACACTGCTCTGCACTCCTCAACATCTGACTGCCACTAGTCTGAAATTGTCACTCTGGAATCTAACTACATCAACTGAAATTGATCCTCCTGCTACTGAATATTGTGGCCCCTGTAGCAAGGGTAATGATCCATGAGGAAAAACGAGTCGATGCTCACCTCAATAGACCCTGTGCAAATCTTTGAGCATCTCTAGGACTAAAGTTCCATATCACCCCACCTCACTCCTAGAAGTATCGCTGCAAACATAGAAAAATATTCCTCCAACCTGGAGGACAACTTGTCTATCTTTGCAGACGCTACAACCTGATCCTGCTTCTCCTGCTTCTCCTTCTTCCTTTGAGGACACTGAGTATTGTAGTGGTCAAACTCACCTGAAGCACTTAACCTTAGATAGATCCTTCTTTTTCTCTTTCTCCCCCTGCGAACCTTGTCCCTGACTGGGACCCTTTGATGCAAGAGCCACATTATCAGCCTCCTCCACACTTTTCGATCCCTTGCTACTGCTACCACTGATGGAGGTCTTCACTAGTGCTCGCTTCATCTCCTCCTACTACAGGTCTGGCACATCCAGTCCCACCTTGGTAATGTATCTCGTCCCAAAATACCTTGGACAAAGATTTCACAATCCTCTGAGACACTGTTCTGGGACAAACGCATAAGCTTTGTATCTTGACGTGCTTCTCCTACAGCTACAAGATGATCCCGGATATCTTGAATTCTAGTTAGAAAGAGATCAATGCCTTCACCCTTTTGCATCTTGATGTTTCACAGCTTCTCCTTCATAAACATCTTTCGTTGCTCTAAAGGATTTTGATCTAGCCCTGCGAGAGCATCCCACATCTCTTTGGCAAAGTTCTTGCTAGATATATGTGAGACTATATGGTCTCGGACTCCATCAAGAATCATTTGCTTCACCTTGGCCATTTCCTTTCTGAAGTTTGCTAGCTGTTGTTAATCAATAGGTTCTGCCACAATGTTGTCTACATAAGTTTTCAGACCATGCTCATCAAGGAGAAAGGACATTCTAGCCTTCCAAATGACATAGTTGGAGGCACCGTCCAATTTGTCTTGATCTTTGAGCCTGATTGTGGCCATCTCTCCAAAAACTCTACTTGAAGTTGAAATCTCCCTCTTTCTCCTGCCCGGCTACTAGCTCTGTTTTTCGCACTCCCTTCTGGAGTGAGAAAATTTGCCTACTGCTACTGTCGGATGCAACTGGAAATTTGGATTTCTAAAGCTAGAAACCCTCTAAGACAAATTCACTTTGTGTGTGCACTTTCTCTTCCACCCGACGTTGTTTCTGCTCTAGAAACTACTATAAAACCCTTATGCGCCCAAATAAGAAATCTGCTCAGCGAAAATACTAAGTTGTTCCTCCCTCTGCCTGCTGGAATCACTTTTCTGGACAAGTCGAATTTTCTGCCACCCTGCAACTAAAAGCCAAACCCTCTGTCCAGCAATTCGCACTGCTTGGCTAGGCACTACGCAGCCCTAGAAAATTTTGGCCTGCTGCTCCATCTGAACAGCGAAATTTTCTTCTTCCGCCTTTAAGCTTCCCGTCTATCAAATATGCTTTGATACCATGTGAAAATTCTGTGAATGTAGCAACTAGAATTAATTCTTCTAACTGATTAACAATTTATTAATTTACTGATTAATATCGAACTAATCACACTGCAATTTCTTTACAAATAAAACATTGCGGAAAATAAACTGGAAACTAAGAAAATACTAGCACACACACATTAAAAACGACAATTATTTTTGGACAAATGTCCCCGGAAAACCCAATGTGGGAAAACTATTGCAGCAACTGAGGACTTTATTATTATGCAGCAATGAGAAATTCTGAGTACAATTGGATGCCCAAAACTAACAATCCTCTACAAGAGAAACTAGCCACAAAAATTAGTGAGACAAATTTTGTCTCACCCAACACTGATCCAACTCCAAAACTGGCACTTACTGGGCTCCATGAAACCCCTGCGTCAACCTCTGCATCACCCCTACGCAGGCTCTTGTACGCTCTGCTTGGAACTGCAACTGATCAAGTCGTCTACCCAACTCAGCCTCTGAGAATGACTTGTTGGCCCCTCCAGAAATTCTCCCGGCCTCCAGCAATTGAATCGACCCTCTGATTGGCCAAATCAAACTCTACCTCTGAAGCTTCTGTGCAGCCCCACTAAGGAAACTCGGCCCTCCTGTAGCTAACTCTCCGAAACTGGAAGACTTCCTCCGAACTCACTGTGTCTGCCTTCTCTGTCTTTGCGTCCCCTCTCTGGCTCGAACTCTTCCAGTGATATGCTGCTCTCTAGAAAATCGAACAAACCAAGGAAACTCGCTCTCCATCGATGCTTGGGATCATCTCAAAGTCGATCCGTGTGAGTTTCTAGAGAATTTTCACCTTTCTCAATTAATTACTATTAATTAATCATTTTTCCTAAATTAGACTTCCGAAATTTTTAATCATGGTCAATTAATTTAATTGAGCCATCTCTAGGTGGAATTTCCAAAAACGATTTCTGGGTTTTGGAGAAATCTTGTGTTTTAGCCTCTCCACAAAGTTTCGAGACTAGAACACCATCTGATGCTACAAAAAGTAACATTTTCAGCGATTTTCTAGGGTTGACATCGAGATTTATTTGATGTTATATGCCTTATTAACTATCAAAAATTGTTGTAACTTGGACCCTAGCTTACTCTTTAATCAAGCCTTTATTTCACATAGCTTATGTGTGATTTTCACAGCTAAATTTGCCATTTTTATAAACTATTGTTTTGCTACAATTTGTTGATTAAAACCCGATTTTATAGTAGCCTTGAGTATTTTCTTGATTTAGTGCGTTTGGGAAACCTATTTTAGACTCTTTAGGCCAACCGTAGCCTTTAGATTGACCCATAGCTCCCTTGAACCCAAATTTAGAATCTACTCAATCCACCTCAAACACTAATTTGCTATATCTTCATCCAGGATTTGCATTGTGGGATCCTTAGGAGGCACTTAGCTTAAGATCCTTAGGTCACTTGATCCCTAAGCCCTACAAGAGAAGCTTCCCTTATGTTGAATTATGTCCTTCACTAAAGAGACGGGAGTAGTCATTGAGGTGACAATGGTGACAGTCCCATGTAATGCACATTGTATAGGTTACCTAGTGAGGGTTTACACTAGGTGCTAGATTTTGTTGTAACATGTCCCACCAAATTGAAACAACAAGAGACAAGTAGAGAGACCCATCGACCCAGGTTGCCTCACCAAATTGAGGTAACAAGCAACAGGAAAAAAACCCAAGGACCCCTAGATAGGACCTCAAACACTCCTCCAAACTCCAAATTCGTGATGCCTTGACTCTCTTCAACTTAACCCAGTGTTGTGGGGGAGCGCCCCCCCCTCTCGATCCCGCTGCCAATCCGTGCTCCGAGCCGGAGCGACTCGGGAGCGGGTCGGGAGCGTGCTCCCTTAAAAAAATTATGCTCCCTGGGTTTTTTCAATTCGATATAGGGAGTGTCGCTCTAGGAGCGATTTTTATAACCCGGGAGCAGTCGGGGAACGATCGCTCCCGACCACTCCCGGGTTATGAAAATCACTCCCGGAGCAACGCTTGGAGAAACGCGCGAACAAAAAATAATAATAATAATAATAAATAAATAAAAAATAAAAAATGTTTTTGGCGGACACTACAAAAAAAAAAAAAAAATGATTTTTGTGGAAATAAAGTGAGGGAGGGAGGGAGGGAGGGTTAAATAGACCCTCCCTCATTCATTTCATCATTGTAATGAGAGTGAGGGTGAGAGTGAGAGTGAGAGTGAGAGCAAGAGAGTGAGGAGCAAGGAGAGAGCAAAAGAGAGCAAGGAGCAAGGAGCAAGAGAAAGCAAGGAGCAAGGGGAGATTGAAGAGCTTGCAAGGGGAGATTGGACGCCAAAGAGGTAGGCTCTACAATATTGAATAGAGTGTTTAGCAAATTTTTTTTAATGTTCATTTCTAAATAAATAAATAACTTTTTTTCTCTATTTCCCATTCCCATTCCCATTCCATTTATTTAAATTTTGCAGATACAAAACTTCAAATTTCAAACATCATGGTTATATTTCTTGGCATTTTCTTCTTCTTGGTCCCTTTTTTGGTTATTATGGTGTTGGAGAGTAGAAAAAGGAGGGTTGAAAATGAAGATATTGTTCATAGGGGCAAATAAAAAATATTGTTCATAACAATGATCCCAACTTGTGTAAACTGATTCACAATTGTGTGTATATACGGTGGGATAAACTTAATGTTCCACTACATTGCTTGGCGTATATCCTTACGCCAAAATACTACTCTACATCTTGGTTGGGCCAACCTGCACCAGGGTGTGGGGTTAGGGTCAAACCCCATATAGATGAAGAGCTATCTACAAGATATTTGCAAGAATTAGAAAAGTTGATACCTCACTGGAAGGAATGTGCTAGTGTGAATCTTGAATTAGGCAGATACTTCATGGCACTGGTTTGTTTGGTACCTTTCATGCAATGGAAGATAGAGACAAATTTGATGCTCTCACATGGTGGGAATCATATGGCGGCCATGGACTTTTGCCAAAATTGGCAAAAAAAGTTTTCTCACAGGTTGTAAATACTTCTTCTACAAAGAGGTGTTGGAGCACCTACAGCTTCATACATAATGTGAAAAGAAACAGAATCAATGAAAACCGGGCAGAAAGCTTGGTTTATGTGCACTACAACTTGAGGTTGTTGAGTCATTACTGTGATCGGGCTTATGAAGATCCAACATATAAAATTTGGGACAACCACCCACAAGATAATAATTTGGAGGATGGCACTATACATCTTGAAGAACTGGAAGCAGAACTTATGAGAGAGGAAGATGAAGAAACAACCATGCCACCTCCACCATCCAGTAGCGGTGCTCGAGTTCCGAGTCTTGTTCCTTTGTTGTCGTCGCCTCCATCTACACCCACGTGGAGGGCATGTGCCCTCTGGTTCTGGTCGTCGGTCTGTGTGGGAGGAGACTCCTAGAAGACCACCACGACCTGCTCATACATCAGACACTTCTCATGGCAAGGGCCACATGAACTAGTAGATAATAGATTTACAGTTTACTTGTCTTTTCTAGTTTCTATTAGTTTTCATAACTGTTGAGTCTTGACTCTTTCATATCATAATGATATTTTTTGTAAACAATATATGACTGTGACAGTTGAAGTTTGAAGTTTGAAGTTGGCAATTATAACTCATTGGTAATGATTCTAAATTATGAATATGATGCTTCGTGAAAGTTATTTCATTTCATTTCATAATTCATTTTATAACATTTCATTTCATGTTAGATATTATTTCTTGTAATTGTTAAAGTTTAAACTTAGCTTACAAGTACAACTTTGGTGATCAATGATGATAAATGTTATATATTGAATTTTCAATTTTGAAAGCTTGAAGTTGAAACTTTAAGATTGATGAATCATGATTCACGAGACTCAAAATGTTGTATGTTACTAACTTGTGGACGTGGTTGATGAAGATTATAACTTCTAGATGATTGGTTTTATATGGTTCAATGATCAATCTATGTTTTTTTTACGTTTTTTATATCTAATTCATCAGTCTACATGTTTTTGTTGCATATATGTATCAAAATAAAAAAAATAAATATATATATATATATATATAAATCGCTCCAGGATTCACTCCCAAACTGGGAGCTTTTGAAAATGTTGCTCCCGCACCCGTTTTCGCTCCCACTCCCAAGTAACACTGATTTAACCAATCCCCATAAGACCATTATGTAGTTTTCAATCCAAGGCACAAGTTGTTGCATACTACTAGTCCAATAAACAACTCAACTCCAAATAGCCTTAAAACAAAGTGTCCCTCCCCCCTCCCACAACAATGCATCCAACACATCTTGGCTTCCATCCATGCTTTCTTCTCCACAACCTTGGACGATAGAAGAGTTGGGCCCCCTCCTTCATGCTCTCCCCCGAGGATCATAAAGCGAGACCCCCTCACCCCTAGCCTCAACCAAGTGACCATCATCCACCAGTGCATCACCAAGTTCACAGTCATTGATGACTCAGAAGGCAAGACTCGGTATCCACTTTCACCATTAATTGCCAGACGCAACGCGTGGTGATAGTGGCAGCCTGCACTTGGTGACAACATCTCCTCTCAATCTGTAGCACTTCCTGCATAGGCCCTCTTCTTCCATCTTGCTAGATTCTTTACATGCATTTCTGTACCCATACTTTTATCTTTTATGTGTTTCTTAATAGTTTTATTAGCTTGATTAGCTAGATGCATAGTTCACAATCTTATGTTTAGAATTTCTGATTTTATCAGCTTTCAAGGAGTTGATTTTGCACTTCCACATCATACTTGTTGTTATTGCATGTATCTTTTAGTCCCATTAACCTACTTTTGTGGTCATTTGTCGTCATTAATAAAATCTTATCTTATACCATGTAAATGGCCTCCAGCATACAAAAATAATCATACATCTACAATCAAATCAACTCATAATCATCTGAATCTAGATCCTCTACATTCCTTGTATGGGTATGCTCGGCATCTTGGTTCGATGGCCCTTGAAGGTCAAACATCATTCTCTATATCGTGCAGCAGTGGAAGTAGCCATAAGTCATCCAAGATAAGTCCATCCACGACAGATGAAGACATCATTAAATAGATCAAAATTAGGTTTTAGGGTAGTTGTAGGGTGTTTGTTTTATATTTTTTTTGTTTTTTGGGAAGATAGAGATGCACCAGTACAAAACTCGCTAAACCAGCCAGTTCTGACCACTTCAACACAGAACCAGTCCAAACTGGTTTGAATCACCAGTTCAAATTAGAAACCCTCAAAACCGGTTTGAAACAGCTGGTTCCCATCCAATTCAACCAGTTCTGGTAACATTCAGAAACTACTAGGAGTCACAAACTGAGTTAGAGTTGGTCACATAAAACGAGGCTAAATGTGAAAAACATTTTCAACGTGTAAGAGTTGTGTTCAATTACCTTGGAAGAGGTGTTGAATATGGCACTGCTATTAAATGACATTAGTTAAGGCTGCCTTGGGTGTTAGAACTGTGTGTATAGATACATAGATGCATACATTCAGAAAGATAGATAGATAGATAGATAGATATGCATGTATATACGATGTCATCATCTCTTTACTTCCTTATCATTCATTCTGACGTTTGTGCTATATTGGGGTTATTTTCTCCTCTATTGCATCAACCTACTTCTAGGGTGTTGTTTCTCTCTTAGGATACTTATTTTGGCATTCTACTACAATTTGGCTCTGCTACTATAGCACCCTCACCTAAGTGCAGGGGCTTCTCTAGGAGGTGATATTGTAAATTGTAGCATCAATTCCCAGTAGTTACTCCATCCCAAGTCAGAGTTTGACAGAGTGAGGATGTTACTGCTCTGTGACCTCCTAGGGTGTAGCAACCTAGCCCGGGGATAAAGCAGACTGTTTTGAAGTGGCAATTTTTAACTTCCAATTGTGATTTTCAACTGGTTGTACCTCGGATGGGTGTCTGGTAAAGAATTCTTTGACCTTAATATGGGCATAATTACATAAGCAATTCGCTAAATATAGAACTACTATGTCATTCTGATTCTCCACCGTGTTCATAGATTTTTTGTCCTATCATTATAATGACTATATGTATTATGTAATTTGTTTAATGGTTTCTACATGAACGCATAGTGCAGATTTTATGTTGTGCATGGATATTCCACCATCATAAAGTCATAGCAGAAAAAAAAATGCTGATGTATCAAGTATGACAACATCTATAATCAGATAGAATGAGCCAATGTTATCGATCGTGATACTTTCTAGATATCAAGGTACTGGGAAATTCAGCTAAGAAGAAAGGATTGTGCCCTATGTTCATAAACCCTACTGCTTACCATTTTGGGTGAATAGCTCCAAGCCGCCATGGTAGACTCTTGTGCCCCAAGCTAGTGGAGCAATGGAACATATGGGAGCTACAAGGTTAAGCCTTCAAGGATTTCACTATGGTGGAGGGCCATATTTATACAGCATCAACTATTGGAAGTGGGTCTCCGCAGGAGATTTGGCTGGTGTCCCTAAAGGCACGGTCCCTTTGAGGGATGCAATAAAGGACTCAATCTTCATAATAGCTTTAGTGTTTATGACAAACTCAGAAGTAACTTGGCAAACCTGGCCGCAACTCAATGATTTTGACCAAAATGGGGCAAACTTGGACAAGTACTTGCCACACTCGGCGTGTCCTGTAACAGAGATGAAAATCAAATCTACTAGTTTGCTAGGAAACGAGAGAAATTTAACATGGGTGTTTTTCAACTCCATTTTTCTGTTATCTTCTATTAATTTTATAGCTGACAATCTGGATGGTAAGCAAATACGTTGACTCAGATTTTAAAACAGCTAAAAAACCACAAGTGAAGTTTGAATTTCAGGAAACCTAAAGGAAAAAGCAGGCTGTGATTACATACTGAAGCAAGACGATGTATATATATCTATCTACATGTGTGTGTGTTTTTGTGTTTTCAATCCAACTAAAAGCAATACCATAATCAATAATTTAACAGGGAAAAAAAAAAGACAGAACCCAAATGAATGTACTGACCAAGTAAAGAGCTCCCCCTGTGCAGTAACTGCTGCAGAATGAAGGCCTCCCAGTGCAACGCTCTCTACCGGATCCAAATATGAGTTGAGTGTAGGCTCATACATAGTTTTCTCCGTGCCGAGACCAAGCCTGCCTCCATCTCCCTTTCCCCAGACATATAACTTGCCATCAACCAACAGAGATGAGTGGAACAACCCACATGATATACCCAATTCCACAACATGAGAAGCTGATGATGTACTGCTTCTATTTTTTTCTCTAAGCAGACCCTGCATGGGGGCAAACCTGAAATTTGAAGGAACTGTCATTGACAGAACCCTGCAAGGATAAAACCTTGTCTCCTCTACACCACCACCCAGCTGCCCTGCACTTCCTCTCCCCCATGACAGAAGCTCTACCAATGTTCTGGAGCTATCTTCGTCGTCGCCTATCCTCCACACTTCAGATGATGAAATGTCTCTTTTCTGGCTACATATGTGATATGCTGGGTACCCATTTGTGTGGGGTGCCCTAAAAATTCTAGTACTATGACAGCCAATGTTCTTCCACTTCCACTTGTTCATTTTGTATTTTTATGATTAAATATATTCAGTTGATGATACATAAGAATGCATCAGATGTTTATCTTTGCAGAATCTGTTGTTCTGATACTACATTTGTGGATACAACTTGACGGAGAAAACAGAAAAATTGTTGTAGCGGCTCTAACGGGTAATTTCGTTTGTCCGAAGAATGCAGGTTGGGTGGTTTTACAGTGATCAATCTGTTACAGAATTTCAACGTCGGATTGCTTCGTATTTTCTGTTTCTGATTTCTTTGGTGTATATGTTATCTAAGAGCATGTAACATAAGGGAAACTATTCGCGTATGCACATTGCAGGCGAATCATGTAAGCTTGCATGAGGCCTCTGTGGCTTGGAGCATATGAAAAGACCTTGCCAAGACCTAATGTTGGTTTAGGTGATATTGTGGAATTTAGTGTGGTCGTTCTATATGTCTCCAGTTTCCTTTGCTATGATGGTTTTTTAGGGGAGGGGAAGTATTAAGATGTAACTACATTGGCATTACAATATAGGTCGTAGGTCGTGAGGTGATAAAGGTTTTGGTTCAGTGATATAGTACATTAATAAAATTAAAAATAAAAATAGCTAGCATTTGCACCAGAGGTTGCAAAAGAACGCCGTAAGGCATAAATTGAGAAATAATTGTGACATGTAAATCATCATTGAGAATAAGAATTAATAAAGAAGATTGTCTGCAAAAGTGGAAGATAAATTTAAATGATTTACATTATCTGAATTTTATAGATAATATAATGTTTGTAACAAAGATTGGCTCTTGATATTCTAAGATGTTTTATAAGTTTCAATCAAAAATTACTAGTAGATTATAATAGATGACACTTTCAATTCGCCATATAGTATCTCTCCAAAAAAACATCCCTACAAAAAGGATGTTGTACAATACATCTTGTCCATCTTTGTTAGGTCATTGCTTTCACCCAGTGACATATAGCATATAGCAATCACGCTTTTACAAAGTTTACTTTAGGGTTAAAGGCCTTCATACCAATATTTTTGGTGATGTATGACCACCGCCAACACTAGGGCTACAAAGCTTGAGGCCATACATTAGTTGTCTTGTTATGTCCCCTTCAGTCATCTTGTTATGTCCCCTTCGCCGACTCTAGATGTAGATTTCGACTTAATGAAAACAAAAAACTTTGATATCTTCAATCGACATAAAACATAGAACTTGCAATTAAAGTTTTGTAGAATTTTTCCATATGAAATTTTTAAAAAATATAGAGAATTTGTGTGGGGCTATTAAGAAAGACTTGAACTTCAAACATTTCCCACTATTTCTATATTTCTCACTTATATTGAGACAATGTACAATGCAATGTTATGATATATTATTTTGATTTAAAATTGATAATTAAAATAGTAATTATAGTTATTAATTAAAAAGTTAGTAAATATTACTTTAAAATTATTAGTTAATTTTTTTTTAATAAAAATAAAGTGGTGCAATATCCAAAAAAATATACTGTCAACTTAGAAGAAATAATGTGGAAAAGGGTCATTTCTTCAAATGACAAATTGATCATTGTGATTGCGAGGAAAGAACTACTTGAGACTCCAAACCATGTGTCCTAAACATTTTGTGAATATCATTTGTGGCTTCAAATGAGAGTTTGATATCCCTTGTGGCTTCAAATTAGATCTTTAGTCATACTTTTGTTTGGGTTTTATACATTTTATATAACTGTGATGTAATCTTTATCTTTTAAATGTTTGGCTATTTTAAAAATACAAACCATGTGTGCTAAACATTTTGTGAATATCATTTGTGGCTTCAAATGAGAGTTTGATATCCCTTGTGGCTTCAAATTAGATCTTTAGTCATTCTTTTGTTTGGGTTTATACATTTTATATAACTGTGATGGAATCTTTATCTTTTAAATGTTTGTCTATTTTAAAAATACATTTACAATCCAACCTGCACCACATATTACAATTTTAGTTATTATCAAACATGTTAATTAGTATCCCATAAGGAATGCTATTTTGGGTCCAATTTAATCTTGGAGTAGAATTTTTATCTTTTAAATATTTAACTATTTTAAAAATACATTTACAATTCAACCTTTAATCTCTTAAATGTTTAGCTATTTTAAAAATACATTCACAGTGGAATTTTTATCTTTTAAATATTTAACTATTTTAAAAATACATTTACAGTCCATTACAGTTTTAGTTATTATCAAACATGTTAGTTAGTATCCCATATATTTTAAGCCAGGAATGTTATTTTGGGTCCAATTTAATCCTAGAGTAGATTTGTTTATGCACAACTTATTGAAAAATTCGATAACGAAGATGATTGTTAAACAAATATTTTCTCTGATATTCACCTGAGCTCTAAGTTGTGCACATTTCAGATTTCCACTAGAGAAATCCTAGAAGAAGGGAGACTTGATTATTATGTAGAAGCCTAAGTTTACTAAAATAATCAGTTCTGCGTTGTTTGAACGTCTATACTAAGAGTGTCGAGAATTGTTCGATCCAAGATGTAGACCATTCCTTTTTCAAATTTTCTTGAATGTTATTTTGGGTCCAATTTAATCCTAGAGTAGATTTGTTTATGCACAACCTATTGAAAAATTCGATAACGAAGATGATTGTTAAACAAATATTTTCTCTCATATTCCCCTGAGTATTAAGGTGTAACTACATTGGCATTACAATATAGGTCGTAGGTTGTGAGGTGATAAAGGTCTCGGTTCAGTGATATAGTACATTAATAAAATTAAAAATAAAAATAAAAATTATTATTGCTATTATTATTATTATTATTATTATTATTATTATTATTATTATATTGAGGTATCTGTGGCTTGGAGCATATGAAAAGACCTTGCCAAGACTTAATGTTGGTTTAGGTGATATTTTGGAATTTAGTGGGGTCGTTTCACATGTTTCCAATTTCCTTTGTTAGGACGTTTTTTTAGGGGGGAGGGGGAAGCATTAAGGTGTCACTACATTGGCATTACAATATAGGTCGTAGGTTGTGAGGTGATAAAGGTCTTGGTTGAGTGCGATAGGAAATTAATAAAACTAAAAATAAAAATAATAACTATAATAATAATAATAATATTGATTGATAATAGTTTAAAAAAAAAAATAGAGATTGATATTTGATGGAGATTTTGGATGGGTTTAAAGTTCAAATCTAATTATCATTATAATTTTTAGGTTAATGTCAACAATTCAAAAATTAGTGTTTATGAGGAAATTTATAACTCATCAAGAATCAAGGTGTTTTACATGGGGCATCTACATTAATCATAACAAACCAACATATCACTTTACCGGAATAGAACGAGAGTAGAGAGAATCACAAACAGTTTTTTGAAACACTCAAACTAAAGTTATTTGACCACTTGAACTAAACTCACATAAACTAGGTGAACTAATGAATCTTCATAAATTCAATGATGTGATAATTTGGGATGAGAAGGCATTGAATAACCAAAATATTTGGGGCCATTAAAAATCTTGAATGTGGATTGCAAGAAGCTATGTAATAATTCATTTTCTATTTATTATGTTGTTGGTAATCAAAAAAAAATAAGAAACATAAAAAATGATATTGATGTTTGTAGTAGAAGAAATAGAAGAAAATCAAATCTTTTTATTAACATAGTCTCTGGAAAAATATGAGAATTGTCTGAATAAAACTCAGCAATATCCTTTGTAGCAAACAATGGACTTTTAATTTAGAACAACTAACATGGCAATGACCAATCCTTCCATGTTATTACATCGAAATACTCACATTTGTGTTGTCAAATTCCTATTACAAAACATATAACTTCATTTGGCACAAAGGGATTATATTAAAAGAAAAAGGGTCATCATAAGCTTCTAGAAGTGGAGTGGATTAAAATTATTAATTGTAGTGTTTCCTTGATGAATTTGAGGATAGTTGTGGAGATAATCATATGAACTCTTCCTTCATAAATATTTAGATGTGTAATCATATTGTTATTAGTTGGTGATGGGCACACAATATTCATGGTCACTCAGAGTTGTCTTTAGAAAAAAACATTCCATGATGGTTTAAAGATTTGTGTATAGATATGAAAAACAAAAAAAATTGGAAAAACAAAATGAAATTCAGCGAAAGCAACTTTTTAATTCCAAGCTTTGTAAAATAAGGTAACCAAGCAAAAGTTACAACTTATAAAAACAACTTATAAAAAGCTTGAAAAAAAAGTTGTAATCTTACTTGCCATCTAAAAAGAATACTTCAAATTTCTTCATTAATAACATAGAGAAATTAAATTCAATAATTAACATTAATTAATTAATTAATTAATTATTCCTTTAGTGTAAAACAATAAAATGAATGAAAATTTTAATTATAAAAATTTAAGTAATACAAAATCAACCATAAATCAATTGTTATAACCATACATATTTAATATAAAAATTTAAGGAATGAAACATAGTTGTGATGTGCAAATTATTTTACATGTATACCTCAGGGATAATAAATAGTTGTGGGATAATAAATAGTTGTGATATTAAATGGTTGATTAAATATTATTATGTTTTTATGCAATTTACATGTATACCTCAAGGATACTAAATAGTTGTGGGATAATAAATAGTTGTGATATTAAATGGTTGATTAAATATTATTATGTTTTTATGCAATTCATTTATAATAAATAGTTGTGATAA
Organism: Pinus tabuliformis; assembly: GCA_031772625.1. Taxonomy (NCBI): domain Eukaryota; kingdom Viridiplantae; phylum Streptophyta; class Pinopsida; order Pinales; family Pinaceae; genus Pinus; species Pinus tabuliformis. The sequence continues at coordinate 1,015,870,143 of CM062804.1, forward strand.
TAAATAGTTGATTAAATATTGTTATGTTTTTATGCAATTCATTTATAATAAATAGTTGTGATGATAAATAGTTGATTAAATATTGTTATGTTTTTATGTAATTCATTTAGGTTTTTTTCTTTTTTTTTGCTTTTGAGTTTAGTTTAAGTAGTCAATTAATTGTGGATTATTCGATCATGTTCATTACTTTTTATTTTTATTTTATTTAATATATTTATAAATTAAGTCATTTCTTGATTTGATAAATCTAATTTATGTTACTTGTCCCTTTTTTAGAAGAGTTTTTAATGTGAAATTAATGGGAGTGAAGTTGCACATGGAGTCATAACAATGTTAGTGTCTTTGTCATTCCATATCGGAGATGGAATAATAATGGTTATCAAAGTTACAAGTGTGTGCCTATTGAGCTTTTACTGGATTTTTTTTCTAATGGTGGTCCATCTTTGAATCTTTATTCCAAGAGGGCTTCAAATTTTCCCTTTGGAAGTTCGTAGAGGCTTTGCTTTCGCAAATGAGGCATCCACATATCCATGATCACAACAAAATCTATGTCGAAAAGTTATGTGTTTTTATACCCAAAGTTGTTTCTAGCTTTATTTTGTACTCTTTAACACGATTGGTCAAGAATATCCTTTGCTTAAATCAACATAAACATGTATCTATGTGTACATATTGGAAATGCAATTACTAGTTTATGAAGTCATGGTGATGAGACTCATTAAAGCATTAGCAATGACTTGCAAACTCTTGAAGCCCCAATATTTTAAAGAGAGACCAAGTAATCTGACCAAAATTGAGATCTCTAACAAATACTCTATATGTGGGTTGAAGCCACCACACCATCACTTCATAGAGGGATATGCACCCTCCATGAACCAAGGTCCTTTCACAATAAGTCATTAGTTTTCCATCTCTTAAATGATCTTTGAGCTAAATAAACATTCCATAGTTGGATGGATAACCACTATGCCATGCAGGAAGGATCCCAAGCTATTTATTTTTTCAAAGAGAGGAATAGGTAACTCTGACAAAGTGACATAGGCTAGACCTAGGATCAAACCAATCGGTTGCAACTATACCCTCAAGGATATATGAAATAGCTCACAAGTGACATATATCAATAACTTGTGACTTAATTGACGTCAAGACATCCCTATAAACATGAACATGATGGTTACCTTTTTAATCAAGCCACTTTGATCTGAAACATATCACTTGTGAGGTTAGAAACCAAGTGAAGAGAATAATTGTAGCATACCCAACCACCCTTGTATGTTGTTGGGATGGTGGGGTACTTAAAAAAATTCTTCCACTCACTCAATATTTTGCTCTAATAACATTTTATAATTTACCTAGCCATCTACTAGGCTGAAATCCACTTATTATATCTTTGATATGGTAATTTATTCATTGTCCTATTTTTAATAAATTAGTACATGCATACATACATAATAAGCTTATGCATAAAAGAGAGCAACATAAAATTCATAATATAAACAACAGTACTTTCAACATTTACACAAATCAAGCATACACACTTTATCTTTTGGGATTATTTCACCAACTAGTTGTAGATGTCAGATGTTCCACCCCACCATAGGTTATATTGCACTTAGTATTTCTACAATGGGCCACCTTTGGGTGAAGGCTACAATTCCACATGGAAGAAACACTTATGGTTGGATCTAATCCTATCACGCAACCCACTTTCAAAATTTTAAAATGCGTTCACTCTTATATTAATCCTGATACAATAACTCTTTTTCCTCTTCGGTTTGCACAACCTTAGAAATGAAACCCCATTCTCTGTCATGAAATCCCTCAAGCTATTCCACTTCCTTACAACGCTCTAGTATAGATTGGATAGGAAATCATATGGTTGGGTACTTCAAGGATTAGTACTTGTAATTATTCCACTAAATGGTAACAATTCCCTTCACGTGGGGTCATAGTTTTCCTCATTGTTTACTTTCCCATAATTCCATTACGGTCATGGAAACTTGGCTCTCCCCCAAGACTTTTCATAGAATGCAAGATCAAGAACCAAGAATGATTTAATGCTCCCTTGCATGCCCCTAAACTTTAGCGTATATTGTCATGCTAATAATGAACCACGTGGCTTCCTAAGAAGCCCGTGTAGCTACTTTCCCAACTAACTCCAAGGTGGGTATGATATAAGCTCACATAAGCAAGTCTAGGAATATAATTATATATTGGCTTTGGACCCTCGTTAGCTCCCTCTCTTATGGAATCATATCCCTTAGGAAATTCCACTTCCTTAAAAGGATCTGATGTAGATTGGATAGGAAATCTCATGGTTGGTGTGACATCCCTTGGCTAATATTTTTCCTCTTTGTAAATGAGTTATAATTAATTAAAATGTTGAGAGAAAGGGACATAGATTCCATATTTGCTTGGGGAAGGAGATTGCTTGAGGAATGGGTTGTTTTAAATATCAATCCTCATTGGTTGAGTGGTTTTAAATGAGTTGATTGTGCCATAAATTAACTAAAAGAGGGAAGGATGGGCCCATATGTCATTTAGCTCCAATGGAAAGCAAGAAAAGGACAAAACTTAAAGGCAACATGGGTTGTGTTGTCCTAGGAGGCTGACAGGCGTGGAGTTGGGAAGAAGACAAATGCTTAGTCTATTTGGAATGGCTCATACTCCCATATGGATACGCACATTTAGTAGAGGAAAAATGGGGGAATGCACTCTCAGACTCATGGGACTGCATGAATACTATGGAAGAGAGCGCACACACAATGGAGAATAATAGTAAATGTAGAGAAAGCAATGATCAAAGTTTGCTATCATCAATCTCTGGAGATATTAAAACCATCTGAAGAACCCTCTAGAGGCTTGTTCTAGGTGAAAGCATTGTAGAGAGAGTAGTGGCTTTCCTGTAAGGCTGAAGAACCCACTGGGAGCTTGTGGATTGATGAACCTACTGGACTGGGAAGAGACACTCAGGTGCTTGTGAGGGCTAATGAACCACTAGGAGTTGCCTTGGGGTTGAAGCTCTCGTCCTTGACTAATTGATGAACCACCTAGAGAGGTGATCTCTTTACCCATCAGTATTTTATCAACTTATGAAGCTTCCCTTAATGTGGACTCTCTTCTCCTAAAATAGAGTAGAAAACTCTCTATACTGTGATATCCTGGCATGGATGTTGATTTCATCGAAAGAACCAATAGAGACTAAGTGGAAGCTCGTGTGGCTGGTAGATGAAGGTAGAGTGGCCTTGTGACATCCTATTTCAACTATTTATATTGGTTGAATTTTCCCCTCAAAATCACTCCACCTCAAGCACTAGAATCTGGCTCAGGGGTGACAACTACAAGTAATAGTAGTTGTAGTTGATCTATGGTTGGGTGGAGAGTTAGACTCCCACTCTTAATTGCGAGATATCTTGTAAGATAAGTACACTCTTATGTTTTGTGCTCGTGGTTATTATTATGTATTTGTTATTTGCATCAAAATAATGTCATGTTGATGTTAAGGAGTGTTGTGTACTACATTTTTGTGTAAAAATCTTGTGAAACGGTAATTTCTTGTGGATACTTTGAACTTTTATTAGTTTAAGATTGTTAGATCATGAAGAGATAGAAATCTCTATTAACAAGCAATTATTTACGTTAACTCGTGGTTGTATCTGGTCACTGTGTTAAGGACTAGTACATGTTAATAGTAAGGAATGTGGAATTCCCGATAAGAAATGTTCAGAAACATCTTTCAAAAATGTTGTATTCCTATAAGTTATCCTGAATTTGTGGATTGGTCTATATGACTTATGCATGAAAATGTAAATGACCTTTGTTAATCAAATAAGTGCCTTCATGGGAATGAGAAGGCTAGTAAGCCTTGGTTTATACATTACAAACCCAAGGAGGATTTGCATTCGTGTATATATATATATATATATATCTATATATATATATATATATATATATATATATATATATATATATATACATACATACATACATACATATACATATGTGTTTTGTAGGTTGAGTTAGGTTGATTTCTGGTAAGCTCGGGAGGGATAGCCTGTGGGCTAAATAACTATGCATATATGAAATAAGTGGGGGCCAAGTTCAAAACGTTAAGGGGATAGGCCCTTGGCCATGTGTGTGGTCGTGGTGACCGAGCACCTAGGGTAGTAAACAATTCAAGCATATACATGGGAAAGTGTCGCAGGGTCCCAGGTTAGGGCTCGGAGGAATAAGAGGACACTTAGCTTATGCGCCTTGAGACCAAGCCCTGTGCCTAAGGGCATAGGTGGGGGAAATCCTAATCGTCAAATGTTCTACCCTTAAACCCTTTCACGTGTCTCAGAACCTTGTTCCTCGACGATTTTCGAAGGAATCCTAAGGGAAAAATTCCAATTTTTATTTTCCAAGGTGACTCAGCAAGAGGGGTCGACCGATAAGAAAGGCATGAGAGACCATTTTAATGTGGAATTTTGGCTTGCAAAACCTCAGATGACTAGGAGGGACCCACATCTAACCTAGTGGATGATGTGGCCTGGGGATCATGTGGCATTTATAGAACATAGCACGTGTTAGCCTATTTTTGGGTTTTTTCGGGGCTCATGGGGCCTAGATCCAAATAGCAGGTGGCACACATTGACTGGAGCCAAGCAGAAGGGAATGTCACCCCTGTGGAATGGGGCAATGACATCACCTGATGTTTTATCCTTAGAAGAAATAGGGAGGGGTTGCACAAATAAATCCAAAGATTTAAACTATGGGATGTTGTGGCAGGAGTGGGGGCGAGTGCACATTATTGCTACAAATAGTGAAAGGACACAAGAGAGAAGGGACCATCAGGTTCCACGTAATCTCAAAAGAGTTGTCCCTATAATAAATGGTGAGGGATGACATGAATTATTTACGAGATGGCTACCTACAGGGTGGCGTGGCCACGAGGGGCTCACACCCCTAATGCCTTTCAAATATGCATGCATGTTATGGGTTGGGTCATGCTCGTTGTGTAGTGGGGTTATTATATGAATTGTATGAATCGGTCGGCAGCCAAGGCAACATTACCATGTGGTGCTAAGGTGGCCAACTGGGATATCCATGTGGGCACCACGTGGTAGGATGATGAAGTGGCGCTAATTGATTAACCAAATCTTAAGTGGTCATATATTTTGATTTGGAGGTTGGAATAGGAAAAATGTTATATTGTTTAAAGGTCTCAATGAAACGAACACTATGGTATCATTCATTTTGAGTTTCAGAAGGGTAAAAGAAAGCAAAAATTTAGACCCCATTTCCATAACATGACAATGGAGTCAGATCATCTAGTAACTACCTCCTTCTACCCTTAATTGGGATTGGGGATAGTAGGGGGTGTGTTATAGAGTGGTATTAGAGCTTCCAGGTTCCACACTTGGACTGGATGGGCTCTATCGTGAAAGTAAACAAGCAAAGGTTCTACACTGGACCTTGAAGATCTAGTGAGTCCTTAAGGCCTCATAATGAACATTGAAAACCTAGTTGTTTATGTATCGATTATATGTATTGATTGGTGTATTTTATTGTGATATCTACATGTAGCATAGTATTGATGATTTATATTATTTACTTCATAACTAATGCACTAACTGAGGTGTAATGTTGTAACTAGCTTTGCACCAACAAAATTCCATTGGCAAGCCAAGGTGATAGTGTCTATTATGCAACTAAATTTTGTTAAAGTCTAATAATTATGTGTGTGTATGAAAACACATAAAATACAATAAGGCCAAAAGAGATAAAGGGAAAAGACCACAAGAAAAGCAAAGGGTGGTATAGTGTAGAACCAACATACCAAGGAATGAATAGTAAAATGGTGTAGTATAGCTCTGATAAGTCACAACATGTATATGAAGAAGGAAGGACAAATGAAGAGGAAATATCAATTGGAAAATGAAGAGGGGAAACTCTCCTGATTAGATGGACATGTTGAGGAGCTTGAGAGCAAAGATAAGGAGACATAAGGCTGACGAGGAGAGGCTTGTCAGGGCACAAGAGAAATAAGCAGAAGTTAATGCAGTCATCCTAAAAATCTTATCGAACTTGCAAAGGCAGAGGTAGCACAAGTTTGGGACTAGCCATAGGAACATGCAAAGTCCTTTGGGACAAGAAAAAAGAACCAATGGGGGAAATGAGAGAAGATCTAGAAAGAGGCACAGGTTGTTGAGTGAAGACACTATGAAAGGAGGCATTATGTTAAGTACTCCTAAGAAGAAGTCAACCACCCATGAACTGCAATATGAGGATACTCACAGAAGGCCACATCATCATCATTATCATCAACATCATCATCATGGGAGATGAAGGGAAAAAGAGTATATACCAAAGGAGTTTAAAAAGGCTAAGCCTCTTACCTTTGATGGTGAGATGAGGAAATCAAAGGATGTTGAACCCTAGTTGTTGGAAATGAAGAAGTTCTTTTGAATCCATGAGTATTCAGAAAACATGAAAACAAAGATAGCTACTTTCAGCCTAAAAGACATGGGTGACATCTAGTGGGAAGACGTAAAATGTAAAGGGCATAAGAGAAGAAGAATTTTCCTGGAAGGAGTTTGAGGAATGTTTCAAGAAGAAGTATATATCTAAGATACTTCGATAACAAGGCTAAGGATTTCTATGAAATCATAATGGGACCAATGATAGATGATGAGTACACTACCATTTTTTTAGAATTTCTAAAGTATGTTTCCTACCTTAAGGAAGTAAAAGGAAAAATTCAGAGGGATGTCAGTGGGATGCCACAATCCTTCAAGGATAAAATTGAATTTGATGAACCCAATACATTAGACAATGTAATTCGAAATCTGATACATTGATATGATCAGTCTAAGCATAAACTTGAGTATAAATCACACTGGAGATTCAAGGGCAATGCCAAGTTTAAAGGGAAAAGGCAAAAGGAAACCAAGGGAGCAAGTGTGAGGCCTATTAATCAATAAAATTGAAATAGGTCCAACATTGGTAGTAGAGGTTGTTTTACTCAAGAAGAAGCCAAGAGTTATGAGAAGGGTCCATTTATGTGTTGGACTTATGGAGGAAACCACTTGAGGAAAGATTGCTCACAACACAAGCACGCTAGCCTGAGACAATATAATGCACAAGAGGTAGAGATAGTCAAGGACGTGGCTCACAATATACCCATAATTTACAAAACAATGAATAATCGTCAAGATAATTATTAGGCAACAATTATAGAGATGGAAGGTATGCTCTGTGACCAATACATTTCAGTTTTGATTGACCCTAGTTCAAATTTTAGTCACACCATTCTCGTTGTTGTTGAGATATGTGCACTAAAGGAAGAAGCACACAACAAGTGTTGGCTAGTTCAATTGGCCACAAGAACGAAAAGAAAGATTTGAGCATTGGGTGATGGCTTGTCGAAGCAAATTAAATGGGATGCCAACAATCATAAACATCAATGTGGTACCATTGGGAGCATATAACATACTATTTGGCATGGATTGGTTGTATTCACATCGAACCAAAGTGGATTTCTTTAAGAAGACCATTAAATTCCTGGATGAAAATAGGGATAGAGTATTGTGTGGAAAGTTAAAACCCAATTTGGTGAAATTAATTGCAGTTATGCAAGCCAAGAGAAGTTGTGGGAAGGGATATCTTTTATTTGTTGAGCAAATATCCAGTAGTGTTAAATCTAACTGCAATGTCGAGAATGAAGACAATGATATATTGAGGAAATATCTTGTTTTAAAACAATTTTTAGATGTGTTCCCTAAATAAATTCATGGTTTGCATCCCCATCAAGAGGTGGATTTCTCTATTGAACTAGTGCGAGGAGCAACTCCAACATTCAAAGTTCTATATAGAATGAGCACTCTGGAATTATTTGAGCCAAAGCTACAGCTCAAGGAGATGTTGGACAAGGGCTACATAAGGCCAAGTGTGTCTCCATGGGGAGCACCAATTCCGTTTGTTAAGAAAAAAGATGGCACACTCAGGTTGTGCATTGATTACAAATAACTAAACAAGGTGACCATCAAGAACAAGTATCCATTTCCATAAATTGATGATTTTTTTCATTAGTTGAGAGGAGCAACAATCTTCTCCCAAATTGATTTGAGATAATGTTATCATCAAGTGCACATAAAGGCTGAGGATATCCATAAAACTATCTAAAGAACAAGTTATGGGGATTACAAGTTTGTGGTAGTGCCCTATGGGCTTACCAATGCACCTACAAATTTTATGTGTCTTATGAACAATGTGCTACACCCTTACTTGGATAAGTTTGTCATAGTTCTCATTGATGACATTTTTGTCTATTTAAAGACCAAGGAGGAACATGAAGAGCATATGGTCACAATGCTACACTTGCTTTGAGAGCATAAGCTTTATGTAAATCTTAGTAAGTGAAACTTCTTTCAGTCACAAATCCATTACTTGGGACACCTTGTCTCAAAAAAGGGGGTAGAAGTTGACCCATATAAGGTTAAGGCCATCATGGAATGGACAACACCTAAGAACTTGGTTGAAGTTAGGTCCTTCATGGGACTGGCATGTTATTACAGGAGATTCATTTAGAATTTCTCCAAGATTAGTTGTTTTATTGTTGCCTTGCAAAGGAAGGGAAAGAAGTTTGAATGGAAAACTAATTGTGCAAAAATATTTGATAACCTAAAGAATTTATTAACTAATTGTTAATTTGAGGCAACAATGGTATGTTCTATGCTTTAGAGCAATTTTACTTCAATTTCTTTATTAGCCCAGTATCAATATTCAGATTAGCAATCACATCAGCATGATAGTAAAATGCAGATAGAACATAAACATAAATAGTAGAACACAAGCCAAGACAAGAGGACACAAGATGTGGCACCAACCAGGGACAAACCCCAATATGGGGAAACCCTTGATCAAATCTTCTTTTAGTCTCAGTAGTTCAGCAGAGAGAGATAGTACAATTTACAAATATGATAATTTATAACAGCAACAAAAGAGCCCTAACTAGAAATGTCAATGTTGGTCAACAGGGTAGATTTGACCCTAAGAAAATCGGTTAACTTCAGTCAACTTCAGCCTCCAAACAACAAGATAAAACAGCCCTCAAAACAGTCAAATTCATCCCAGTCAAAGTCTGGTCAAACAACCCACTTGCGGTCAACCCTAGTTGTAGTCAATGTTGGTCAACAATCACCATTTAGTCTCGATTTATATGCCCAAAAATGCGGCGTGCCCAAACAGAGATAGCCCTAAAATAATGCAGTCAAAGGAGGTCAACGCTTGGTCAAACTGTCCAGAAATTTAGTCTCCTGAAATTTCGGCCTACTTAAATTTCGCTCTCTTGAAATTTTGGCCTCCTGAAATTTCGCTGTCTTGAAATTTCGGCCTCCTGAAATTTCACTCACCTAAAATTTTGACCCCTTGAAATTTCGGACGCGTGGAGAGAGAGAGGCCCAGAAATTTGTACCCAATAAATGAGGAGAGAGAGAGAGAAGTGTGAAGATGAGTGTGTCCAAATTAGGCTAAGTCACCTTCTATTTATATGCAATGTTGAGGATGAATAGACGTGACTGCTGGGCTTCTGAGCCTACATAAGTTTGCTGGTCGACCTTGACAATTTGACCATAATCAAAATAAATTCATAACTTCAGCTGTACATGTCGGACTCAGATGATCTTTAGATCAATCCTACACCTCTTAGAGAGAGGAATCCAAGAAAAATATCATCTTTCATAAATAAGATTACCCATGTGGATTTTGGCCCTAGTTTCCAATTTTAACACTCCCTCTCAACTAGGGAGAATTCCATCTACTAATCCATCTGCCAATTTGTATTATCTCTGCCATCAATGCACTACTCTACTATGTTGAACTATGAAGAAGAAGAAGAGATCAAGAATGTATCATACCATTCTCTACTGTCCCAAAGTCAGTTCTAATCAAAGGAGAGTGTTTCATACCACTCTTACTGACCCGAAGTCAGTTCTAAACAAAAGAGAGTGTCTCATACCATTCTTATTGACCTGAAGTCAGTTCCAATTGATCCCAGATCAATATCAGTCACCCTAGCATAGGGAGTACGATAGTACAAGATGCGTCCATCAGCAATACTATGGTCCCTATCCTCATTTCCCTACTCATTGGCCAGATGAGAGGTACTTCCCAGGAGTCCCAGACTGCATGGGTAGGATGTCTCGGTAGGAGAAGGATGAACCACTCATCCTGACATGTCCTAAGGGGTATCGTAGGGGAAGGCTAAACCACTCACCCTGTACACAACAAACCACTAGGGGAAGGCTGAACCACTCACCCTGTACACATCAAACCACTAGGGGAAGGCTGAACCACTCACCCTATGGTTTCTCATTGCTCCAAGAAGTACCCCAAGCCCCCCGGAGCTCCCAGAGCTCAATGTCCATCACATATAAGACCCTCATAAGAGGAACTCTCCACGACTCCAAGTTGTTCTCGAAAGGCCAAGAACTTGACCTTCCCCAAGGGCTTTGTCAGAATATCAGTGACCTACTCATCAGTCCCAATGTGATGGAGCCTTATCTCTCCTCGTTGTACCATATCCTGGATAAAGTGGTACCTGATATCTATATGCTTAGAGCAATCATGAAACATGAGATTCTCTGATAATCAGATCCCACTCTAGTTGTCGCAGAGGATCACGGTGGTATCCATCACATGTCTAGATAGCTCACTGAAGAGCTTCCTCAACTAGACGGCTTCACATGAGGCCATACTAGCAGCTATGTATTCGGCCTCGACGGTGCTCAAGGCAACCGATTTTTGCTTCCTGCTCATCCAGGATATCGAATCAAAACCCAAAGAAAAACAACATCTAGAAGTGCTCTTGCGATCCATCACACTGCCAGCCCAATCAACATCAGAATAACCATGTAGCCTCACATCTTCGACAGTGTATCTTAGTCCATGAGTGATTGTGCCCCGAAGATATCTCAGAAGATTCTTGGCACCAAACCAATGTATATGATGAGGCTCAACCATATATTGGCTCAATGTGTTAACTACAAAACATATGTCTGGACGGGAGTTCACCAAGAACATCAATGCTCCTATGATTTGATGATACTTAGAAGCATTTCCCAATTCAAATCCAACAACATTACCACATAACTTCTTAAAGTTAAGCTCCATCGGAGTAGTCATAGTCTTAGAGTCTGCCATCCCAAATCTATCCAATATCTTCACAACATATTTTTCTTGAGAGAGGAAAATTTCACCTAGCTTTTGCCAAACCTCTAACTCTAGGAAATAGTGCATCGGTCCTAGGTCCATCTCAAATTCAGAAGCCAACTCCCTCTTACATTTGTGAATGAGAGGGTCTGCACTTCCATCAGCGCCATGCTTGATTTTGTAGAGCCACTTAGAGGTGACAACCAATTTATCCTGGGGTCTAGGGACTACATCCCAAACATAATTCTTCATAATTGACTCGTATTCTTCATTCATAGCATCCTTCCATACTTTATTCTTCACGGCTTCTTCGAATGATGAAGGCTCATTTTGAATGATAGTGCTCATGGCAGTCAAATATCCTTGATACCTGTTCGACTCCTTGATTTCATGGAAAGTCCCCCTTGGTGAAATGTGTCCCTTGACATCTTCGAGGGTCTCCCTAAGCCATGAGGGTCTCCTTTTGGAGGAGGAGGGCTCATGAGGAGGAGGATAAATAGGATCCATAGATTCATCAACATCAGGCATCATTTCATCTTCTTTTGCATCCTGATTTTCGGTGTCAGCTTCTTTGTCCTTCCTTAGGATAGGAAGGTTGTGGATCTTCCTGATGGCCATATATTCATCGAAGGCGACATCGTGACTTATCTCAACTTCCTTTTGAACAGCCACATAAATTATATATCCCTTAGAATTTTCACTATAGCCCACAAAGATTCATTTCTTCCCAGATGCACCCAATTTGCTTCTTTTCTCTTTCGGAACTTGAAAATATACGGGACTTCCAAAAGTTCTAAAATGAGAGACATCGGGTTTCTTACCAGTGAACATTTCTTTGGGAGTCTTGGAGTCCAATTCTTGATGAGGGCATCGGTTTTGAACATACACGATGGTATTTGCAGCTTCCGCCCATAGGAACTTCGGAAGGCCTTGATCATGACGCCTGGCATGAATCGCTTCTACAATAGAGCGATCCTTCCTTTCATCCACACCATTCTACTCAAGAGTGTATGGTGTTGTAGTCTCCCTCTTAATGCCAACTTCTCTGCAATAATCTTGAATTCATTGGATTCGTACTCGGTACCATTATCGTGACTCCTCAATATCTTGATTTTCTTCTTAGATTGGTTTTCGATCAAGGCTTTGAAGTGTCGAAACCAGGTGAACACTTCATCCTTGTTCTTCAAGAAGTAGATCCAATTCTTGCGAGAATAATCATCTGTAAAGGTGAGATAATATAAGTATCCTCCCAAGGATTTTACGGGCATCATACTAGATATGTCAGAGTGGATCAATTGCAATATATCTGCGATCTTACTATTACTTGAGGGGAATGGTCCCCTTGTAAGTTTTCCTTCGACACATTTTGAACATACACCTTCATGCTTTACTTTGAACTTGGGCATACCTGTCACCATCTATCTCACATCAGTAGGGCCTTATAATGAAGATGGGCAAACCTTCAATGCCATAGTTCAGATTGTAGAGATGTGTCACAAGACATGGATACCAATGGACTTTCTCCAACTTGATACAAAGTGTCAACCGTGAACCCAAGAGTAAAAGCATCTTTAAAATTTCTTTTCCAAACACGTACCTTTCCATCGATGAGTGCCACCTTGAATATTTTGTCCTCCATGGCTGAAATGGACACCAAATCCTTCTTGAGATCATGTACATATAGTACTTCTTGCAAATGAATAGTGTTACCTTGATTCAATTTAAGGGTAACGTTCCCTGCTCCCTTCATGGGATAGGTGGCATTGTCTCCATGGATGATCTCCAACTTTGTATCCTTTTATATCAGATTAGAGAGGGCTTCCTTGTATTCGGAGAAGTGCCTTGAGGCACCACTATCAATCAACCAATTTCCCAAAGTGTTTGGAGGAGAGGCAGTGGAGAGGGCCGATATAAGATAGTACTATTTTTTCTTATTGTTAACAACATTTGATTCTTCATACTTGGAGTTCCTTGATTTCTTGGAGGGTTGACCATTTCCTTGATGTCCCCCATTCCCTTTTCCTTTTCCATTGGACCTGCCATTCCTTTGACCATGGTTGTTGAAGTTGCCCTTGGAATGATTGTGATCATCATCATGTGATGTGTCCCTTCTATTTGGACACTCCCTTGCATAGTGGCCAAATTTATTGCAAACAAAGCAACTACCCTTCCTTCCTCCCTTAGATCCAGGCTTTCCATGGAAATGAGCTTTAGACCCTGCATTATTTCTCCTTTTGGCATGAGTGGTGAATTTAGTGGGGTTGCTTCCATTACAAGGTATTTCTTGCTCCATCATTCTTGTTTCTTCTTGAATGCATCTCGACATAAATTCTTCAAAACCTAGAATTCGATCATTGTTGAGGACAATGGTTCTAAATACATACCACTCATGTGGGAGTCCTCCAAGGGTGGTGAGAGTAAGTTCCCTGTCGGGAATGACTTCTCTAATCGAGAGTAGATCATTCTTGATATCAATAATCCTCAAGAAATAGGACTGAATATCCTCATCCTCACCCTTCTTAATATCGTTCAACTTATTCTTAAGAAATAGAATTTTATTAGCATTACTAACCTTGAACATGTCGACCAACCTGTTGTAGATCTCCTTGGAGGTTTTCAATTCGGAGATGTAGGTCACCAGATGCTTGTCAATGGAATCCCTAATAATCTTATTTTCTTTGACTTTAACCCTATTGTACTTGGTCTTTGCAGCAGTCGATGCATTTGAAGGAGGTTCAGGGATTTTACCTTGCACATAGTCCATCACTTCTTTTTCTTCCATGGTCAAATCAAGTGACATCTTCCATCCATGATAGTCAGATATATCATGGAGCTTGTCTTCAGCCGGGAAGTAGGATGAGGAACCCATTGAACCTTTTTTCCTTGTCCAACTATCTTTGGTGATTTCTCTTTCACTCTTTCTTGGGCTTTATCTTCACCTTAGCTCCGATACCAAGTTAATTTTAGGCAACAATGGTATGTTCTATGTTTTAGAAAAATTTTACTTTAATTTCTTTATTAGCCCAGTATCAATATTTAGATTAGCAAACACATCAACATGATAGTAAAATGCAGATAGAACATAAACATAAATAGTAGAATACAAGCCAAGACAAGAGGACACAATATGTGGCACCAACCAAGGACAAACCCCAATGTGGGGAAACCCTTGATCAATTCTTCTTTTAGTCTTTAATAGTTCAGTAGAGAGAGAGAGAGTACAATTTATAAATCTAATAATTTATAACAGCAACAAAAGAGCCCTACCCAGAAAATTCAACGTTGGTCAAGAGGGTAGATTTGACCCTCAGCAAATCGGTCAACTTCAGTCAACTTCGGCCTCCAAACAACAAGATCAAACAACCCTCAAAACATTCAAAATCATCCCAGTAAAAGTCTGGTAAAATAGCCCACCTGCAGTCAGCCCTAACTGCAGTCAACGCTAGTTAATAGTTAACAATTAGCCTAAATTTTTGTGCCCATAAATGCGATCTGTCTAAATAGAGACAACCCTCACAAAAACATAGTCAAACGAGGTCAATGCATGCTGGTCAACACTTAGTCAAATTGTCCCAAAATTTCGGCCTCCTAAAATTTCGCTCTTCTGAAATTTTGACCCCCTGAAATTTCGCTCTCGTGAAATTTCAGCCTCCTAAAATTTCACTCTCCTAAAATTTCGGCCTCCTGAAATTTCAACCTCTTGAAATTTCACTCTCCTGAAATTTCAGACGTGTGGAGAGAGAGAGACCTAGAAATCCGTACCCAATCAATGAGGACAGAGAGAGAGAAGTGCGAAGATGCATGTGTCAAAATGAGGCTAAGTCACCTTCTATTTATATGCAACGTTGAGGATGAATAGACATTATTGTTGGGCTTCTGAGCTTACATAAGTTTGTTGGTTGACCTTGACAATTTGACCATAATAAAAATAAATTCATAACTTCATTTGTACATGTCAGAATCGGATGATATTTAGATCAATCCTACACCTCTCGGAGAGAGGAATCCAAAAAAAATATCATTTGTCATAAATAAGATGACCCATGTGGAGTTTGTCCCTAGTTGCCAATTTTAACAATAATGCATTAGTGCTAAAAATTGTGGACCACGGAAAGAATTCCATTGTATGCATGGATTCCTATAAGGAGGGACTTGGTGGATTCTTGATGCAATAAGGCCAAGTGGTCTATTACGAATCTCGAAAATTAAATGAACAAGAGAAAAATTATGTGACTCGTGATTTGGAATCAGCTTCCATCATCGTTGCATTGAAGATGTGGAGGCATTACCTGCTCGACAAAAGGTTTACTTTAATGACTGATCATGGGGGGGGTTGAAATATTTGTCTGAACAACCAAAGTTAAAATCAAGGCAAGAAATATGGTTGGCCATGCTTAGAGAATTTGACCTTGAAATTAAATATATCAAGGGTAAGGACAATAGGGCTGTTGATGCACTCAACAAAAGAGTGCAAGTGAACCACCTAACAACCATGAGTCCCTATGGAACTAATCTTGAAGAAAGGATAAAATATGTTCTGTAGTAGGATGAAAAAAATCAGCAACTAAAAAATAAATTGCAGCAAGGTTCTGAGAGCATGAAGAGTAGGGAGTACAACCTCACTGAAAGTGGGATGATTAAATTCAAAAGCAAAATTTATGTGCCAAATAATAGCGACTTGAAGAAACTCATATTAAAATACTTTCATGTCAAGCCATACTTTGGCCACCGAGGTAATCAAAAGATACTAACAACCATCAAGAAATTATATTTCTAGCCCGATTTGAAAAGGGAGGTGGCATATTTCATCTCCAAGTGCATAGAGTGCCAACAAGTAAAGGCTAAGTGCAAGCACCCAACAGACATTGTAGGCTATTCCCATTCTGGAATGGAGGTAGGAGGTGATTTCTATGGATTTTATTATAGGGCCTCCAAGGATTTAAATGTAGCATGATGCAATCATGGTAGTGATCGAAAAGTTGAGCAAGGTGGCTCACTTTGTATTTGTTAAGTCTACAAATTTAGCTAGCAAAGTGGCTCAATTTTTCATTAAGGAGATTGTGAGATTGCATGGAGATCCCAAGAATATGGTCTTAGATAGAGATGTCAAGCTTACTTCAAAGTTTTAGAGAGAACTATTGTTATGAAACCAGCTCAAGAAAAGATAGAAAAGATAGATCAACGCCTTAGAATTCAACCTCTTCGAGGGGGCAACCTCCTTTACATTACATAAATGAACAATTCTTGGATGATTCAAATGACAAAACCTCCTTTCTATATATAGGAGTCTAAGGAGTCACAATATAACCCAGCCGACCTAACAATAATAATATAAAGCCACAAAAATAACAATAGAGGGATTCTATGGGGCACAGTAATAACAACATGGGGACAATAGGGGCACAACAATATTAATAAGGGGTACAAATACAATAGTAATGGGGTAATCACTAGTATTATAGGGACCCAACATGGCCCTCTCCTTCAAAAAAGTGTTGTCCTCAACGCTTGAGTAGTTCTAGATGCTTCTGTATAAAATTCTCATCCTCCCATGTGGAATCTTCAACAAATAAGTTCTTCCACTTGATAAGATACTCTGAAATTGATCGATTTCATAGCTGTCGAGTTCTTGTTTCTGTGACTGCTTCTGGTTCCAATATAATTTTTCCTTCCTCGTCAAGTTCTGGCAATATTGTTTGAACTGGGAGCTTATCGCCTATAACCTTCTTTAAACATGAAACTTGGAAAATTGGGTGCAATCGAGAAGCTGCAGGAAGCTCCAATTTGTATGCCATAGTACCAATCTTTTGCAACACCTTGTATGGACCATAATACTTTGGTGATAATCTATTATCCTTCTTAGCTTTCTTGAGGGACATTTGCTTATATGGTTGTAGCCGTAAGAATACCCAATCACCTACATCAAAACTTGTTTCGCTGCGATGTTGATCTGCTTGTTGTTTCATTCTATTCTGTGCCAACACGAGGTTATCCTTTAAGAGTTGGAAGACTTGTTGTTGATGTTCAATGTGATGTTCCTTTGCTTGAACCTTAGAATTTTCTCTTAAATATGATGTGATGGATGGTGGCTGATACCCATAAAGTGCCATAAATGGGGTCATTTTTGTTGTTGTATGGAAGGAAGTGTTATACCATCATTCAGCCAGAGCCAACCATTTGACCCATTGTGTCTGTTTATCAGATACAAAGCAACGAAGATATCCTTCCAAACATTTGTTTACTATCTCAGTTTGCCCATCAGATTGAGGATGATAAGATGAGCTATGAGCTAACTGAGTACCAAGACAATAAAATAATTCTGTCCAAAAATTTCCAGTGAAAATGGGATCTATGTCACTTACAATAATCTTTGGGTTTCCATGTAGCTTTTGAATTGTTTCCATAAATGTAGAAGAAACTGTACTGACTTTAAATGGATTTGATAATTCACAAAAGTGTGCATACTTGGTAAGTATGTCAACTACCACCATGATGACACTCTTTCCCTCAGACTTGGGTAAACTTGTGATAAAATCCATTGAAACCTCCTCCCAACATTGGCTTGGAATGGATAAAGGTTGTAATAGACCCAGTGTCTTAATTGTTTCAACTTTATTTTGTTGGCAAACCAAACATTCCACCACAAACTTTTGAATATCCGATTTAAGGCCATCCCAAAAAAATTCCTTCTTAACCCTGTGGTAAGTTTTTAAAAATCCCGAGTGCCCTCCTAAGGGAGAAGTGTGCAATTCCATAAGAATCTTTTGTTTTAGCTGGGAATTCTTACAGAGGTATAAGCGATCTTTGTACCATAACGAATCATTTTTCCAGCTAAATGTATCCGACATACTGGAATCTTGTTGTAACTTTCAAATAATTGCCCACATTTCTTCGTCATTCTTCCATTCCTCCCTTGCTTCATTTATTCAATCTGGTTGGATAATAGAAATGGCGCACAACAATGCTTCCACATCCTCATCCTTTCTTGAGAGTGCATCTGCCACAACATTTTGCTTCCCTTTTTTGTAGATGATTTCAAAGTCATAACCCAACATCTTTGTGACCCACTTTTGTTGCTCTTCAGAGGATAATCTTTGTTCTAAAAAGTACTTAAGGCTATCATGATCCGTTTTCACCTTGAAGTGTCTTCCCATTAGATAGGGTCGCCATTTCTTAAGTGCATGGAGTATTGCCAACATTTCCTTCTCATAAATAGCTTTGTGTAAAAACTTTCCCTTGATTGGACGACTTTCAAAAGCAATGGGTCTTTCATCTTGCATTAAAATAGCACCAATTCCATTTCCTGAAGCATCACATTCCACAATAAAGGTTTTTGTGAAGGCCGGTGTAGCTAAGACAGTTGCTTGGAACATTGCCTCTTTAAGATGTTTGAAGGCCTTTGTTGCTTCTGGAGTCCATGAAAATGCATCTTTCTTCGATAGTGTTGTTAGAGGTGCTGCTATTCTCCCATAATTCTTAACAAACTTGCAATAATACCCTGTCAACCCGAGAAATCCTCGCAGATGCTTTATGGTTGTGGGGATTTTCCATTCCTTAATAGCTTTAATTTTGCTAGGGTCTACCTTAACTCCCTCATGAGATAGAATATGACCCAGATATTCCACCTCTTGTACTCCAAAGAAACATTTAGATATTTTTGCATATAATTGTTTCTCCTCCAATAGTTGTAGCACCCTGTCAACATGTTCAACATGATCCTTCCAAGACTTGCTATAGATTAGTATATCATCAAAAAATACTAACACAAATTTTCTAAGGAATGGTTTGAAAATTGAATTCATCAAACCTTGAAATGTTGAAGGTGCATTGGTAAGGCCAAAAGGCATGACCAAAAATTCATAATGACCCTCATGAGTTCTAAACGTTGTTTTCGGAATGTCTTCAATCTTCATTCTGATTTGATGATATCCTGAACGAAGATCCAACTTGGTGAAGTAAATTGATCCATGCATTCATCCAGTAATTCATTAATGTCAGGAATGGGAAACTTATCTTTAATAGTGAGCTTGTTGAGCTCCCTATAATCCGGACACATGCGCCATGATCCATCCTTCTTGTGCACCAATACTACTGGAGCAGAGAAAGAACTTTGACTCAGTTGAATTATACCAGCCTCTAGCATTTCTGCAACCATACGTTCAATTTCACTCTTTTGGGCATAGGGATATCTGTAGGGCCTGATGTTTGGAGGAACACTTCCTGGAATCAGATGAATAGCATGATCATGATCACGAATAGGTGGAAGACATTTGGGAATCTCAAATACCTTGGAATGATTGTCCAAGACTTTTTGGAGATATGGAGAAATAGATGAATTCGATGTGGAAACATCTAGTGAACATAATTGTGCAATTACGCCTCGTTGTTCCTTTTTTAGAAGCTTTGTCATACCGTTAGAGCTTATTATCTTTCCCGGTTTCCCTGCAATACCCCTTGATTCAACTTCCTTTCCTTCCACAGAAAATTTCATGAAAAGTTCTTGAAAATTAAAAGCTATTGTACCCAAGGATTGTAGCCATTGGACTCCTAATACAACATCAGCACCTGCCATCGGAATGGAAAGAATTGGGATAGTCAATACATATTCTCCCATGGATAGCTTGATATTATGGCACTTTCCAGAGCAATTTATTGTTCCTCCATTTGCAACCATCACTTGACACTCTGGTGCTGGATATAAGAAGCAATTCAATTCTTTTGCTACCTTACAATGAATAAAATTGTGGGTACTTCCTGAATCAACCAACACTATTACCTTTTTCTCCTTGATTTGTCCTTCTATCTTGATGGTTTGAGAGTGGTAATTCCCGCCAATGCATTACAAGATATGGTTGGATTCATTTGTTCTTCATCTAGGCTTTGTTCCAAGAGTATATCCTCTTCTTTTGACCTTTCTTGCTCCTTTTCTTCTTCCTCTTCACCATCTATGTAGAATAATTTCTTCTCAACACACTTATGACCTTTAATGTATTTGCTATCACAACTATAACAAAGCCCTTTTGCTCTTTTTTCTTCCAATTGTTGTGGTGTCGACCTTATAGGTTGTGGAAGACTAGCAGCAACAACACTTCCGTCTTTATAGTTGTGAGTGGTATGCTTCCTTGTTGCCATAATTTTGCTTTCCATTTTTCTTGCTAACCTGAATGCCTTCTCTAATGAATCAGGTTCCCAAAGGCGAACATCATGTTGGATATTATCCTTTAAAGACCCTATGAACACATCAATCCTATGCTCCTTTGGAATATTTTTTACCCTTATGTTCAATTTTTGGAACTCCTCAATGTGCTCCGTTATTGAACCCTCTTGTTTGAGACTTATCAATTGGCTAAAAAAAGTGTTGTTTTTTGTATCCTCATAATGTGCTATCAATTCTTCCGTAAAAGTTGCCCAAGTGATAAATTGTTTACGAGAGCAAAGCCATTGATACCATACAAACTGATTTGGTTCCAAATATAAAGTTGCAATACATACCTTTTGTGTGTTTTGCATATTATTGAGATCAAAAAATTGATCCTTGCCATCAAACTTCCTCATATCGATTTTTGGAATATGGTGCACCTTCGATCCAACATTAGAGTCTATGGAATCATGATTAACATTTCCTTTGTTCGCATCATGAGTTTCCTTTACTCCCCTTTCACCATTAGTAAGTATTTCTTGTAGAAAATTTGTCAAATATGCCTTCAAATCTATCTTCAAATCGTCAATCTTGGCTTCCATGCCCTTTATCTTAGATTCCATGCCATTTATCTTAGCTTCTATTAGCTTTTGTGAGAGTGAAATTTGTTGCACTTGGTCTTGTAATTTTGATATATCATGTAGCATTTCTTCCTCTTCTTCATGAGTCATGCTAGAGCTTTCAGATTGCTTACTAGGTGTTTGCATTTTCTTTCCTCGGGGCATCAATTACCGATACTAATGCTCTACTATGCCCTTTGAATTCCTTAAAAATAATTTTTCAAACCAAGCATAAGCAAAAATTTAAGAAATCTACACACCTTTTTTCACTTTGTAGGAGCTCGATATTGCCTCTGATGTATCTCTGTAATTTTGGATCATCCAGTTCTGAAATTGCGACCTGCGGTAGCCTTTTGTGTCCTCTTTCCAATGCCACCAGTCTGACCCCAATTGGATTCTCCAATGAAGAGTTATGCCAAATCTCCCACAGTGACCTGATTATAGACTAATTCAGTAGAGCGAACTTGTACGACGTGCCACGTGTCCCTGTTTCGACCTTTGGCTCTGAAAAATATATACAAGAAACTACAGTTCGTCCTCTTTCTGTACCTTGTTGCAAAATTTCAATCCGATGCTCAGAGAGAAAGTTATGATGATTTTCCCCAGGTCACCTGTTTGGAATGTAATTCAGGAGTTTGCAAAAAGACCAACTTCCTCAGATCATATCTCCGCAAATATAGCGCGAAAAGCTCTGAATTTCGGACCCAAGGTTTAGTGCGATTTCGTCTCAAAGGGATTTTTTTCGCTTCTGAAACATCGCAGAAAAAATTATAGCGAAAATGCCACGATGACCTGTTTGGAGCAGCGAAACCCTAGAATCCAAAGCTCTGATACCAAATGTTTGAAACCAGCTCAGGAAAAGATAGAAAAGATAGATCAACACCTTAGAATTCAGCCTCTTTGAGGGGGCAACCTCCTTTACATTACATAAATGAACAATTCTTGGATGATTCAAATGACAAAACCCCCTTTCTATATATAGGAGTCTAAGGAGTCACAATATAACCCAGCCGACCTAACAATAATAATATAAAGCCACAAAAATAACAATAGAGGGATTCTATAGGGCATAGTAATAACAATATGGGGACAATAGGGGCACAACAATATTAATAAGGGGTACAACTACAATAGTAATGGGGTAATCACTAGTATTATAGGGACCCAACAACTATTTTCCTAATTGAGAACTTAGCTGACATTTAGCACAACATATCATCCTCAAACAAATGGGAAAACAGAAAAAACTAACAGAATTCTTGAAGACATGATTAGTATGTATGTAATGCATCAGCCAAAAAAGTGGGAAGAATATCTTCCTCTTGTAGAGTTTGCATACAATAATGGGTATCAAGAGTCACTAAGAATGAGCCCATTTGAAGCACTTTAAGGGAGGAGTTGTAACACACCTATCAACTAGAGCGATCCAATGAATAGGGTCCTTATTGGGCTTGATATGTTGAAAGACATGGAATAGGAAATGTAAGTTATTAATCAGAATTTACAAGCGGCATAGTACAAACATAAGAAATATGTGGATCAACATAGGGTTCACAGGGATTCCCAAGTTGGGGAACATGTTTTCCTACGAGATAGACCCAAGAAAAGCTCCTTGAAATTTGGGTCATGTGCCAAGCTTGCACCACAATTTTGTGTGCCATTTGACGTGCTTGAAAGTATAAGACCAATGGCCTATAGGCTGGCCTTGACTCCAACAATAAGAGTTCATGATGTTTTTTCATGTTTCATTGCTTAAAATATATGTGTAGGATGCTAATCATGTAATTGATTGGTTTGTGTTACAGGTAGAACTAGAGGGATATTTCCAACCAAAACCTCTATGCATCCGAGAGCGGAGGAAACTCATGCTCCGGAATCAAGTAATAGAGCAAGTCAAAGTGTAGTGGAGGCACTTTGGGCCTCAGGAAGCCATGTGGGAAATGGTTGACCAGATGCAGACAACATGTCCTTTCTTACTGAGTAAGGAAAATGTAAATACGTTGTAAATGTTGCACAAAGTTGTGTATATAAATCTCCATATGAACAATAATTTGTCTAAAGCATGTTTTGTTTGTATATGGTTATTGAACACTGAGGAAAGTGTTCCTCCCAAGGGGGAGGGGAATGTGACATCCCCTGGCTAATATTTTTCCCATTTACAAATAAATTGTAATTAATTAAAAGGCTAAGAGAAAGGGACACATATTCCATATTTGCTTGGGGAAGGAGATTGCTTAAGGAACGGATTGTGCTAAATATCAATCCTGGAGCTGAGTGTATTTAAATGGGTTGATTGTGCCATAAATTAACTAAAAAAGGAAAGGACAAGCTCAGGTGATCTTTAGCTCTAACAACAAGCAAGAAAACAACAAAACTTAAAGACAACATGGGTTGTGTTATCCTGGGAGATTAACTAGCGTGGAGATGGGAAGAAGACACACAGTTAGTTTGTTTGGAATGGCTCATACTCCCACATGGATACACATACGCAATAGAGGAAAAATGGGGGAACAAACTCTCAAACTCAAGGGCACCCATGGAGACTGTGGAAGAGAACACACATGCAGTGAGAAGAACATTGGAAAATGCAAAAAAAACAATGATCAATGTTTATTATCATCAAGCTCTAGAGAGATTAACACTAGCTGAAGAACCTTCTTAGAGGCTTGTTGGGTGAAAGAATTCTAGAGAACAATGAATTTCCTTTAAGGGTGAAGAACCCACTAGAGGCTTGTGGATTGATGAACCTACTGGATTCGGAAGAGATACTTAGGTGCTTATGAGGGCTTATGAACCACGAAGAGTTACCTTGGGGTTGAAGCTCTAATGCTTGAATCACTAATGAACCACATGGAAAGGTGATCTCTTTACCCATCAATATCTTATCAACTTATGAACCTTCCCTTAATGTGGACTATCTTCTCCTAAAAGTGAGTTGAAAATTCGATGTACTATGATATCCTGGCATTGATGTTGATTTCATCTAAAGAATTAGAAGAGACCAAGTGGAAGCTCATGTGGCTGGCGGATGAAGGCAGAGTGGCCTTGTGACGTCCTATTTCAACTGTTTATATTGGCTGAAGTTTCCCCTCGAAAGCACTCCACCTAAAGCACTGGAATCTGGATTGGGGGTGACAATGACAAGAAACAGTGGTTGTAGTTGGTATATAGTTGGGTGGAGAGTTAGACTCTGACTCTCCGTTTCCAGATATCTTATAATATATATACACTCTTATGTTTTTTTGCTTGTGGTTATTGTTATTTCTTCGTTATTTGCATAAAAAAAAATGTTATGTTGATGTTGAGGAGTGTTGTGTACTACATTTTTGTTTAAAGATCCCGTGAAATGGTAGTTTCTTGCAGATACTCTGAGATTGAATTAGTTTAATACTATTAGAGAATGAAGAGATAGAAATCTATGTTATTGAGCAATTAATTACTCTAACCCATGTTTGTATTTCGTCACTATCTTAAGGATTGGTACATGTTAATAATAAGGAATGTGAAATACCTGCTTAGAAATGTTTGGGAAAGTCTTTATGAAATGTTGTATTCCTATTAGATATCCTGAATTTGTGGATTGGTCTATATGACATGTGCGTGAAAAGGTAAATGACCTATGTTAATCAAATGAGTGAATGCCTAGAAATGAGTGAATGCCTAGAAATGAGGAGGCCAACAAACCTTATTTTATACGTTACAAACCCATGGAGGATTTGCTCGTATTATGTATGTGTGTGTGTATATTTTGCAGGTTGATTTCGGCTAAGTTCTCTTAAGCTTAGGAGGGATAGCCTGTGGGCTAAATAAATATGCATATATGGAATGAACGGGGGTCAAGTTCAAAGCACTAAGAGGCTAGGCCCTTGGCCATAGGTGCGGCCGTGATGACCAAGCACCCAGGGTAGTGAACAATTCAAGCATATACATGGGAAAGTGTCACAGGACTGAAGGAACACGAGGAGGTTGAGCTTATGCGTCATGAGACCAAGCCCCATGCCCAACGACATAGATAGGGGGAATCACAATTGTCAGATGCCTTACCCTTAAGCCCTTTCACGCCTCTTAGAACCTTGTTCCTTGGTGATTTTTGGAGGAATCCCAAGGGAATTTTTTTTGGAGATTTTTCATTTCTAAGATGACTCAGCAGGTGGGGTTGGTCCATAAGAAAGGCGCAAGAGTGTGTCATGGGGATTTTTGGGGGGCTCGTGGATCCTGGATCCAAATAGCACATGGCACGTGTTGGGTGGGGCCATGCAAAAGGGAAGTTCACCTCAGCGGAATGGGGTGATGACATCACTCGATGTTTTGTCCTTGAAAGAAATAGTGAGGGGTTACGCAAATAAATCCCAAGATTTAAACTTCAAGATGTCATGGTAGGAGTGGGATTGAGAGCACGTTGTTATTGTAAATACTGAGAGGACACGAGGGAGAAGGGATTGTCAGGTTCCACAGAATCATGGAAGAGTCGTTACCAAAATAAATGGAAAGGGATGACATGAATTATTTCAGACATGGCTACCTCTGGGGTGGCGTGGCCGCGAGGGGCCTGCACCCATAATTCCTTTCAAATAAAACATGAATGTTATGGGTTGGGTCAAGCTCGTTGTGTAGTGGGGTTATTACATGACTTGTATTAACAGGTCAGTAGCCAAGGCAACACTTCCATGTGGCAATAAGGTGGCCAACTGGCATAACCACATGAGTGCCACATGGCATGATGATGAAGTGGCGCTAACTGAATGACCAAATATTAAGTGGACATATATTTTGATTCAAATGTTAGAATGGGAAGAATTTTATATCGATCTTAAGGTCTTCCCAAAATGAATGCGATGGTATAATTCATTTCGAGTTTCGGAAGGGTAAAAGAAAGAGAAAATTTAGACCCCATTTCCATAACGTGAGAATGTGAGTCGGTTCATTGTAGTAACTACCTCCTTCTACCCATGGTTGGGGTCGTGGATAGTAGGGGGTGCGTTACAATTGGGTGTTTCAAGGATTCCTAGCTATAATTATTCCATTGAATGGCAACAATTTCATCACATAGGGTCATAGTTTTCCATATTGTTTACTTTCCCATATTGACATTATAATAATGGGAACTTGGCTCTCCCCCAAGAATTTTCATAGAATGTAAGATCAAGAACCAAGAATGATTCAATGCTCCCTTGCATGCCCTTAAACTTTAGCATATATTTTCATGCTAATAATGCACCTTGTGGCTTCCTTGAAGAATCTAGGGCAAAGTAGCGTAGTGTGATTCTTCTGTACTTGATAACAATTTGTGGAGTCTTTTTACTTTTCTTATTAGCTTATTCTTCTTCTTCTTCTTCTTATTAGTGAATGTGTGTGTACTTCATCAAATTGTTATCAAAACATAAAAACAAGAACATCAGATGTTGGCTCTCCGCCAGGGCCAAAACCTCTCTTCTCTTGAGAGGAAACCCATTTAGTGAATTTCTCTTATTGAAGCTTCTATTGATCAATGCCAAACCCTAAACCACTGACAAGAGTATCCTACAAGAACAAGTCAAGTCCTTCCTTCTTTCTGCACCTTATTCCCCAACACTTCTTCTGGCACTTCTTCCTCCTTCTTCCGACACTTCATTCTCTTACTATGAATCTTGTCTAGAGATATACCTTCTTTGAGTGAGTCTTCTAGGTGAGGTGTTCCTCTTTTATCCTTGCACAAGTAGAATTCAACATTGCCCAACCGAGGTCCTTATTGAGATATGAGTGCATGACAATGTTGTTGTTATGCTGCCCTAGTTTCTCGCACGTGTGGGAGGATTACTAGGTTTATATGCCCTTCTCTCCTTTGCTTGAGTGTCTTTATTCCATGCTAGAGTAGGAGGCCTTGTAGGTCTGGCTACTAGCCCAAACATTGAAGAATATACAACTGTGATTTCACTTCTGATATATCCACAAACTTTCCTTTACTTTATCGTGCATGTGACTGTGTATACCCTGGAAAACAGTCCTTTAGACTTTGTTGTTCTTCCTCCTTATCTCGCTACCCTAGTAGACCTTTTATCTTGGCTTTCTTCATTCTTCTAGTGATCTTTATTTTGCGGATTTCAGAGTCCAATTGATGCATTATATTTGGAGTGGACAACCTCTATAAATAGAGGATCGTCCCTCCATTTAGGTCAACTAGTCCTCTTAATTGTAGGCCAACTTTGAGAAAATTTGGTGGCTGATTTGTTGAGCAGACTTTGGATAGTTTCCATGGTGGTGTAGCATGCTTGAAGGAGCTTCTTGAAGGTGCCATTACATAGGAGTAGACTTGACTTTTCTTGGAGGTTTTCCCTTTGACTTTAATATATATTTATACATGGTGTAACATGACCTTAGAGCCTTTAATATTTTCTCTTGACTATTTGACTCACCTATAGAACTTTGACATGTGCTAGACCTACTTCAATGAGCAAGAAACTCACTGACATATATTATAAAAATAATATTTCTTTTCTTGAATAAGTACAAATATCAAAAGTACATCTATGAAGACCAAACCTAGTTACACTTCCTTCAACACCCCCTCTTAACTAGGGAGGTATTCACACAACATTACAAGGTGTTTGGTTATTATCAATCTTAAAAAATTCACATAAGAGAAACTGGATTAGCAATCCATCTGTTATAGCATCATATCAATCAACATTGTCATAGTGAAGGCCTTGAATAATAGCTCCATCTCTTTATGAGACCATGAGCCACAATGTTGGTGAGATCACACCTTCATCATTGTTTCTCATGGTACATACCCACCCAAGTGTTCCCCGAGTATGACCTTTTAGGACTATTCTTATCTTGGGTTCCCAGCCTCAAATAATATCCTTCCTCTTGCCTACTCTTGCCTTGGATGCCCTACACATCCTCAAAGAGTATCAGATGCCATATGATTACCTAATCCTCCCATTCTCTCTTCCCAAATGAAGAGAAGAATGTTGTGTATATATTGTGTCTACATTTCATTCATGGCCTTCATCTAGACTTATGGTTGTTAGTCATGGTCTATTGCATGGCCCATGAAATGAAAAACAAAATTTTCTCTCCTTTGTAATCAGGGGTGATCCAAAACTCCCTCTTGATCAAGGATATTGTCAGAGCTCCCTCTTGACTGGGGACTCTTTCCTTCATCAACAACTTCTTCTTCATGGGTACTTCAGCTGCTTGATCTCCTTCCTTTCTTGATGTCATGAAGTCTTTGTTAGAACTTCCTCTAGGTATGGCACCATCCATTGATCACTTTCCTCCCTGGTTTGTCACGTCATTGCTTCCTTCGAGGAAAGTGGCTTTCATGTCATACATCAGGTTTTCTTGTCATCTTGGCTACTCCTTTGTCATCTTGTCCATGCTTCAGAATATTCTTCTCATAGATGCTTGTTTACATGCTTCAACCTAGTAGCCCATCACGACTTCGTCCTGATATTGCTTCAACATTGCTTTTTCTTTTGTTGGATGGCTTCTTCATCACGACATCTTTATAGAGTGGAAATATTTATCTGCACCTTTTATATCTCCAAGGCCTTCATAGGTGTCAAAGGTCATTTCTTCCTTTATCAGAGTTGTCATGCCTTCTTTCAGAAGATATCTTCAAAGAATTTTGTCAGATTGTGATTCTCGATGATCATGGTGTTCTTCACATGCTTGATCTGTTTCTTAATTTGCTTCTTCTTATATAGGTCAACCATTTAATGCTTCTTGTGAGAACATTCCTTCATTGCTTGCTTTTTGGACTTGTCAGCATTTCTTCTTGCTTCTTAGTCACCAATATTATGCTCCTTATGTGAGAATATTCTTTTGTTGACCTCCATTGCATTGTGGTAAATGCCTTCGAGCATGTTCTTGGTGAAAGAGATTCTTTCATGCTTGATCATGTTATAGAACTATCCCATGACTCAATAATATACAAATGATAACATGACTAAACTTTGATGCATACATAACTCATCTTGATTCTCCTTTGATCATCTTAGCTTCATTTGATTTTCCTTGGTGCGACCCTTGTTGCTTCATCTTAGCTTGCCTACATATCATCCTTTTCTTGAATCCCATGAATGGGATTCCCAATGAGACATCTTCTTTGTTCCATGAACCTTCTTTTGAAGATCCCATCATAGGATCTTAAAGACCCTTGCCTTGCAAATGTTTCCTTACTTTTGATGACGGAGGTCTTCTAAGATTCTTAATCATGATCAATTTTATTTCATCGTGGATGAGGTCTTATACTAGGTATGCTTCTTCTATATGAGTATCTTGAGCTATATTTGCCATGCTCCTATATTCTAGAAGATATTTCTACTTGTGCATTTTTGTTCTTATCATAAATGCTACATCTTCATGAGTATTTAGAACTCTATGTACATCATTCTACTAGATTCTAGAGGATGTTTCTATCCATGAAATATTAATTTATCCCTCCATGCTCCCATCCTACTCAAAACTTTGAAAGAAGTCTAGAAGTAAAGAGTTTGACCTAGTCATAGTAGAGATCAGATCTTTTGCTTCTTTCCTATTTCTTTCATCTCTTGAGTTATGTGATCTTCTTCCCTCTTCCTTTTGTTGTTGTTATCCTTCTTAAGCTTAGGACAATTCCTTTTGTAGTGCCCATATTCTTGGCATCCAAAACATTGGATTTTGCACATGTCTTTGTTGTTTGTTCTTAGTGGACCAAACTTGCCAAATTTACCCTTTCTTTTGGCCATGGTAGAAAATTCTTGCTCCTTTGATCCTATATCTTCTTTTGCCTTAAGTCTGGTTTCCTCTGTTCTGCATAGAGACCACATTTCATTGAGAGTGGTTGCTTCCTTATTGGCATATATGCTTGATGTGAAGTCTCCCCACTCCTTAGGCAGAGCATTGAGTACTATGATTGTCACCTCTCTGTCAAACATGACTTCCCCAAGCTCTTGAAGTTGATCTCTCATTTTATATATTTTCATGAAGTAGGGAGCTATTCCTTCCTTTGTTATATTCATATTGTATAATTCATTTCTCAGAGATATTACTTCTCCGGTTGTGGATACCGAGAATAGATCTACTAGCTTACCGTAAATTTCTTTTGATGTCTCAAACTTGGAGACATAAAGAATGAGAGAGTCTTTGATTGATTCTACCAGAATCCTTTGAGCTCTTGTCTCATCCTTATTGTACTTGGCTAAGGCTTGAGTTTGTTCCTTAGCAGGGATAGTGATGTTCCCTTTGACATGTTCTAGGAGTTCATTCTCCTTGAGAAGTAGATCAATCCTCTTCTTACATGCAAGAAAGTTATTGGTATTTACCAATTTATTGCTTTCCTTGCAAAAAGACATTGATGTATATTCAGAAGGGGACATGTACTTACTTGATAGATTTTTATATGTAATGGATTTGCTTCCTCCTTGAAGGCTTGATGGCTTGTCTTCCCTGGATTTTGATGTTCTTCAATTTGTCGTCTCCAAGTGGAATTGCTTGGTGATGAGGTTTTCTTTAAGACTTGTAGCTTGATGTAGGTTCTGCTTCAATCTGATCTTCTTTGTAGGTGGATTTATGTAGGTCTCTTCTTCTAGATTTATAGACCTCCTTGATGAATGATGGATTGCAGACCCTTCTTGTTCTTGGAGTAATTGAGACTTCTAGGCTTGATGCTTCAACTTTGTAGATGCTTCCCCTTGATGAGTGTTCTTGATTTGCCCTATCCTTGATGTGTCACCTTAGCTCTGATAACATGCTGAAGAGTCTAGGGAAAAGTAGCGTAATGTGATTACTTGATAACAATTTGTGGATTCTTTTTTACTTTTCTTATTAGCTTCTTCTTCTTCTTCTTCTTCTTCTTATTAGTGCATATGTGTGTACTTCATCAAACTGTTATCAAAACATAAAAACAAACACCAGATATTGGCTCTTTTCCAAGGCCAAAACCTCTCTTCTCTTGAGAGGAAAACCCTTTAGTGAATTTCTCTTATTGAAGCTTCTATTGATCAATGCCAAACCCTAGACCCCTGACAAGAGTATCCTCCAAGCATAAGTCAAGTCCTTCCTTCTTTTTGCACCTTATTCCAATGGCACTTCTTCCGGCACTTTGTCCTCCTTCTTCCGACACTTCGTTCTCTTACGATGAATCTTGTCTAGAGATAGACTTTCATTGAGTGAGTCTTCTAGGTGAGGTGTTCCTCTTCTATCCTCGCAAAATTAGACTTCAACGTTGACCAACCAAGGTCCTTATTGAGATATGAGTGTATGACAGTGTTATTGTTTTGCTGCCCTAGTTTCTCACACGTGTGAGAGGATTACTAGGTTTATATGCCCTTCTCTCCTTTGCTTGAGTGTCTTTCTTCCACGCTGGAGTAGGAGGCCTTGTAGGCCTAGTTACTAGCCCAAACAATGAAGAATATACAACTGTGATTTCACTGCTGATATAGCCACAAAATTTCCTTCACTTTCTTGCACGTGTGACTGTGTATACCCTGGAAAACAATCCTTTAGACTTCGTTGTTCTTCCTCCTTATCTCGCTGCCCTAGTAGACCTTTTACCTTGGCTTTCTTCGTTCTTCTAGTCCTCTTTCTTTTGTAGATTTCAGAGCTCAATTGATGCGTTGTCTTTGGAGTGGACATCCTCTATAAATAGAGGATTGTCCCTCCATTTACGCCGATTAGTCCTCTTAATTGTAGGCCAACTTTGAGGGAATTTTGGTGGCTTATTTGTTGAGCATACTTTTGATAGTTTCCATGGTGGTGTAGCATGCTTTAAGGAGCTTCTTGAAGGTGCCATTGCATAGGAGTAGACTTGAATTTGCTTGGAGGTTTTCCCTTTGAATATAATATATATTTATACATGGTGTAACATGCCCTTAAGGCCTTCAAAATTTTCTCTTGACTATTTGACTCACCTATAGCACTTTGACATGTGCTATACCTACTTCAATGAGCAAGAAACTCATTGACATATATTATAAAAATAATATTTCTTTTATTGAATAAGTACAAATATCAAAGTGCAATTATGAAGACCGAACCTAGTTACACTTCCTTCAACAATAGTTACTTCCGAACTAACTCCAAGGTGGATATAACATAAAGTGACATAAGCAAGTATAGGATTAATATAATTATATATTGGCTTTTGACCCCCTTTTGCTCCCTCTCCTATGGAATCATAGCCCCCATGTGTTTATCATTCTTGTCTATAATGAGAAATTTATTTTTATTAGTAATTCTTTATGTACATATTTACATTGCTTGAGCCTTGGACACGCTATTTGGCTATTAAATTTTTTCACATGTACATCTAGATTAAAACCATGGACATTGAATTTGGGGTGTTACATTCTCCTTCCCCTAAATTTTGCACTATCCCTGGTGCACATCATCATACATGTACACACATACAATTTTTACATCAAATTTTCTAAATAACTATGGGTATGCCTCCCACCTTACATTTTACAACTCCCATGTCATCTCCTCAATGTTGTAGCATTTCAATTAGACCTTTATATTGAGCATTATGCTTCATGTTTAGTATACTCTTTGGTTGTACGTGGTGTTGCATTCATTTCCCTTGGAATAAAACAATCTTTTGTATTATTCTTTTCTAGTTACTCAATTAATGTATTCACTCTTTAGTTATTCATATGCCAATGATAAGAAAAACATAGCCCTTATCCTGCAACAATTATCATATTCACAAAATTTCTCACTTCCACAATGTAAACATTTATTCAAAGTAAATAGGAAATTTTAATTCAATACATGTCTCCATGGCTATTTATTTTCTTCACAAAGCTACCTCAAGCAAGGCTTAATCTTAGTATCTTTCAAACACACCCTTCTTGATTCCATCCATCACACCACATGCAATTCCCATGATATTCAATTTTCCTCATCCTATCCACTCTTACCCTTCCAATCTCAAGCATCCCCTCATTGCTAATTAGTCCCTTAGGCGATCCATCATGCCAAGGCTTTCATGTGGAAGGAGAGCTTGAAATTACAACCAAGGATCCATTGCCAATCATAGGTCAAAATTAATGACAACCATATGGTTCAAATGTACTTTTCACAATCTTTCTTTATTTTATCCACCATTATTTCCCATAACTCTTTTCTCCAAACAAAGGTTTGCATGTACTCCATCCAAGTACGACTACTGTGGCATGTAATTCTTTCATTGCAACATCACAACAACTCGTGAATGATCTCAAATTCATGAAGTAGCAATAATGCCATATTTTTAGTTGTTAACATATTTTTTTCAATGAAATATATAATACGAATGAATTCAAATAATGCATTCAATCATATGTGCCAACATGTGTGTGTGCATATCCGAAACTTGCACACTTTTACGAGTTATTTATGCACATCTATTAAATACATGATTGCATTGATTCAAGAATATTATATCCTTGTATCATGTATTTCATTATGATGAGTTGGAAGGTCTAGCCAATTCCTCAACACATCATCCAACGACCTCCCCAATACTTACTCAACCACCATGACACCTTATTTTTAGCCCAAAAAAGCACTAGGTATATACCCCTTCTTTGATAAACAACTCCTTGGGCATACTAGAAGGCAATTCCCTCTTATGATCTATTGCTGCTTAAGGATCCTCCTCCTCTAAAGGTGTTCATCATTGTTGCCTTGAGGGTTTAATCCAAGATGCCAATAAAAGTAGGGAGAACATTGGACACTTGTTTAGTTTTATAGCCGTTCCATATCAAACCACAATATGGCATCACACATGGTTGATTCCACTGGTATTCACTTATATACTAGGACTATATCTACTGATTTACCTTGGTCGTTACTTGTAACTAATACAACATGACATACCATTATATCTCATATGAATGCATTCTAAGTATTTACAACCTATCCATTGTTGAAGTTGTAACTAGAGTTGGTCTTCATAATGCATATTTATCATTGATGTATTTATTATCTTTATATATATTATATTTTTATCAAAGCATGTTATTCGTTCTCAAAGAGTCAAAGAGAGTCAAAACACATTTATTATCAGTCAAAAGAAAAATTATTTGAGTCATGTCCCATATGGAAATTTGTAAGAAAAGGAATTTAAATTTTATTTTTGAGTCATAAGCCTACAGGATGACCAAGTCGGCCCCCCTTGGATAAGTCAGCCTAGTGGCACCTATTCAACCCTCCTAGACAACTATATATAAGAGACAATTCGACTTCTTTGAAAGCTCATTCATTCATCACATCATCAAGTATCTTATGCACCAGAAAAAAAGAAGAAGGTTGAAGTCAAAGGAGAGAGAAGGAAATCAAAGCACATGAAGAAAATTGAAGTTTCTATCCTATTGTAGCGTGCATGTGTAATAAATTTTTCTGTGGAACAGAGCCAAAATTTAGCCTCTACTGCAAGGTTGAAATTCTGAGTTTGACTAGATTTTGATGAGTTTGACCAATGTTGAATATGAATTTTGGAGGAGACTTGGAGGAGGGTTTGACTTGGTATCTTTGTGGTAGTTTGGTCTTGGTCTTGGATATCTGTCATTTTTATCGAATTCTATCAAAGAATGATGGTTGGGTTTTTCCCTAGCCTCTAGCCCAATTTATGGTGTCCCTTATCTCATTGTGATCTTTATGTTTTGAACATTTGTATAATTTCTTAATGAAGAAGACACAAGAAGTAATAAGAATACATCTAATATTCACAAGTAATTATCAAGAATTAAAGTACACTACACTTGGTTTCTCAAAATGGTATTAGATCTAAGGTGAAGGAAAGAAGCTTGAATATCACAAATTGTTGGCACTCTTGATTGAATAACATCTTTGTAGCAACTCTCTCTCTCTTCCAATGGCCAAGTACATAAAATAAGGTCTCAAGGCTCTAAGGATTCTGCTTGAATCCATCAAAGGTTATATCACCAATTTTGTTTCAAAAACTATCCAGGAAGTCAAGGATGGAAGTCTCTACTTAGCTCTCACATGTTTGATTGAAGATTACAATGCATGTGTAATTGATAGTGGAGCTTCAAGGCACATGACAGGAGAACATGGACATCTCAACACTCTATCAAAAGAAAGCTCCTCTCACGAGGTGAAAATTGGAGACAAAAATAATTATCCACCTAAAGGCATTGGATCTACCTCCATTGAGCTAGACTTTAGTGGGAACATTCATCTCAAGAACATCGTCTATTGTCCAAGTTTGAAAAAGAACTTACTTTCTATTTCTTGCTTAGAAGACAAAGGAGACAAAATAACATTTATTGATGGAAAGGTTGTTGTTTGGGCTAAGGGATCTAGTATAGATAATGCTAAAATTATTGGGATTTGTGAGGGGAGGTTGTAATAGAATTCTAAATCCTCTTCAAGATTTAGTACACATTGGCATCAATCCATGTGAATTGTGCGATAGAATATGGCCATATGCATTACAAGATATTGCCATCCTTGGGTCCAATGGTTACAGGTATGCCCCAATTGAAAGAAGACCATGAAGGAGTGTGTAAAGGGTGTGTTCTTAGCAAAAATGTGAAAAAGTCATTTCCTAGCAATGACTCAAGATCCAAGGAAATCTTAGATCTAATCCACTATGATGTGTGTGGCCCATTGTCTGAAAAATCACTTGGTGGTCATCTATACTATGTAGCATTTATTGATGACTACTCTAGAAAGGCTTGGATATATTTCTTGAAGTCTAAAGATAAAGTGTTCGAAAAGTTTGAAGAGTCTAAAGTTGAAGTTGAGAATATGAAAAAAAAGAACATTAAGACCTTAAAACATTATAAGGGAGGTGAATGTACATCTAAAGAACCTATAGCCTTTTGCAAATAATCTAGGAATAAGAGGGAGTTGATAGTTCCCTATAATCCCCAATAGAATGGTGTAGCAGAAAGGAAGAATCGATTTATCGAATAATGTGTAAGAACCATCTTACATTATCAAGATATTCCAAATTTCCTATGAGGAAAAGCCTCCATGACCGCAATATACATTTAAAATATAAGCCCCACAAAATTCTAGGTGACATAACTCTGAAAGAAGATTTTACTGGAAAAGAAGCCTAATGTTGATCACCTCAGAATCTTTGGATGCCCAATTTACATTCATATTCCCAAGGACAAGAGAAAGAAGTTGGATCTTGTAGGTATGAAAGGAAAAATTGTTGGCTATAGCAACTCATCTAAAGAATACAAAATCTACATCAAAGAACAACATTATATCGTAGTAAGTAGAGATGTCATATTTGATGGAAGTGTTGCATATAAGAAGTCCAAAGATATCGCCATTGACTTTGATGAAGAAGAAGGACTTGTCTTTCCTAGTGAAGATAGTCCAAGACAAATATATTCTCCAGAATCTGTAGCTTATCATCATGAAGAACCAGAAGGACCAAGCGAACCTGTAATGTCATCATTCTTGAAACTAGAAAAATACTTGCTTGGCTTAGAACAACTTTGCAAGAAGTTGAAGGACATGCAACCCTAAAAGGAACATTAAGAGAAAGCAAGAGACCCAAAATGTACTATGCTTATTCATCATATATGATCAAACTCATTGAATTAGAACCTTTTACGTACGCAAAGGCTGTTGAACAACAAGTATGGAAGAAAGTAATGATGGAAGAATATAATCAATAATGAAGAATGATGCTTGGGAAATTGTTCCGAGACCAAAGAATAAACCTGTTGTGAATTCCAAATGGGTTTATAAGATTAATCATGCAAATAATGGGAGCATCGACAAATATAAGGCAAGATTTGTGGCTAGAGGATTCTCTCAACAAGAGGGAGTTGATTATGATGAAAATTTTGCTCCTAGAATTAGATACACAACAAGTAGAACTCTTAGCTCTATTGTAGCTTCTATGGAATGGAATATACATCAAATGGATGTGAAAACCAATTTTCTTAATGGAACAACTGATGAAGAATTCTACATTGAACAACCACAAGGATTTGAATTCCATGGGAAGGAATCTAATGTCTACAGATTAAAGAAAGCTTTATATGGCTTAAAACAATTCCTTAGAGTATGGTATGCCTATGTGGATACTTATCTAATAAGTCTTGATTTTGGAAAAAGTACTACAGATCCAAATATCTACATCGAGGTAGTAAAGAATGAACCAGTAATCATACTGCAATATGTGGATGACTTATTAATAACAAGTGTGGAGCATCTTATGCAACAATGCAAGAAGGAACTAGCAACTGAATACAAGACAAAGGATCTTTGATCAATGAACTATTACCTGGGACTTGAAGTTTGGCATAAAGTCGGTGAAATATTTCTTGGTCAAGGAAAATATGTGATCAAGATTCTATAAAAAATTGTGATGATGGACTGTAAACCGATGACAACACCAATGATCACTAATTTGAAGAAGTTGAGAAGTTGAAATTCAAATCTTGTTGATCCATCATCATACCGATAGTTGATTGGTTATATGATGTAGTTAGTGAATACCTAACCAAATATATATTTTGTTGTAAATACTCTAAGTTAGTTTCAGTTGGAGCCCATACATGATCATTGGATAGCAAAAAAACACATCTTAAGATATCTTCGTGGAACCATACATCATTGTTTGAGATATGTTGTAGGAAGTGAGATTCAATTATTAGGTTATATTAATTTTGATTGGGAAGCCAGTGCCGATGATGGGAAAAGTACTACTGGTGGTTGTTTTTGCTTGGGATCCACCATGGTTTCTTGGATGAGTAGAAAATTGGATTTAGTTGCACTGAGTACTGCTGAAACTAAATATATGGCAGCTAGTGAAATTAGTTGTGAAGCAGTTGGCTCCACAAATTGCTTATAATTTGTTTGGAGTATTGGATTCAACCATAATATGTTGTTATAATCAAAGCTGCATAAAGTTATCAAAGAAACCAATATTTCATGTGCGGTCTTTAATATCCCATAATAACAATAATAATAATAATAATAGAATAACAATTAGCGAAGAATATATAAACTAACAATTAACGAAAAGAAAATATATGAACAAATAGATAAAATAACAAATAACGAAGAAAATATAATAATAAATACATAAAATAAAATTTGGCATGGACACATGGATTGTGTACATGTAGATCCCTTTCCAACCCCTTATGATTTTTATAGCCATTTGTTCTATTTAATGACATAGAAGGGGGAAGAAGAGACAAGCATTTATTCTTGGAAATAGTAAGTTGGTTGAGGGCTTGAGGGTGACTAGCTGTTGAAATACACTGAGCAGCTAATCCTACGGTTGGGTGGAGGGTCATCCCAAAATCCTTGTTGTGGGTAGCGGTTTCGGATCAACGCAAGCACGTCACAACACCATAAACCTCAGTAAGATTTTTTCACTCCTCAAGTATGCATTGTTGTTTAAATGTTTATCGCATATGTTAGTAGCTTGGTTGTTGTATTTTGTTTTATGCTTAATTTTTGGGATGTTACATATGGTATCAGAGCAAGATTCAAACCCTAGGCAGCTTTAGGAATAACATTTTAGATTATTATTGCAAAATCTAATTAGATCTATTGTTGCATTTCAGAATTACTTATATCTAATTAGATATACTTGAAAGCATTATAAAAATTTAGATCCAATATTATCATTTTAGATTTGTAGATATTTATTTGACAAAAAAAAAATCATTTTAAAGTACTTGTCATTTCACAAAACATAAATTTTGAAAGAAATGGGGTTAGGATCTATTGAGGAAGAAATTAACTAGTATTTGTTTAAATATCAATTTTGAAATAAACATGACTCTCATCTATTGAGGGTGAATTTAGCTAGTATTAGTCAAGAAACATTTTTTTTTTTTAATTTTATTTTATTTATTTATTTTTTTTTAGTGATTTTGTGTTTATAGTTCTACTTTAGGAGTGTTTTTTAGAAACCATTCACTCAAATTCACGAATTCTCATCTATTCATTTTTTTTTTAATACTTCCCATCAATTTCTTCTGCACTTGGTTTCTATTTAATATATATTGATTGTGTTTATAGTTCACTTTAGGGGTGTCTTTTGAATCACTCACTCAAATTCATGAATTCTCAACTATTCAATTTTTTTTTTAATACTTCCCATCAATTTCTTCCTCACTTGGTTTCTATTTAATATATATTGATTAAATGTTTTAACCTCCTCTATGCTGAAACTTTATTCTCAAAACTTCAATATCCTTTAGTAAAAATGAGCTTATGGAATTAGAATTTATTCTTTTAACATTTAGAATAAGATTTTTTTTATCTTATTCAAAATTATTCAAATTATCACCAGTGCTTAAAATAAATAAATAAATGATAAATGCACTATTTTAGCAAAGAGATTAAGCATATGCAATTAAATTTCAGAATTGTGGCAATCAAATTCAATAATTAAGAGTAGATTAAACAACCATCATTTCTCTAAATTCCAAAATATGAGATTAATATTGTACTTATCATATTTAAATTCTATAATGTTAATATTTTGTGTATGAATCGGATTTGCGTCAATTAACTTAGCCCATTATGACATGAAATGATATTTTAAGGTCTGCGAGACTAAAAATAGTCTATGAGACCATCAATTCCCTGTTTTTCGCTTTTTGCAATTCAATTCTTTCCGATTCAAATTGATGATGAGTTGGCACAACCTTCCAATAACCCCCTCGCTAAAAAGACAATGCCAAGAAACTGATGCTAACATGTTCTCATAACTTTCTCTGATGTCTTTGGATGCATCACATTCAAAAATAAAATGTTTTTCTGATTCCACAGCCCGAGACGTGCAAAATGTACACACTCGTTCTTCCCAAGCTTCTTTAGGCCTTTTCCACTGTCCTGTTTGACACTGAAGTTGATGTGAGTTGGTCCTTAATTGAGCAATAAGAACCTTTGCCCTCCACGAAATGCTAGCTCCAATGAACTCTTTTTGTTGTAGATCACACGTAGGGTTGAATTCCTCAATGTAATATTTCTTCTTTCTACCCAACTCTTTTCCCCATACCTTTTTACAAAACTTCTCCATAACAAAATCCTTTAGCTCCTTGCTATTTGTGGGACATGCATTGATGTAGATATTCCATTTTTGCATCCATGTGTAGTTTTATTTCATCCATGTTTTCTTTCTTTCACTCATGCCTTCATTGAAGATAACATTAGGCCATCTACTTACTCTCATTTGCTCAATTCTTTTTAGATATCTTATGAGCCACACCATAGCAATTGGTTCAATGGGAGTTGCTCCTGTTTCACTCAAGATTATCTCATAAGGTACTAAACTTTTTATTTTGAACTTGCTCATGATCAAGTGTTTTTGGATTTTCTCAATTTGTTTCCATTTTGAGACGGGTGTGCTACTAGCCCACAATTCACACCCATGTAGCATCACTGGAAAAACTAGGAGTTCAAAAATCACTTAATCATTTTCCAATCCCATAACTCCACCTCTCTACATCTGTTTTGAAGAGCATATAATGCTTTCCACCCTCCTAAAATTCTCTTCTTTCTGCAGTCCTCCCAATTGAGTTTGTTGTGAAATCAATCCCAAGGTAGTATTCATTTACTTCTTCAAGAATGTTGTCTTCAAAGAAGAAAATATGTTGGCTCTGCTTCCTTTTAATTGGGAGCGCTTGAGATTACTGACAATTAAAAAAAACCAGAAACCTAGGTGAACCAGTGGTCGTTGGATAAAATTTGGTAAAAAGATAAAGCAACCTCATTGATTAAATTCAGTTGGAATGAATTAAATTGAATGCATTTAGATTTAATAGTTGATGTGGGTGGTATTAATTGTGAAAATTAGCAATGTTTTTGTCAAAACCATGATCAAGAATTGAAAACTAGTAATTTTTTTTGTCAAAACTGTGAACAAGCATTTGTAGAATCGTTGATGAGAATGAAATGGAGCCAACATTATTTTCATGCTTATCATTATATTTTTTTCAACTAACATATGATGTTGTTTGGAATACCATGGACTCGAATGGTGAACAGTAAACGTTGAAGTGTAGAGCCATGGGTTCTTGAAACCATGGAAAGTATTGAAAATACATGGTTTTTTATTTATTAAAGATTTATTGGTGGTTGATTATATATTATTTTAGAGAATTTTTATTTATTTATATCTATTCATAGGAGAATGATGTGGAGGTCATTGGTTAGTGGATAATGTGTAGAAATTGTTGTTGGTTTTATGAAACTATGTGTTGCTTGTATACATTGTAGAATTTTAGAAGCGCCAATAAATTATGGTATGATAAAGTATGGGGCTTAATTAATATGTTGGATATGGAATATTTTGTTTTAAAGTTGACTTTAGAATAATAAGAAAAATCAATCGCTAAATTTGCACTAGGGTAAAAGTGTTAGTAAAAGCCACAACTCTATTATTTTTGTGTTATTAAGGAGTATAACTCCAAGAAGAAAAAAAGAAAGAGAGAAAAAGTAAAAAGAAGTATCATACAAGTGATCATACAAAAAAAAAGAATGAATGAATGATATTTTAACGTCCACGAGACTAAAAATAGTCTATGGGACTACCAACCTCTCTGCTTTTTGCCTTTTGCAATTCAATCCTTTTCTTACTCAAATTGATGATGAGCTGATCCAACCTTCTAACAGTCCCCTCACTGAAAAGATAATGCCAAGGAATTGATGCTAACATACTGCCATAACTATTCTGATGTCTCTAAAAGCATCACATTCCAAAATGAAATGATTTTCTGATTCCACTTCCCCATAAGTGCAAAGAGTGTACACCTGTTATTAAATATTTAAAAAGAAAATGTAAAAATAAGTAAAGTCAAAGAAAAAAATAGAAGGAATAGAAAAAAAATAAAAATAAATAAATAAATAAATGATGTAAAAATAAATAAAAAAGAAATAAGGGCAAAGGAACAAGGAAAATAAAATAATGAAAAATAGATTGATACATAAAAACAATGAAAGAAAACAAATACTAGATAAAGTAATTAGGAAATGAATAAGAGTGAGACAATATAGCAAGTAAAAAATAAAAAGAATTGAAAAGATAAATATACAATACATGGAGAGAATTATGGAAATATATAATAAGGTTAATAAGGCAAAATAGAGAGAATTATTTAGTTCACTATTCTCTCTCTATTTTGCCTTATTAACCTTATTATATATTTCCATAATTCTCTCTATATATTGTATATTTATTTTTTCACTTACAATGACATTAAAGCTATAAGTTTCTTGGTATCTAAGTTTAGTGATATTAGTGAATTTTGATGTGTAACAAAAAAACAAAAAAAAGGATAAAATAAATTTTTGAGAATGATATTGTTAATGTGTTATATAAATTTCAATCCATATATTTGTGATATCATTTTTTTTTTGGTAAATCAAGATTCTATTCATTCATCAAAAGTAGAGTACATAGATATCAAAATGCAAGTAGTCTCACCGGGACTGGGTTTGTTGACTAAAGCTAGCAACATATGACAAATAAACAGTAGCAAATCTAAAGGAACAATCCATATCTCTACATGCCAGAAACACCAAAAGACAAACAAAACTAAAAGAACACATGTTACCATGCCCAATTGTCAGAAGTAATAGACGTAGGGTTGTCTAGCACAATCCCTAGAGGGAGAGGGGGATGATAAGTACACTAAACATGCCGCTCGAAGTGAGCCATCCATGTTTCCACCTTTTCAGATAACCGATTTTGCCCACGTCAAACCACCACAATCCTTTCTCTGACATGGCATTGAAAGTAATGCAGTTGGTTGAACATGGCAATTACAACCTCATGTTCTTCCTTCCTGGACTTATCGTAAGCTTCCAGGTGATCCATAACATAATGGAATAGTTCATGATAGACCTCAAAGCACCGATGTTGGCCATCAATCCCTACATGCCCCGGATAATGATTCCGATCTCACACACCTGCTCCTACCCCATGCACCACACTACCCTTCTTTCCATTCCCATCTCCATGACCACCCCATACTGCTCTCACACTACCCCTACCACCATGAGCCCCGAATTTGCCTAGATCATACTTCTAGTAGTTTGACCACCCCGCGATGGACACTCAGTAACTCGTCTTACCAACGCCACCTTTGACACATTGCTGCACCCACCCTAACTGGTCGAAGCTCCCCTCCGTTGGGGCTGGGAGCGGGAATTACATGACAGCAGTTGCACGGTGAGGGCCTAGGGATACTCCTCTCAGACAACAACAAAAATGCACAATAACACCTCCCGACAAGCAACAAGTAGCCCCAAATTATCCAACAGAATTCTACTTCTCGGAATTGCTGACCTTCTCTCTCCAACTCAAGGAGTTTCAAGAGAAACCATAGATAAAAAACACACCAACCAAACTGAGATCCTCGCGTCGCCTCTACCTGAGGAAGCATCTAGGAACAAAGTCGCAGACAGAAAGACATGACACATAGGCACAAACACCCGAGGTACAAACCCAAGCTGATAACTAGTCACCGTAGACACCTTCAGACCATTTTTCCACCACTGAACCCAATTTATGCTAACCCAGCAATGGGTCTCAGGAATCCACATAAAACCCACAAAGATAGGAGGACCCAAAATATAATCGACTGATAGGATACTCAATAGGACTCATAAGCATAGATAACATCTAAGAAGAGAGCTAACAAGCATCACAAAAGTGGGCTCTATGTCTCACCAAATTAACACGCAGAATTCACTCAACACTATAAAAAAAGCGAAAACCATACGAAGGGAGAGAAACTTAGCACTTTTGTGAGTCAAACGTAGTGGAGGAGACAATGACGA
This sequence comes from Pinus tabuliformis, assembly GCA_031772625.1. Taxonomy (NCBI): domain Eukaryota; kingdom Viridiplantae; phylum Streptophyta; class Pinopsida; order Pinales; family Pinaceae; genus Pinus; species Pinus tabuliformis. Next base: position 1,015,913,847 of record CM062804.1, read on the forward strand.
TGAATTATCCACCATTCTAAAACTAGTCAAAGGCTAGAGAGACCTGTAAGACTACTAGAGCTCGAACCACGAACAACCAACCACCAAACTACGACACCATAATAGCTATCCTGAAACTCGATAGGCACCATAAACCCACGTCCCTCTCCTGCTCTCAACCATGAAGAGAAGGAATGAAACATCGCACGCAACATCATTGACTTCATTGTACACCATAAGTAATGGGAGTACAGGGTAACTGTCCTCCTTACCATTCACAAAATGTTTTCATTCATGAGACACGTGTCTGATTGACCTCAGTGTTCATTATCCCCATCGGGGATGTGATATCATTATTTCAAAAACTTAAATATTTAAATTATTTATATTACGGTTTTAAAGAGTTGAAAAACTAAAATAGAATGTAATTTGGAATTGATATTATAAAAATAATTGTATATAATTTGGAATTGGTATTATAAAAATAATTGTATAGAAAACATATTTACATAGAATTAAATATATTTATTTCACTGATACTTTTATAAGCTAAAGTATAAAATGAGATTTTATAGGTTTTGGGTAGTAAGGAATTAATAATATTGTTAAGTAATATTATTATTAATAGACATATTAATATTTAGTATTTATTGAATATATGGATAGGAATTTCATATATCAAGAAAAAGGAAGCAACTTATAATTAGTTTAAAAGAGATCATAGAAACCTTTCATACACTTCTTATAGGATGTTGATGTTCGCAATCAAGTAAGGAGATAATGGAATTATTATGTAGTCAAGATGTATCTTAAGTATCATTAAGTGTTTCATACCATGAACTCAATGGGCCATTAGATATATGAAATTGGCTGACACTAGCTATTTGGGAAAGATGTGGATAAATTATAATTGGGATAATAGTAGTAACATATCCTAGAATATGATGGGAGATTTAGGATTTAGGAAATAGTCATGATGAAATAACTTAGCACAATGTTGGGATCTTGATTAAAAAAAACATGCCACTTTCAACCTTCAATATCTAGTCAAATGGTAGCAAAGTAATTAGCATCAATTCTAGACCAATGGTCACTTATTTGGAGGAAATTACACCACAAATACTTCAAGAGAGTTGTTTAGCAAAACATTGAGTTCAGTAAATCCTTCAACATAGTCGTTTAGCAAAACATGTTGACTTCTAATATCTTCAAAATCACGATGGATGATAATTTTTTTTTTGTCAAGATGGATATTGGAACGACTAGAATGGCAATGATGTTTTGGATATTGGTGTTGGTGTGATTAAGCCAATTGTTGTTTTAATTCTTTGTGGGTTGCTTAACACAATTTTCGTTGTTAATTCTAGTTAAGTATGTTTTAGTGTTGGTTTATAGTTTAATAAGAATTCCATTCTCAAGTCTCTTGTCATTATGGGGAAAGAGGGATGTTGTAGCTTAATGTCTTTGTCTTATTGAGTTTGTCTAGTTATTGAGTGTTATTTTTTTGCTCGCAACGTTCAGTAGTTATACCTTTACAAATTTCCAAATTGTAGTTGAAAATTATAAGTCCTTGTTTATGAGTATAAGTGCGTGTTCCAAAAAAAATTGGTGATAAATGGTCTGTGTGCCATTGAGTAGAATGGTACTAGAAGGGATAAGAAAAATATACATAGTGATAATGAAATTTTAATTTTGAAATTGATGAATCATTATAAGAATGCTGTAATGTATTATTGTAGAAAATCTGATGTAGGGTAACCCGATAATGCAATATAAATCAAAGCAGAATACTATAACCTACTTCTACTATCAATTTGCGGAAGCTTAAAGATCGAGCTGAACAATATAACCAAAAGAAGAAGAATCAATATAACAATACATATGAAAATACTTTGGGGAAAGCCTCAGCGAAAAACCCCACACTATTGTATTATCACACATGGTGGAAATACATAGGAATTATACAAAGCCTTAGCTCTCACAGCTAGCCAGCTCTTAGTACAATCCTCACAGATGCTCACAGGCAATCTTGGCTTCTCTCCAACCTTCCTCTCTGCCCTCCAAGCTCCTATTTCTTTGTGATGTTCTTGTGGAAGATTTTCCTGTTACCAAGTGGAAGACCCTCTCTCCAAAACTGCGCAATCCTCAAGGATAAATCCTTGACTGCATGCATTGGTTTTCTCCATGAGAAAACACATGCAATTGATAGTACACTATCCTTGAACATTAATCTCAACTGGGTCTTTCTCAGAATAGACATGCATGAGTTTCTGATGAGGGAATCTTCAGTTAACTGGAGTAGCACTAGTTGATTGCATTAATGCATCAACTGACTGTTAAATCACTATTAGTTCCTCAAACAGTTTGGAACTAATTTAACTGGACTTAACTTAGTAAATTGAGTTAACTAATTACAACTCAAATATAACTCAATCTTATCTCCTTAATTTAAGGGATAACTCTTGCATGACTTCAGAAAGACTTCTAACTTGAATTTCTCCAACTAACTAATTTAAAATAAATAAATTAATTATTTCCAAGTCACTGTTAAGACTAAATTCGATTTTAATTCACAATTTAATTCAAGGAAAAATTAAATTGGAATATTCTTGTTGCCATATTTCAACACTCCCTCTCAACAAGAAAGGGATTATCTGCCACCCTGATCTTGTTTCTATGGAACTCGAATTTACACTTTGACGATGCCTTTGTAAAAATGTCAACATCTTGCTCCTCTGTTGAAATATACTGCAGCAACATGATCCTCCTCACTAGTGAAAAGCCACGTGCAACAAACATTGCTTTATGCTTCTCCACACTACCATCAACAACTTGCTTTACCTTGTAAAGCCAACGGGAACTCACAATTGACTTGTTCTCCAGTCTCAGAACGACATCCCAAACACTGTTACGAACTATGGAGTAATACTCCTCCACCATATCATCAACCCAAATTGGTTGCTGCACTACTTCCTCAAAGGAAGATGGCTCAGTCTCAACACATTCCCCAGCAAGGGCCATGTATCCAGTGTACCTCTCAGGTGACTTCCTCTGTTTGTGCTGAGAAGATGGTGCTCCCACATTCTCTCTCGCATCCTCCAACAATCTGTCAACTTCTTTTATGCGCTTCCATCCATCTCTGGAAGACTCTGCTTGAGTGGATGTCTCCACTCCTGGAACCTTTGCATGTGGCTGCTCCACATCAGTCTGAGGCTCCTCCTCCTTAGGAACCAACAGTGCCTCCACATGCCTGTAGTTGGAGCTCCCTCTCAAGGGAAACTCGCATGGCCTTTTTCTCATCAGACTTGAGATCTCTGCGAACCACTGTCCTCCGACTGGTAGGCAAGTACACCCGATAGTTGTGAGGTGTATCAGTTTACCCCACAAATATCCCCAACGATGTTGTCGGCTCAAGCTTCTTTCATGCATCCTTTGTCACATGGCAACATATCGATGAGCCAAAGATCCTGAAGTGACCCACATTGGGTCTCTTATCGGAGAAAGCTTCCTCTGGTGTCTTCATCCCAAGTATGTGATGCGGCCTTCTATTATGCAAATAGACTGCTGTGTTGCGTGCCTCAGCCCACAAGTGAAGTGGTAGACCTTGGTCATGCAGCATTGCCCATGCTACCCCTACAATAGTTTTGTTCTTCCTCTTGGCCACCCCATTCTGCTGTGGGTTATGAGGTGTCGTCAACTCTCGTTTAATTCCTTCTGTTGCACAGAAGTCCTTAAACTCTTGAGAGACATATTCTCCACCGTTGTCACTTCTCAAGGCCTTGATCTTCTTCCCTGACTCTTTCTCGACCAAAGCTTTGAACTCACAAAACTTTGTGAAGGTTTGGTCCTTCTTCTGCATGAAATAAATCCAACATTTATGAGAATAGTCATCAATGAAAATCACATAATACCTTTCCTTTGTTGTGGATGCCGTCGAGAATGGTCCACACAAATCTGTATGGACTCGCTCTAAGATAGCCTCCGCTCGACTGTCTTGATCATGAAAGGAAGACTTGGTGTACTTTCCCAAGGTAAAACCTTTGCATGTGTCAACTTGCTCAAGTTTACCTTTGGGAAGTCCTGTAGATATCTGCTGCATTATCTTCAAAGCCCCATGATGCAAATAGCCCAACTGCCTATGCCACAACTCACCAATGTCTTGGCTTTGCAACAATTCTGCTTTCGTACTCAATTCTGCACAATAATCTACCTCTAGTTTATAGAGATTCTTCACCCGAATCCCTATCCTCTTGGTCTGACCCGTGGCTATGTGTCTTAGGAATGCCTTTCCTTTACTGAAGACAACATCGTAGCCTTTGTCCTCCAACATCACGATCGATACCAAGTTCTTCTTCAATCCAGGCATATACATCACATCTGTCAAGGTGAGAGGAGCTCCATGCTCCCTCTGAAAAGCAACCATGCCCACTCCTAAAACACTATACCTTTCGTCATCACCCATCTCTATGCACATCTTGAGGTCTTTCTCCTCCAAGGCATTGAATAAATTTTTATCACCAGTCATGTGGAATGAGGCTCCACTATCAAAATACCAGACACAACCCATCATCAATGACACCATGCATGCGATGAGGGTAAATTCCATTTTGAACTGAGAGGCTAACGCCTCACCTTCCGATCCTTCTAAGGATCCCTTCTTGGACTTCTTTGATGGGAAATTAGTCGCATAATGTCCCATCTTGTGACAATTAAAGCATCTCACTTTAGACATGTCACTCTTCTTCCCTCCATGAGAAGAATTCGATTTGAAATGGGAAGCCTTCCCTTTCCCTTTCCTTGGCTTACTTGCTAAGGCCAGCTTTTCTTCATCATCATTCTTGGATGAAGAACCATCTCATGTGCTCCTCCTAATCTCCTCCTGCATAAGATCCGACCACAGTCGTTCCCAGTCCGACAGTTTCTCCCTTCCATTCACAGAGTCCTGGTAGCTATTCCAACTCTTTGGAAGGACAAGGAGAGCGAGGCTCACCATATCATCATCGGCAGTAGTTATTCCCACACTGCCAAGCTCATCTTTGCAGGTGGTGAGCTTGTTTAGATATGTGGAAATAGTATCGCCCTTCTCCATCTCGATTCTTTGAAGCTTATCCTTGAGCGCCAATTTCCTTTGGTCGCTACTGTTCTGGTAGAGGTCCTTCAATGTATTCCACATTGAAAATGGAGTATCCTTCCCATGGAGACTCAAGACAATATGGTCTTGAACTCCCTCAAGGATGATCTGTCTCACCTTCGTCACACACTTCTTCCACTCAAACAACTCTTGTGCATTAGTTGAAGCTGGCTTTGGGTTTCTTGATCAATGAATTCCTTCAAGCCATTGTCTTCTAATACAACCTCCATTCTATCTTTCCATGCTATGTAATTCGAGCTACCTTTCAAGGCATACTCGAGTCTCAATCCATATAACACCATTGGACAACCTTGAAGTATGATATGAATTTGATTTGCCCCTGCAACCCCGAACTTCAAACTTTGAATTCTCTTCTCTGTATATTGTTCAAAGCTCTGATATCATGTAGAAAATCTGATGTAGGTTAACCCGATAATGCAATATAAATCAAAGCATAATACTATAACCTACTCCTGCTATTAATTTGCAGAAGCTTAAAGACTGAGTTGAACAATATAACCAAAAGAAGAAGAATCAATAGCACAATACACATGAAAATACTTTGGGGAAAGCCTCAACTAAAAACCCCACACTATTGTATTATCATACATGGTGGAAATACATAGGAACTATACAAAGCCTTAACTCTCACAGCTAGCCAGCTGTTAGTACAATCCTCATAGATGCTCACAGGCAATCTTGGCTTCTCTCCAACCTTCCACTCTGCCCTCCAAGCTCATATTTCCTTGCGCTGTTCCTTGTGGAAAATTTTCCTGTTACTAAGTGGAAGACCCTCTCTCCAAATTGCGCAATCCTCAAGGATAAATCCTTGACTGCATGCATGAGTTTTCTCCATGAGAAAACAAATGCAACTGATAGTACACTATCCTTGAACATTAATCTCAACTGGGTCTTTCTCAGAATATACATGCATGAGTTTTTGATGAGGGAATCTTCAGCTAACTGGAGTATCCCTAGTTGAGTGCATTAATGCATCAATTAACTATTAACTCACTATTAGTTCCTCAAACAGTTTGGAACTAATTTAGCTGGACTTAACTTAGTAAACTGAGTTAACTAATTACAACTCAAATATAACTCAATCTTATCTACTTGATTTAAGGGATAACTCTTGCATGACTTCAGAAAGACTTCCAACTTGAATTTCTCCAACTAATTAATTCAAAATAAATTAATTAATTATTTCCAGGTAGCTGTTAAGACTAAATTCGATTTTAATTCACAATTTAATTCAAGGACAAATTAAATTGGAATATTCTTGTTGCCATATTTCAACAATTATTTCTCTATATGTATGATTCTCATACTTAGAATGTTATGATATGAGGATATGATTTCATTTATTAAGTGATGGTATAACATGTCTTTGTTATAGAGAAGTTGATGGCATATAGAGCATGTAGCTATAACTTGTAGATTTCATGATGTGCATGAGCATACAATCATTACTATTTAGAATGTTGTGATAACAATGATGTTATGTTCTCATGATGGCATGCAAGAGTTGGCATGTCGAGTATCTTATATGATATGGCATAAGGATTATTTCTATGAGGTTATGATGATAACTAATGCATGGGTTGCATGTTGAGATGTGGTGATTGACAGGAAAACCACAATTAGGCTGAGAAGGCTGGTTTATTTGATGATATCATAGGATCCCATACCTACGAGGGATAATATGTAACATCATATGGACTGGGGACACACTCAACCAACAATACATATGCCAATGTATCTACTACTTTGTATAGCTCTTGAAGAGCTATATGACCATCTTTAGGAGGTCGAGTGCTTGATATTGGATTGGGATGTCAAAGTTTAGAGGGGGCATAAAGACTTCGATGCTTGGGGTTGTGCACACTCATTAGTGAGTTGGACTAGCCTTGCGAGATGCCCAAATTTATTGAGTACTTGGACCAGATGCTTGCCTTGGGGTAGATGAGGTCTAAGTCCTAGGACAAAACTTGGGGCTATGGTATAGGCGGAGGAGGCTATATGTTTGGTTCTGAAAGTTGGGAAAGAGGCTTGATATTCCTCAATATTTCCTTCTTGTTGTGGAAATTTCGATGCTTGCTGGTATACTAGTTCAACAAAGGGTGTTTGGAAATCATGGGGTAAAAATAATAATAAATAAACTTAACTTCAGGGCAAAGTTCCTTAAACAGGGGAAGTATGTAATATCTCATAACAATAACAATAATAATAATAAACCAATAAATAGTAATAATAATAAAGTAAATAAAATAAAATAAATATAAATAGAATAACAATTAACGAAGAGAAAATATATGAATAAATAGATAAAATAACAAATAACAAAGAAAATATAATAATAAATAAATAAAATAAAAGCTGGCATGGACACATGGATGGTGTACATGCAAATCTATTTCCAACCCCTTATGATTTTTAGAGCCATTTGTTCTATTTAATCATAGAGAAGGGGGAAGAAGAGGGAAGCATTCATTCATTCATTCTTGAGGAAGGAAATGCTGTAGGAAATAGATCGTTGGCAGTAGTAAGTTGGTTGAGGGCTCGGGGGGTGGCTAGCTATTGAAATTTACTGAGGAACTAAGCCTAGAGTTAGGTGGAGAGTCGTCCCCAAATCCTTATCGTGCGTAGCAGTTCCAGATTAGCACAAGCACGTCATAACACTGTAAACCTCAGTAAGAATTTTTCACTCCTCAAGTACACATCGTTGTTTAAATTTTTATTGCATATGTTAATAGCTTGGGTGTTGTATTTTGTTTTATGCTTATTTTCTGAGATGTTACAAGGTTGAAGCAGATTGTGAATAAGTATCACTACATTTGAAGCATGGTGTAGGATGGAGTCGTGAAGCTATAATATATGTCCACTAATGGACAAGTAGTCGATGTACTGACAAAGCCCATTCCTAAGGGAAAGCATGAGTATTTTCGAGACAAGCTTGGGCTTGTGGATATCTCCTCCCGGATTGAGAGCGAGTGAATATGGACACCTTGTTCTCCATGTGTCATGTATTATGGCCAGGACTACAAATTGTAAGTCTAGTACATGAACATGGATAGGGAGAATGGTGGATTGGATAAGCGTCATGGACCGACATTCATGAGACACGTACTGTGACTAGGAATAACAGTTTTAAGTCAAGTACATTGATTTGGTATAATAATGGGTTAGGGTACCGATATTTCCTTGGGTCAAGTATTGTGACAATGGATCAGGAAATGGTCCTAGGAGGACAAACTTTGGTGAACCTAGGTTGATTGTGTGCCTCAGAGAGGCGGTGGTATCCTATTGAATGCCTCCTATCATTGTGCTCTGATCTAGTGGATTGATAGAGCTTACTTGTCGAGGCCTTGTTATTTTGACAATGTTGGTTATGATGATGTTTTCATCAATGATGCTTATCAATTTGAATCCTTTCTTATATTAATATTTCAACGTGATACTATCTTGTTGAGTTTATGAATACCTCCCTAGGTAAGAGGGGGTGTTGAAGTTGTAATTATAGTTGGTCTTCATAATGTAAAATTATCATTGATGTATTTACCAGTATAAGTCCATCTTAAGCATGGATCTAACACGAGCTAGAGGGATCAAATTTCTTCAAGTGCAAACTTATTTAGAGTGCAAAATACAATGTGTATTTTTTCATTGTTTAAATTGTATTTTTGAACACTATATAGAGTATATAAAGGACCAAACTGTAAAATATTTTGAGACAACTTCAAACGTTTTAACCATAAAACTTATTTTTTGTTCATGATGTATACCTAATTTTTTAAAAACAATATAATATATACATAGTTGACATTAAAATATTTTAAATAACGTGCAAATTAAAATGTTTTATTATTATTAATATATTTTTAAGTATACGTCAATATTATTCGTACTAAAAATATTTATTGATAACCAACATTGAATATATTATTATATACAACATTAAAATATTTTTTTTTAACAATTTTTTTTTCTATATATAGATATATATGAAGTTGATATCGACATAAATTAGTTAACATAGAATTTCAAATAGTTTACTTAAATCTCATGTTGATATATTTTTGAAAAGTATACGGTTTAAACACCTTACTCACATTTTTTTTACTTCTAATTAATTTACATGCATAGCATATCCATTTTTTTAATTATAGCTGACATTATTTTTCTATTTAGGGCACATTTTATTTTTGTTTTAAGAGGGACACATGTGAACTCCATGTTGAGCACAAACAAACTTACACATACCCTCATATTGGCCTATAGAATGAGCCTCTTGCCTCAATTATATTTATATTATTATATTTTTGTCAATGCATGTTCTTCATGCTTAGAGAGTCAAAAATAATTTATATAAATCAAAAGAAAAATTATTTGAGTTATGTCCCTTCAAGACATTTGTAAGAAAAAGAATTTAAATTTGATTTTTGAGTCATAAGCCCACAATATTACCAATTCAGCCTAGTGGCACCTATTCGATCCTCTTGTACAACTATATATAAGAGATAGTTCGACCTCTTGGAGAGCTCATTCATTCAACACATCATCAAGCATCTTCTGCACCAAAACAAAGAAAAAGAAGGCTGAAGTCAAAGGAGAGAGAAGGCAACTAAAGCACAAAAATAAAATCGAAGCTTTTACCCTACTGTAGCTCACACATGTGATGAATTTTTCTATGGAACAAGGCCAATTTTCTAAGCTATTGCACACCAAAATTCGACCCCTACTACTTGGCTAAAATTCTAAGTTTGATCTAATTTTGAGGAAGTTTGACCAACGTTGACTTTGAATTTTGGAGGAGACATGGAGGAGGGTTTTACGTGGAATATTTGTGGTAGTTTGGTCCTGGTCTTGGTCTTGGATATCTCTCATTTTGATCTGATTCTATAAGAGAAGGATTATTGGGTTTCCCCTTATGGGTTTTGCCTTGGCCTCTAGCCTAATTTCTAGTGTTTGTTGTCTCAATGTGATCTTTGAACATTTGTATAGTTGCTTGATGAAGAAGACATAAGAATTAATAAGAATACATATAATATTCATAAGTAATTATCAAGAAGATGAACCAAGCATAAGCTATAATACACTTGGTTTCTCAACGTATATGTCTAAGACCTTATGCCTTTACTAAACTAAGTGGAGTATCATTCCTATCAATGCATTCAAATCACATAACCACATCAATTTAAATATTATCCAAATTGAGGGATTTATTACATAAATTCCCTTCAACATCTATGCAACATAAGAATACCAAATTCATATCTATATGGATGCCATTAATTTATTTGATACTACACAATAAGTTATTGTCTTATGAAGGTTCAAAAGCTTCCTTTACCAACCCCTTGATCACATTTTATTATCTGAATATTTTCTCCAAGTGGTTGACTACCATATGTAGTAGCACCAAAAAAATCTTCAACCACACTATCAACTTTTTTCATAGATACATAATGCACCATTAACCACATTAAACCATCATAACATCTTTATTTCATATATAACAACAAACTACTAAATTTGTAAGCATGTTATACATATGTTCTCAAGAAATTCTTTACGTACTAAAAGAGAATCTATATGAACCCAATATTAATTCTCAACATGCTTACTAATGCATATTTATTCCATCTATCTATCTCTTGCATTTCTAGCACTCTTGTGCTTTAAAACTATTAACACATGGCAACTTTTTTAATAATAAGAAATATATGAAAATAAAAAGAGATAGCTTAAGAAATCCCCCCTCCTTAACATGGCTATGTTGACGACCATGTTCATCATTATTGCTATAGCAATTGCATCATCATCTTGTAGCTTCCTATAACAATTTCCAATATCTTATAACCAACCCATCCCACATTTACCCGCTTTTACAAGCTCCAGGGTAAACATGAGATGAGTGTTACTATGACATGACCCAACCTCCAAGTTCCAATTATGAAAGTGGGGTCCACTAACTGGAAACATACTACCACCCCTCAAGGACACTAGATCACCCAGGTGTCTGACAACAACCACTAGTGATCAATCCCTGATCTGGAACTTTATTTTCTTGACTTTAGCATGACACGATATGTATGTGGTTGAAAAGCTTCAACTGTGTTAGTGTCAATATCTGCATACTTCTATCAGGGATCAAAATTCGCTCTTTCCATTTTCATATTATGTGTCCCATACTGCAATTTGTGCATCATTCCATTAGGTCATGACATACTAATCCACTGATGGTTGTTCTCTCTTTAGAAAATCTAACTTTTTTCCCTCATAGAGTGCACTTGCTAATCCTTCTTCAGATTGACTCCAGTTATGTAGTCATCATTTCACTAGGTCATAGGGCATGATTTCATTAGGTATTAGGGTTTCACCAAGGTCAAAAGTTTGATGTTGAAAGGTAAATAAAGGTCAGCAAGGGCATGAGGATGACTAATAAAACAAGCATGATGATTTGTAGGTCATAAGCTACAAAGTTATTATTTTTTAGCCTAATGTAATTTTCACCTCAAAAACATGTTTTTGAGGTGAAAATAGAGTATTTAAGTTTATTTATATTTGATATGTAATTTTAAGTCACTATATGTAATAATTGAGCTTAGTTGCACCCATGTTGGCATTATGACACAGGTTTGGCGCTATGGCACAGGTGTTGTCCTTGATGGCAACTCACTCTGGTAACAGATCTCAGTTTAGGCTCTCAGAATGAAGAAAAATACATATACGCAGGTTCACTAATGCAAAGACGCGTATACACGCGGGTTAGACGTTCCAAAGTCGCGTATGCGTATGCACGCATATTCATGCACGGGAAGGTGTGTATATGTGGGAGAAGTTATTTTTGGTCCATGGTATTTAGTCCTTGGTATTTGAACCTATGGTTTTGGACCATAGCATATCGTCAGATGTGTTGATCCCAAGTATTGGGTCCATGGTATTGGTTTGTTATGGTTTTGGACCGTGGTATTGTGAAAGGCCTAAGACTATAAAAGAGGAAGGAGATCATTAGGCAAGGATCATCTGATGTATTGAATATCTGAAGATGTGCAAGTGATTGGTTTGTGTGGCTGGATCTGAATTAAGGAGGAACCTGAGCATTACAAGATAGATAAGTTCTATTGATGGGTCAAGATCTCAAGGCTTGAAAAGTAATATCTTTTTGTGATTTGATCTGTTATAATCGGCGCATAATTAGATCTATAAATCTAATAATCTGAATATAACTGAAGTCTGGTTAAGTGTAAAGGGTGAATTGTCTTTTATAGATCTATACGCAGGTTCCACTCTACAAAGACGCGTATACACACAGGTTCAGCAAGTGAAGAAAGCGTATACGCAGGTTGACCTTGACTCAGTTGCATATGTATGCAGGTTTATACACAATGAAGTAGCGTACGTCTCTTGAAATCTGTTTTAGCTGCTACTGTGGATTACTACAGTGTTCTAGGTTCAGCATTGGTGTCTGCTTACTAGTATTGTTTTCTGATTACAACATTCTGAGAAGATATTGGTTGATTTAGCAGTTGTGTGGAAAGGAGATTGGTTGATGCACATATACTTGATGTTTGTTTGATATTCATGGATCTAGTCTGAAAATTGATGAAACGTGGTCCTTGGAAGAAAAGAGGCCTTCTGTAGGTCAGCACCTACGTACTAGTATCTCAGCTAGTACAAGAGCTAAGGGGGTTGTAGCTCCCTTCCAGGAGAAGCTGGAGAACGAGAGAGGCTTGTAGCTCTCTGCAGGTTGTAGCCTGCGTACTGGTATAAGTCTGCACCAGTACAGAATCATTGTAAAAATAAGTTTCTAATTAAAAGAAGATAGAGACAAATTGTAGCAGGTGGTTTTCACCCACATAGGGTTTCCACCTTATATCTTGTGTTCTTGTGTGTGATTGTCTTCTGCTCTATTTTTACTGTTCCTGGTTACTGTTTATATGACTCTGATGCACATATTAATGATCAACATCTGTAGAATACATTAAATTATAAGTCTGCATTGTATATGCGGGTTTTATTATCTGAAGTTGCGTATATATGCGGTTTTCTCTAACTGAAGTAGCGTATATGATATGGGTGTGAAATAAAAAATATTTGACTTAATAATACTGATTCACCCCCCCTCTCAGTATTATTTCCAACAATTGGTATCAGAGCAGGTCCTTTAGAAGAAGCTTGATCGCATGAAGGAAGATCTATCATCATGAGCAACTACGAGAGAGAAGCCTCGATCAGGCCACCAATTTTTTATGGGACCAACTTCGTCTATTGGAAGGTAAGAATTACAACCTATCTTCAATCTCTTGGTACAGAAGTCTGGGATATCATAGATACAGGGTACACTTTTCCATCAGCTACTCCTACAGATCCGGCTGAGAAGAAGTAGTATGAAACAAATGCAAAGGCTGTCAATACTCTATTAGGGAGTCTATCTCAAACAGAATTCGTCAAGGTTATGCAGCTCAAAACCACAAAAGAGATATGGGACAAGATCGTTCTGAGCTATGAAGGAGATGAACAGGTAAAATGAGAAAAACTTCAAACCCTCAGAATTCAGTATGAAAATCTCAGAATGCACAATGATGAAACTGTGGCTAACTATTTCCTTCGTATAGATGAGATTGTTAATTGTATGAAAAACTTGGGTGAAGAAATAAAAGAAGTTGTTTTGGTTGAAAAGGTTCTAAGATCTTTGTCTCCTAAGTTTGAATCAAAAGTTTCTGCCATAGAAGAAAAGAAAAATCTACAGAGCCTTACCATGTCACAGCTGCACAAAATTCTAACTGCTTACGAAATGAGAAAAGGGGGACCATCAGATAGGAGAGAAGCTGCATTCAAGGCGTCAGGCAAAGGAGATTACTATGAGTCAAGACATATGTCAGAAGAAGAGGAAGAATCAAATTTTTTCAAGAACCTCGAACGGGGAACTGGAAGATTCAAAGGTAAGCTGCCTTTCAAATGCTTTGCTTGTGGAAGAGTCGGTCATTATGCTGCAAAATGTCCTCATAAAGATAAACTAGTCAAGGGTAAGGAACCTGTCAGATGGAACAGAAAGCAGAATAAGAAGAGCTACTACACGCATGAAGACAATGATGGATTGTTAAATAGTGATGAAGATGAACGAGGTAATGATGATAGACTTTTGATGGCTTTTGAATATGATGATTTCTTGGATGTTATAAATGAAGAAGGGCTTTATGAAGAAATTTCTAGACTTAAAGTTTGTTTAGAGGAAAAGAATATGATTATAGATACTCTAACTTGCCAACTTACCGAAAAGGATAAATATAATGAAAAGTTAGAATGTGAAATCGTGGGGCTTAGAAAAGAAATTGAGAAAACAAAAGCCCTTAATCTCATATTTTCTAAAGGATCTAAAACTTTAGATGAGATTATCAAAGTGCAGTGTTATCCACTAATCAATACAGGTCTGGGATATAATGAAGAAGCATCTCAAGCATCCACCTCCAAAAGTTATCTTGATGCAGCAAGGAGGAGTGAACAAACTGAAAATCGACAACAAAGGCTCAATGGAGATCACCAGGTAAATCAGGGACAATTTACCTCAAGAATGAACAGAGACTACCAGGTAAATCGGGGGCAATCTACTTTAAGGATGAACAGAAGCTACAATCAGCCACAGGTAAAACATTCTCAATTTGCCTAAAGAATGGATGTCAATAGAAACTACAATCATTCGGCTGGTAGATTTGATAATCGCAGGAGTTTCTTCAATCGCCAGTGTTTCTCTTGTCATAAATTTGGTCACAAAGCAGCTAAATGTGTTGCCTATAAGACAATCATGACTAGAGAGGCTCAAAAACAAAGAAGTATGACTAGGATCATGAAAAGGACCTACAATAACTTTCTGCTCTTGAAAATGAAATAGAATGTTATATTTGTAACAACTTCGGTCATGAAGATTCTGAATGCAGGAGCATGTTTCGACAGACAACTCAGAAGGAACAAGTCTCAAGTACCAAAACATGGAGAATGAAAGAACCACAACTGGAATGATGTGGGATAGCCTTATATGCAGAAGGACATGAAAATAAATGGTATATCGACAGTGAATGTTTGAAACATATGACAGGTGATAAAGAAAAGCTTCAATCATATAGTGCCTTAGAAAAGGCAAAGAAGGTCTCATTTGGAAATGACACCCCTGCGTTCATAAAAGGTAAAGGTTCTGTTCAGTTGAAAGAAAAGGTCAAAGCTGGAAATGTTATGTATGTTGATGGCTTAGAGCATAATCTATTGAGTGTCAGTCAGATGTGCGATCAGGGAACTGAGGTAATATTTCGATCAAATGGATGTACTTTTCGTGATCTTGATACAGGAAAAACAGTGATCAAAGGCACAAGAACTGCAAATAATTTATACATATTCAAAGAAGGACAACATCAATGCTATCTAAGCAAGAATGATGAACACTGGCTATGGCAGAGAAGATTGGGGCATATTAGCTTCTCTCAGATAAGGAAAGCATGCAAATATCAGGCGGTTCGTGATCTTCCTGACATCAGAATTCCAGACAATACAATATGCAAATCATGTCAGTTTGGTAAGCAAACCAGAACTAATTTCCCTGAGAAGGAAGGATCAGCTAGCAGGCCACTTGAACTTGTCCATACTGATATATGTGGTCCAACTAGGAAGAAGTCGCCTCGAGGTGAAGAGTACTTCATATTATTTATTGATGACTTTTCAAGGATGTGTTGGTTAGGACTCATGAAGTATAAAGATGAAGCTTTCAAAAAGTTCAAATCGTTCAAAGCCTTGGTTGAAAACGAATCAGATCGACGAATCAAATGTCTCAGATCTGATCGAGGAGGAGAATTTACCTCAGATGATTTTTTTGATTTTTGTGAAGAACATGGCATAAGAAGGGAATTTTCTGCTGCAAGGACACCTCAACAAAATGGATTAGTGGAAAGGATGAACAGAACAGTTCAACAAATGGCTCATGCTATGCTCAATGAATCTGGAACTCCCGCAACCTTCTAGGGTGAAGCCGCATTTACTGCAGTAACTATTCTTAACAAGACAAATGTCCGGGTAAACAACGCTCAGACTCCTCATGAACTTTGGTATGGTAAGACTCCCACGGTGAAATATTTCAAAATTTTTGGAAGCAAGTGCTACATTAAAAGGACTGATGAAAATCTTGGCAAGTTTGAACCTAGAGTAGATGAAGGCATTCTCCTTGGTTACTCTCCCCATAGCAAAGCATATAAGTGTTACAATAAAAGACTTGGAAAAATTATTGAAAGTATTGATGTAGTGATTGATGAAGAAGGAAATACCTCTAAGACAGGAAAGATATGAAGTTTTCAAAGATGATGAGGACTATCCCTCAACATCAAATCAGATTCATGATGAAGAAACCCATGAGGCTCCAGAAGAACAAATAAGAATAGAAGAAAAGACTCCATCCATATACGTTCAGAAGAATCATCCAGAATCTCAAATTTTGGGGCAGAAAGAGGCAGGTGTACAAACAAGGAGAACCATTTCAGAAGCTTCAAGCTATCTAGCATTGCTCTCCTCCACCGAACCACAAAATGTAAGAGAAGCATGCAAAGATGAATGCTGGGTCAAGGCAATGAATTAAGAACTTGAGCAGATTGAAAGGAATAAAACTTGGGAGTTGGTTCCTAGACCAAAAGATAAGAATGTCATAGGGAAAAAGTGGATTTTAAAAATAAGTTGAATGAAAATGGAGACGTGGTGATAAACAAGGCAAGACTTGTTTGTAAAGGATATGCACAACAAGAAGGCATAGACTTTGAAGAAACCTTTGCACCAGTGGCTAGACTTGAGGCTATGAGAATGTTCCTTGCTCTCTCTAGCTTTCAAAAGTTCAAAGTATTTCAGATGGATGTAAAATCTGCCTTTCTGAATGGAGATTTGAATGAAGAAGTGTACATTGAACAATCAGATGGGTTCATCCTTGGAAATGATCCAAATCTTGTATGCAGACTCAAAAAGGCTCTCTATGGTCTTAAACAAGCTCCAAGGGCTTGGTATTTTCGGTTGGATGAGTACCTTCATCAACAAGGTTTTGCAAAAGGATCAACAGATAGCAATTTGTATATAAAGGTTGACAATGAAAGGTTGTTAATACTTGTTGTGTATGTCGATGATATCATCTTTGGCAGCAATGAAGAAGACATGAGTCAAAATTTTGCCTTGGTAATGCAAAAGGAGTTTGAAATGTCCATGCTTGGTGAGCTCACATATTTTCTTGGTTTACAAGTCCAACAAAATAAAGATGGCATTTTTCTATCACAAACCAAGTACCTCAAGCAGATCTTGAAGAAATATGGGATGGAGGATTCGAAACCAGTATGTACTCCTATGGTTACAGGATGTAGTCTCAGCACAAATGATGAATCAACAACTGTACATCAACCTGCCTATAGATCCATGGTTGGTAGTCTACTCTATCTAACAGGTACCCGACCGGACATTATGCATGTAGTAGGGATAGTTGGAAGGTTTCAGGCAAATCCAAAGGAAACTCATCTTCAGGCAGTCAAGAGAATTTTCAAATACCTTCAAGGGACTGAAAACTATGGTTTATGGTATCCTAGAGATACAGATATCACACTTCATGCACATACAGATGCAGATTGGGTAGGTAGTGTGGATGACAGGAAAAGCAGTAGCGGTGGTGCATTCTTCATGGGTCCTAGATTAGTATCATGGTTCAACAAGAAACAAAGTTCCATTGCATTATCTACAGCTGAAGCAGAGTATGTAGCTGCTACATCTTGTTGCACACAACTCCTTTGGATGATGCAAACATTGCAAGATCTTCAAATCACTTGTACTCCACCTATTTCCATTTTTTGTGATAATACGAGTGCAATCAGCATTTCAAAGAATCCTGTCATGCATTCAAAGACCAAGCACATACCTATCAAATACCATTTTCTTCGGGAACAAGTGCTTGAACAAAAGGTCAAGTTGGAGTATGTTCCCTCTAAGGAACAAGTTGCTGATATTCTCACCAAACCACTGCCCAGGGAGACATTTGAATACCTCAGACAGAAGCTGGGGGTAGTTGATGCATCATCTTGCTGTTGAAACCTGTCTATTTCAGAGAAATATGGTTGTACGCGAGTTGCATGAGGAGGATTCGCGCACATACACCAATTTATGAAGATACAGTCTCGTATATGGTGGTTTGAAGGAAATCAGTGGGGACAAACTCTGGTTAAAGAGAGTCTGATATGGGTCTGTCGAGAGACCATCTGGCACAGGTTCAGGGGGAGCAGATAATCTTCTAATAATGCATTGTTGGCATTACATTAGAAGCTCTTGGTTCGAGTACTCAAGCTGTTTTGGTTTCAGGTGGATCAGCTGCGGAAGGGGTGTAGAAGGAGAACATGGTTGCTGATATGAATAATGATGCTGCTGACATTTGTTATTGATGACTGTCATAGTCTTGCTCTAAATTTTTCGTCTCTATGTCATGTATATCTTTTATTGTCAAGGTCATGTAACAACCTATTTTGGTTTCCCCACTATGCCTGGGATGAATGATTTAATGTACTTGGTTGTCATATGTAAACTTCTGATGTATCCCCACTTGTTTGGGTGGATGATCCCCACTTGGTTGATGGATGTTTGTATAGAGTCTTTTGGTGATAGAAAGGTCCTCTATGATGTACAAGTCATGGTCCTTGAAGAACATCGTTTTTCAGATCTTGCCTACAGTCAGGGGGAGCATGGTCAACACAACATAGCAGAGATTCCAGCATGTACTCAGGGGGAGCATAACCCTTTGCCCTTGATGACAAAGGGGGAGAATGACTTTGAGGTTGCCATCAAGTCCAAGGGGGGAGATTGTTGGCATTATGACACAGGTTTGGTGCTATGGCACATGTGTTGTCCTTGATGGCAACTCACTCTGGTACAGATCTCAGTTCAGGCTCTCAGAATGAAGAAAAATACATATACGCAGGTTCACTAATGCAAAGACGCGTATACACGCGGGTTAGACGTTCCAAAGTCGTGTATGCGTATGCATGCATATTCATGCACGGGAAGGCACGTATATGTGGGAGAAATTATTTTTGGTCCGTGGTATTTAGTCCTTGGTATTTGAACCTATGGTTTTGGACCATAGTATCTCGTCAGATGTGTTGATCCCAAGTATTGGGTCCATGATATTGTCCATGATATTGGTTTGTTATGGTTTTGGACGTGGTATTGTGAAAGGCCTAAGACTATAAAAGAGGAAGGAGATCATTAGGCAAGGATCATCTGATGTATTGAATATCTGAAGGCGTGCAAGTTATTGGTTTGTGTGGCTGGATCTGAATCAAGGAGGAACCTGAGCATTACAAGATAGATAATTTCTATTGATGGGTCGAGATCTCAAGGCTTGAAAAGTAATATCTTTTTGTGATTTGATCTGTTATAATCGACGCATAATTAGATCTATAAATCTGATAATCTGAATATAACTGAAGTCTGTTTAAGTGTAAAGGGTGACTTGTCTTTTATAGATCTATACGCAGGTTCCGCTCTGCAAAGACACGTATACATGCAGGTTCAGCAAGTGAAGAAAGCGTATACGCAGGTTGACCTTGACTCAGTTGCATATGTATGCAGGTTTATACACAGTGAAGTAGCGTACGTCTCTTGAAATCTGTTTTAGCTGCTACTATGGATTACTACAGTGTTCTGGGTTCAACATTGGTGTCTGGTTACTAGTATTGTTTTTCGATTACAACATTCTGAGAAGATATTGGTTGATTTAGCAGTTGTGTGGAAAGGAGATTGGTTGATGCACATATACTTGATGTTTGTTTGATATTCATGGATCCAGTCTGAAAATTGATGAAACGTGGTCCTTGGAAGAAAAGAGGCCTTCTGTAGGTTAGCACCTACGTACTAGTATCTCAGCTAGTACAAGAGCTAAAGGGGTTGTAGCTCCCTTCCAGGAGAAGTTGGAGAACGAGAGAGGGTTGTAGCTCTCTGCAGGTTGCAGCCTGCGTACTAGTATAAGTCTGCACCAGTACAAAATTGTTGTAAAAAGAAGTTTCTAATTAAAATAAGATAAAGACAAATTGCAGCAGGTGGTTTTCACCCACATTGGGTTTCCACCTTATATCTTGTGTTCTTGTGTGTGATTGTCTTCTGCTCTGTTTTTACTGTTCCTGGTTACTGTTTATATGACTCTGATGCACAAATTAATGATCAACTTC
Source organism: Pinus tabuliformis (assembly GCA_031772625.1). Lineage (NCBI taxonomy): Eukaryota > Viridiplantae > Streptophyta > Pinopsida > Pinales > Pinaceae > Pinus > Pinus tabuliformis. Next base: position 1,015,934,181 of record CM062804.1, read on the forward strand.
TGTAGAATACATTAAATTATAAGTCTGCATTGTATACGCGGGTTTTATTATCTCAAGTTGCGTATATACACGGTTTTCTCTAACTGAAGTAGTGTATATGATCTGGGTGTGAAATAAAAAATATTTGACTTAATAATACTGATTCACCCCCCCTCTCAGTATTATTTCCAACAACCCAAGAATCTCTCCTTGCTGCAAGACAAACAAACACTGAAAAATTCAAGTCAAATTGAGCATTTATCCACCTGCAAAGATACAAGAAAGAAAAGGCATTAAAATAGAGTTTTGAAAAAGAACAAGAAACATTAGAAAAGTGGGTTTTTCAAGTGAAAAAATCAAAATCTTCTCCTATTTAAGCCCTCACATTTCATTTTCAAAGATCATTTTTCTCATTTAGTAAATAAGAAGTCAAAAAGTGAGAAGAAGAGGCAAGCTTGAGGGAGTTTTGGGCATTGGAAGCTTGGCGCTGCGCGTTGGCAGAGTGGCGTTGTGCTTCTAGACAAGGCAGGTTGGCCCTGCACGTTAAGGACTTGGCATTGTGCGTCCAGGAGATTTTCGCAGTGTATTTTTACACTGGCGCTGCGCGTTGAGTTCGGCGTTGCGCATTGAGGAGAAGGGTTCTAAAGCCCTAAAAAATTCAAGAAATTTCCAAATTTCTCTCTCTTACCCTTATTTCAAGTAAGTTGACCTCCTTTGCTTCATTTTTGGTTTGCATATTGAAATCATAAGCATCATTCTCTATGCTAAAAATCAAATCCTAGTTTCACTCCATATCCAGCTCTAACCCCCTCTGTTTATTCCCATCACCTATCATTAAAACTTAAGCTTCTCTCTACATCACTATATATCCCCTCATCTATGTCCCCTCATTATATCCTCTCATCCTAAAACCCCTCTCCCTCACTCTCATAATTCACATCTTACCCTTCATTTTCTAGTCTACCCTAACACATCCCTTCACTCCTAAAATACTCCTATTCATACCCCTTATCCCTTTTCTAGGAGTGTACAACCTTAGACCTTGCAAACATGGACAAAGAAGACCGAGACAATGAGGGGGAAAATACAGACAGTGATACCTCAGTAGATAGAACCAGGCAACCGAGGAAACCGCACAAGGGAGGCAGGATTATCAAAGAAGAGCCATCAAACCTTAGGGAATTGTAGGCCTCTCAGTTAACTGTCACATGTTTCAGATATCTTGGCTGCTATGAGTTTTGTGAACAAGTAGAGAGAGTCCAATACCACCCGGAGCTCAGCAGACTCTTTGTACCTCATCTTCAGAACAACGAAGGCGCTCTTGCTGGGGTGACATTCACAGTCTCACCTTCCATCATTTCAGATGTAACCAAGATTCCTAATGTTGGTGAGAAGTGGTACAAGGCCCAAGACCTAGATGAACACTATTATGAGCCTTATATCAAACCCCAATACAGAAACGAGGTGAAGAGACTGTTTCCTTTCAGATTTCTTGAAAACAAGTATGTCCCCATGATGAAAATCATCATGAAATATTTCACTTGTGAGGGAAGATTCTCCAGGCTGTACACATATCACATCAGGCTTCTCATGCATTTTACTAGGGTGAGGATGTTGAACCTCCCTTATTTCTTGTTCAGGAACATTGAGAAGATGGCTCATTTTGTGCAGAAGAAGCCATACCATCAGTAGATGAGCAATCTTTATCATTACTCTATGATCAATATCATTGTTCTCCATCATCTTTGTCTCCTTAAAATCTCTTGGGAGACCTTTATTTCTCATGAGATCTTCAGGGGTTCTCAAATCCCTCCGCTAGTGTCTCAAGAAGCAGGAGGACCTTCTAGCCATGTAAAAACAGATGAGGAGACCAAGGAGACAAGAACTATTGAGGTGCCCGTTTACATGACATATCAGAGAGGCACTAGGAGATTATTTGCAACAGATAGGCAATTGTTTTCTCCACAGGATGTGGAAGGGGCCTTGCCTTCTTCATCAGCCCATAGGCAGATTCTATCTCCACAGGATGTGGAAGGGGCTTTGCCTTCTTCATCGACACAACAGGTACAGGTGTAGCAGCTGCACAAAGGCAAGGAAAAGATGTCAGAGCAGAGCCTTGATGATGAGGAGGAAAGGGATTTTGACTTGACTGAGCATGATGAGCCGGAGCAGCATTATACTCGTCATGGAGTTGAAATCATTGACTTAGAGGCTCAGGACGAAGAAACCATCAAAGACATCATCATACGGGAAAGGGAAGCTCAAGTGAAAGATTTGGCAGACAACTTGGAGAGGGCTAAGTATGTCATCACATACTTGGAGCAAGAAAACAAACAATTGAGTGACAAACAAGTCCTCATGGAGCTTGAAGTGCTCAAGGCAAAACAACAAAGTGGCAAAGAAACACAAGTCACTTTGACCCCTATTGAGTAGGAAATTGAAAATGATAGAGAGACTTGGCTTGAGAGAGTCAACTTGCACCTTGAGAAGCTATTATGGAAGGCCAACAGAGACAATTAGATGATCAGACACATGGCCTATCATTACAAGACTCGAAACAAAATTTGCAACATGAGGGTCAAGAAAATGAAATCTAGGCTAACGCGAGCCCTAAAGGGAAAAAAAGAGGAGGATAGGCTTGGGTTGCTTGCTGAAGCCTACTTGGCTCATCAAGATGCTTGATGGTGGTGCTGCTCACCAATTTTGGATAGGTTTTGAGCAATTTTTTTCATTTGCAAATTTTGAAAATTGCACACACAAGAAAACTGCCTAGAAGCGCAACGCCACCGACGCTGTGCATTTCCTAGGGGAACACAATGAGGAAATGGCTTGAATTTTTGTATTCAGAGTATTGAGGACATGCACCCTAGCAAGTTTCAAAGTTTTTGGGGCAGAACTGGTTCACCAAAAGGTCAAAAAACAACCTAAAAATGACCTTTCTGCCACTTTTTGGACACACAGAAGCAGTCTTGGGAGAATCAAATTTTGAGTGGTGAAATGAGCTCCAAATGCAGAAATTCCAGGTGTTATGGAAAGCAGATTTGAAGACCTTTCCAATTGGCTATCATGGGCTCAAATTGGATGCCAGTAAGGTCTCCAAAAGGGACCTGAAAGTGGCGCTGCACGTTGGGAAATTTTGCTTAGGATGATCATTTTTTGAATTTTTGACTGTTTTTCATGGATTCTCTCTCATGGTGGATAATTTACCTATTTAAATGATGTCATGGCTTGTAAATATGATGGATAAATAGTAATAGAAGGTAGATTCATTGCTTTAGTAGTTAGTTTGAGCTCAAATGAATCGGTTTTTCACTTTTAGAGGCAAGTTGCTGAGATGCCTATATTCCTGTTTTCTTGTCAAATGTTGGTTAGATTAGCTCCTCATCTTGGGGATTCGATCCCTGAGGATGAGAGGAGGTTGAAACAATGTCTAGATCTTCTTCCTCTTCCTCATTGTAAAGGGTTGGACTCAGCAGGATGCTCAGACCTCGATTGTACACCTTTTGTAAGCAGTTTGGCAGGAGATTAATAGGATTTGCAGCTATTTTTATGGGATCCATGTGGTATGAGTTTTAGTAAAGTTTCTTCTTATGTGATCATATGTTAATGTGTTTTATGTATTCCATGCATCATTTTGATGCTTCTAGTTGAATGTTTTCAAGTTGATAGGTAGAATTCATTATATCAGTGCTCTGCCTTGGGAAACCATTCATCATTTCATGTTTTTTGCAGTCTAGGAAGGATCCATGGTTTTCACATGCCCTTATTAGCTTCTCACCAATCTAAAACACCTCACACAATCAATACCTAGAGTGCTAAAGCCTATGCATACCTTGCCCCATTGAACACCCTGCAATTTTGACCTAGTTTCCCAGACCTAAATTGTCCAGCTCCTCCTGATCCGTCAAACCCCTTCAAAATCCAATGAAAACTTTCGTGCTACTATACCTAGCCTAATATCCTTTACTCGATCCAGTCATTTTGGCTGAGATCCTTACGTAGAGAGCCCTCTCCTGGCCTAGTAGGGCTAGCTACTTTGCTAAGCGTGGTTTGTGTTTACCTTGGCTTGCCTCCTTTCAGCCTGAGGTTCAATCCAGGTGATAACAAACTGCATGCATGAGCCTTCCTCCATGTGGTTAAAACTGAAAATTTCCAGTTTTGTGCCTAGGGTTATGAGATCAGTGCCAATTTTTTTAGGGCTAGCCTACATGCCACTGCCCAAAACAACCCAAAACTATCTAGATTTCAATCTAAGATGATAAAAAGTCTATTCAAACAATACTAAAGCTAGTTCTTCCCCAAAATTTTCTAGTCACATGATAAAAATTTCGTCAAACATATAGTAAACATAATAGCCATAGGTCATGAATGCATATTTTATCATGATCTTCTTAACTTTCAGAAAATCATTAAGAAGGCTTAACGCTTTCTCAAGCCAGCTGCAACAACACTAGTTAGCTCATGCATTTATTAACCATTCAATAACTTATCAAATCATGAATAAATCCATAACAAGAGCACATCATTCAACCGTGCCTATAACCAACATATAACTAGAATAAATCCATGACAAACCAACCATAAAATCAACACAATAACTATAATATGTGCGCATTGATCACAATAGGAAAATAACTCATATTAATCATATGCAATAGCCAACCAAGCCAGGGACTTCCACGTACCACCCAGCCATTGATTGGTCTGAACCAAATCTCTCTTTCATCCAATCACCCCCATGCCATATTCCAAGCATGAATGTGGGATCATATCGGTTAAACCAAAATAGAACCAACCAGGGCTTCCAGAGGCCAAACCACCTCAACCCTCAACCATAGTGATTTCACGTAAACCGATCCATAAAGCATTAATATCAAAACAAGCTTGGATTCCCCTAACTTCCTTCACCAACTCCAGAGAAATTTCCCTATCTCCACTCATCCATGAAGAGTTCCAGGAGAAATCCCATATCCACCCTTGGCCCTTGGGAATTTTCCAGAGACCACCTCAACGAGATCCAAGTCTACTAGTCATCCAAAGCTTAATCAAAATAGAGAACCCACTACATCATGGCTATCTAGGAAATGGAAAGGCAAGGCTAAAACCACTATCAATCTAGACAAATCCCTTGCCATTAACAACAAAGTAACCAAACAACCAAATGCATGTACCATGCATGCAATTTCAGCAAGGAAATCACACATGCAACCTGTTACCTGCAATGTACTCCTGTTGTAGCTGTTGATCCAACCTTATTTTTTGTTGCCCACAAATTACTTACTTGATTTCTTGCTTCTCTCCAAGTCCAAGTTATTCTAGGATGCTCCAAGAATGCTCTAAGTGTGTAAGAGTGGAAGAAGAGGGCTAGAATGATCAAAAGCTGAGCCAAAAATGGTCAAAAGTTGTTAATTATTTTTTTGATGCCTTTTTATCATTGATGTCTCATGTCTCTTCCTTTCCTTTTTCTTTTTTCTTTCCATTTCTTTCATTTTTTCCTCTAATTTCCTTTGCATGCATATTTGTGTTTCTTCACCTTTGTTTTCTCCTATTTTCTTTTATTTCCTTATTTAAATGCCATGCATTGCCTCTTTTCCTTTGCCAATTTCCATAGTCATTAATAAATCACAAATGGTGCCCAATATAATGTTTTACCACCATTTAGTTGGGAATACAAGTCCCATGACATTGGTCTAATTTATTTACATGGAAAATCAACTAGGGGTTGTTACAAACCCCTCCCCTTGGGGGAACATCGTCCTTGGTGTTCTATGACGCTTATAACCAATGAAACATACTGCTGAAGGAGATTTATAATACAACTCAATGCAATATTTACAATATACCAAACCACTGAAAACATGACCACCATATTGCTTATTAGAGCTTTATATCACAACTCATTGTAGTATTTACAACATATTGCTTGTTGGATCTTTATAACACAACTCATTGTAATATTTACAACACACACACACAAATATAACAAAAACACATGTACCAAACACATTTTCTCTACCAACAAATAAGGAAGGATACAATGCCCGCATATGATCAACCATCTCCCATGTAGCTTCATCGGGCCCAAAATGCTTCCACTACACTCTAAATTGCTCTATTGCTTGGTTCCAAAGCATGAGATATTTTTACTACAGAATGCATCGTGGCTCTGGCTGGAGCTCTCCCTCTGGTTCCACTTGCAATACATACCAATCAACCACATAATCAACATCCTGGACATATCTCTCAAGCAATGAAACATGGAAAAAATCATGGAATTTCACTGTTGGCGAAAGTGCAAGTCTGTATGCCACTAGTCCAATCCTCTCAAGGATCTCAAAAGGCCCATAGTACAGAGGTGACAACTTGGCCCATGACCCAATCCTTAAGGAGCTCCTCTTGGGCTTGATGCATAAGTACACATGCTCCCCAATTTAAAACTCCTTGAATTCCCTATGTTGATCCACATAACTCTTCTTCCTATCATGTGTTGGATTTAAATTCCTCTTAATAACATGCATTTAGTGCTCCATCTCAACCAACATATCTGGTCCAATCAACACCCTATTCACTGGATCACTCCAACTGATGGGAGTATTACAACTCCTACCATAGAGAACCTCAAATGGACTCATCTTTAAGGATTCATGATACTCATTGTTATATGCAAACTCTACCAATGGAAGATATTCCTCCCACTTCCTCTGCTCATGCATGACGTACATCCTCAACATATCCTCAAGGATCCTATTAAGCCTCACTATCTGTCCATTTGTATATGGATGATAAGTTGTGCTAAAGGCTAACTTTGTCCCCAAGCCTGCAAACAACTCCTTCTAAAACTTGGAAGTGCATTTGGCATCTCTATCTGATACAATCTTCTTGGGAACCACATGCAATCTCACTATCTACCCGATGAAGATATGAGCTACCTCACTAGATAAATTTGTAGACTTTACTCCAATGAAGTGAGTACCTTGCTCAACTTATCATCCATGTAACAACCATGGTTAAAAATCCATGTAATAAAGTTAATAAAGGAAAAATAATGCCAAGGTCATGGGACATGTATTCCAAGCTTAATTTTGGGCCAAAACATACTGATGGGGATCACTTGTGATTAATTAATGGCTATGGAAATTGGAAAAGGCAATGTTAAAGAAAAAGTGGCATTAATTGGCATTTTATTTATCAAAATAATGGAAAATAGGAGAAAAGGAAGGTGAAGGGTCACAGGTTGCATGTGAGGAGGAAATTGAAGGAAAATAGACAAAAATGAAGAAAATAGAGGCCTTAATGATAAAAAGGAGCTCTCTCTCTATTCTCTCTCTTTCTCATACTCTTGCATTACAGTTTTTTTTGAGCACCCTTGGAGTGTTGTGGGACACCTTGGATTTGGCTAAATAAGGAAAAGGAAGAGCAAGAAAGCGCATAGGATAGTGGGATCAAAAACTAAAACAGGTTTTCTTTGTAAGTACCAAGTTGCATTTATGATTCCCTTGGTAGTTTTGGCATGCATGGCATATGCATGTGGTTGTTTGGGTATGATCCATCATTGACATGGAGGATTGCCTGGATTGACTGTGGTTTTTCATAGCCTTTCCATTTCCTAGATAGCCATGGTGTTGTGGGTTTTCTATTTGTTTTCTATTTGGTGCTAATGTTCCTTATGGATGTGGGTTGAGTGATTAGTTCTTGGAGCCTTGGTTAGACAAACGCTCTAGAAGCCCTGGAACAACTTGGGTTGATTTAATAGTCCTGGAAGCCTTGGTTGGAAAAACGCTCTGGAGCCCTTGGTGGGTTGAGTTAATAGTCCTCGAGCCTTGGATGGACAAACACTCTAGAGCCTTGTGACAATTGTGGGTTGAGTTACTAGCCTTGGAGCCGGTTGGAACAAATGCTCTGGAGCTTGAACAACTTGGGTGGAGACCAACCTGGTGATGGTTAGTGATGTCTAACTGTGAGGTGGAATCATTGGTTGAAGGGTGAGGCATTTGGCCTCTCAAAGCCATGGTTTGGATTTGATTGGTTTATTACATGAGATCCCACATTCATGCTTAGGACATGGCGCGGGGGTGCTTGGCTGAAAGAGAGAATTGGTTAGCCCAATCTACGGTCAGATGGTACATGGAAGTCCCTGACTTGGTTGGATTTGCATACGTTAATAATATATCTTTTCCTCTTGTATTCATGAGTATTTATAATTGTTATTATGTGGTTTTGATGACTGTTCTATTACTGTTATTATTTTGATTATATGATGGTTATAAGTGTGGTTTTATGACAGACTTTAGTTATGGATCTCATCATGTTTTGGTTAGTTAATGAATCGTTAATGAATGCATGACCCAATAGATGATATTGCAACTATTATGAGAGGGCATTAGACCTTCTTGGCGATTCTCAAATAAGTTTGAGACCCTTATGTTCAGATGTGAAATTATGACCTGTACATTACATGTTTTTGATGTGTTTAACGAAATGTATATCACGGTTGGGATGGGTCAGGTTAAGTCCTTGATTGTGTTTTGAATTAAAGGCTTTGTCTATGTGTTATTTATCATTTATGAGAGTTTCATTAAGTTCTGGGCAGAGGCTTGGACCCTAGCCCTGAAAACGTGGCTAAGATCTAAGGGTCACTGGCATAGAATTGAGTAAACTAGTCTATAATGACTGAGAAGCAAGCTTATGGGAGCGACTGAGAGCCCAGGTTAGTGGATAAGCAAGTTAACTCAGGGGTTGGGCACTTGGAGTATTTGGTTAGCTCCTAGGGGTCTTGTAGCTCCTGAGGACAGTCAATTTGGTTTTGGTTCGTTGATTCCACTTCCTTGACTATACCTAGGAGGTTGAGTCATATCATATTAACTCTTCATCACATATTTACCCTAGTGGACCGATAAGAATGGGTAAGTGTGGGAGGAGGGTGTTACAGAGTGGTATGAGAGATCCCAGGTTCAACACTTGGAGTGGATGGGCAGAATGTGTTTGTCATGCATGCATGAAGGTTGTACATGTGCTTGATGTGTATGCATGGTGGTGGTCATTGTTGTAGTTGCGTTGTTATGTAGAAGTTGATGATGTTTTTGCTGGGGTGTATTTGTCATGAATGCATGTCAGTTGCATATGTGTTCATTATGCTTTTGGTCTATGTGTGTGTTAGGTATGCATGGTGATGGTCATTATTGTAGTTTTGTCATCATGCATAGGTTGATGTTGAGATGATGAATATGTTGATTTCATTGTATAATATGTATGTTATGCTAATCTAGATTGATATTGCATACGAGATAGCGTCCCCTAAACTTCACTAAGGTACATTTGATTATATTTTGTTTTAGCTGACATGGTATAATTGCACGAAGAAGATAAAAGATGACAAGCAAAATGATGGACTACAGTTCATGTGATTCTCCCTACAGATCAAATAAACAACATGGTGATGAGTACTCCCCTTAAATAACAGACACCTTGAGAAGTTCGAAGGCAGAGATAAGAAGTTGTAAAGAAGATAATGATAGGATAATTCAGTCACAAGAGAGACTTTCCAAGGCATACGAGAAATAAGCAGAGGTTGATGCAATGATTCTTTAGAGTCTGTTAGAATTGCAGAGACATGGACCGCTTAGTATCAGTCATGGATAGGAGGACAAGACTAATCTAGCATATTGTAGTAGGTCTCATGGTGGGCACAAGTCAGATAGAGATGACACTGTTAGAGATGCTAGGTTCTTGGATACACTTGATAGATGGGGCAGTGGACATGGGATTTACTCTAGTTCTAGTTCATACAGGTATCATGGTCATCATCACTATCATTCTTACAAAAGGAGTCGCAGGGGATATTTTCCGAATGAGTTTAAGAAAGAAAATCCACCTACATTTTATGGAGAAATGAATAATTCATAGGATGCTAAAGCGTTGTTTCTTGGGATGAATAAGTTCTAATTGCATGATTACTCATAGAACGTGAAGGCCATAGTAGCTATGTTCAATCTTAAAGGTAAATCAAACATTTGGTGGGGAGATGTAAACAATATCAGAGGCATTCAGGAATAGGAGTTGACTTGGAGTGAGTTCGAAAGACTTTTCAAGAAGAAGTATTTATCTAAGAGATACTATGATGATAGAGCAAAGGAATTCTATGAGCTAAAGATGGGATATATGACCAATGAGGAGTATACTATCAAAATTTCTTAGAGTTGTTGAGGTATGTGCCTTATATTAAGGAGGAGGAAGCGAAGATTCAAAGATTCATCAGTGGGTTGCTAGTAGCATTCAAAGACATGATTGAGTTTGATAAGCCTAGATCATTGGAGGAAACCATAAAAAAGTTAAATCATTGTTACGAGCAATCAAAGTCTAGGTCTGAGACTAAGTAGGATTGGAAAGGTAATGAGAAGAATAGGGGGAAATAGGATAAGAAGTGAATAATACCACATGACACAGGTAACAAAGAGGATGCACCACCACATAAGAAGTTCAATGCATATGACAGAGGACAGGGGTTTCAGTTTGAGGATCAGAACAAGGGTGATGGTAGGAATACTTTACAGTGTTGGACTTATGGTGGAGAGCATCATAGGAGAGATTGTCCACAACATCAGGGTGGCAGACCGTATATCTATGGTGCTTAGGAGGCACAAGCAGTGTGGGATGTTGGACAGAGTATTCCTTGGATCTATGCAGCGTTGGATAATAGGCATGTAGATCACCATACATTTATTATCGAGATGGACGATAAGCTTTGATCAAGTTTTTTCTATTTTGATTAACCCTGGATCTAATTATACTTATGTTAGTCTTGACCTTGTGGATAAGTGTGGTTTGAATAAAGGAGCGCATGCAGAGTCTTGGTTAGTGCAGTTGGCTACAGGTACTAAGAAAAGAGTTCATCACTCAGTAAGAGATTGTGCATTTGCGTTGAATGGTATGCCTACATCAACACATTTGAATGTGCCCCCATTTGGATCATACAATATGTTGTTGGGTATGGATTGGTTGTGTTAGCGTCAGTCAGTTCAGCCTGTCACCAATGGTCAAATATGCTCTTACAAGGTGTTGTTAGGGTGTCAAGTCAAATTTTGGCCATTTCAGTGAGTCTTCAAATAAAAATTTGGTCACTAATTGTTGTGTCTAGGTCACTGCTGCTCCCTTCAATTACTCATGGTCTTCATCACTCATCATGGTCATTGTCTTCTTCGAGGTATCATATCTTCATTGAGGTGTCTTGGGTCATGAAATGGTTAAATTCCTCATTTTAGGTCATGGTCTAGGGTTTCACTCCATGTGTCATCATGATACCATATGTCAAAACAAAAACATGTACATCATGTGATTCACTGGGAAAAGGGAGTTAGCAGCTTAGGGAAATAAAAATAAAGGTAAAGGTAATGCTTTATTTCAAATAAGAAAATGCTCCAGTACACTACCTCATCTCATCATTTCTCATAGGGACAATTTTACTTCAAAATATATTTCTAATCAAATGGAGAAGAATTTTACAAAAGTGAAAGAGATTGTCCAAGGAATAAAAAACTCCTTTAGTTTATGAACAAGTATTATGATTTGAGAGAAATTCCCAAACTACACTTGCAACGGAAGAGTTGTTACACTTATGGACAGCTTGACTTGAAGACAATTTTTCAGAGATTTGGAGCAGGTGTTGGTAGTGCTTAAGGAATCTATTGTGTAGAAGAAATCCTAAAATTTCCAAAGGTACCTTCAGATAGTGATTTGGATTAATGGAAGGCATCCAAATGTGATATGCAATTTGGCGCTGCGCTTTTGTCAGAGCTACCCCGCGTTTTGGAGTGACCTTGGGAAAATCAGTTTTTCTCCCTGTTGGAGTGTCCAAATTATATTCTTGAGGAGTCCATCTTGTATTAGACTTCAGGAGCTTTCAAACGAGCTATCAAGTTCACAATTTGGAGCAGTTTAAGGCCTCCAAAAGCAGGTTACAAGTTTGACCTGCACTTTTGTGAACTGTGCTGCGCTACTGGAGGTGGCACTGCGCTTCCATGAACTGCACTATGCTTTGGCATTGCGCTTCTGCTAATTGTGTTGCGCTTGTGACAGAGTAGCTCGAAAATTTCCCAAACTCACGCAAATGTTAAATTTGAGCTTGCATTCCTACTTTTTCTCTTCTAAGCTTATTCACAAGTAAGTATCATCATCTTGCTTACCTTTTTCCTTTGGCAAAGTAAATGCAAATGTGAATTTTCTTCATCTAGGGTTTATGTGAAATTTCATGCTGCAAAGCTAGTGAAAATGATAGGTTTTGTTAACTTATGACATTGCAAACTTTAAAATTTGTCATCTCATACCTCTTTACATATATAAATCACCCTATCATTCACTAATCAACTCACTTACCTTCAGTTTACCTCACCTTTACACAAACCCTAGCTCATACCTATCATTTTGGACAATTTCCTAGTAGGACTATTTTTAAATTCTCCTACTCATCTCTTTATCTCATTTCACTCCATTCAAACTTCCTAAGTTTTCTACCACCCCAATCCATCTCCCAAAATTCCCTTATTATCATCTCCCTTCCCTAACTCCCTCATTTCATCATTTCCTTCCTTGAGCAAGAAAATAGTCAGCTTAGGACTAAACAATTGATCATGGAGAAGGAGTAGTCCAAGATGATACAACAAGGAGGCAAAGATAAAGCAGTGATTGAACATGAAAAGCAAGTTGGAAAAATGAGGCCAAGCACCAAGGGACTCAAAAGGGCATTGAAGGAGGAGAAAGGACATAATCTGTTAGATGAAGACCTAGATATGGAAGACATAATTGCCTTGGAGATCAATGAAGATAGAGAGTATTGTCTAAGTAAGGTCAATTACCACTTAGAACAACTTCTTGACAAAGCCAAAAAGGATAATCATCTATTGAGACACATGGCCCATCATTATGAGCCAGAAACATGATTTGCAACATCAAGCTCAAGCAGTTGAAAAACAAGCTAAAGGAAACCCTAAAGGAAAAAATGAGAGGGATAACTTGGAGATGATTGATGAAGCATCCATGAGGGCTTTACATACTTCATTTTGCAGCTCATGACCAATTTTGAAGGATTTCTGAGCATTTTTAGTTTTTTGACTGTTTTGGTGCCAAATTCAGAAAATGAGCTAGTCACAGGGCGCTGTGCTTTTTCCTCAGACCTCCAAATGACAAATGGCTTGCATTTTTGGAAAGCTCATGGCCTCCTCTCAAAACTCATTTCATCATTTTTCTCAGATAGGGCTCAAATTTTGAGAAAAAAAAAAGAAAAAGGGGTAAAAAATCATCATTCTACCACTCTTTTTTACAGGCGCTGCACTTCTGGAGACACCTTGGGAGAATGAGTTTTTGAAGGCCTTCCCATGGGTCATTTTCAAAAAATTCAAAGTGTTATGGAAACTAGACAAGCAAGGTATTTCTCTCAGATTTCAATTTAGACTTCAGGAAGGCACCTTGAAGTGGGCTCAAAGTTGGCGCTGCGCTTCTGTAAATTTCTGAGTTTTTTTATTTTGAATTTCATTGTGTAATTTCCTAGTTTTTAGTTTGACTTGGTCAAAGTCAAAACTCATGATGTAATTGAAGTAGTTCGATGTTAGATGATATAATCATGAATAAATAGACATGATAGGTTGTTTTTATGTTTAATTAGGCCTCATTAAGGAAGCAAAATTCAAAATAAAGTTTAAGAGAAGAGTTTGTATTTGACCTTCTCATTCTCACCTGTTGGTTGAGAGAATCTCGGAAACAGTTCCACCACCTAGAAATTCGACTCCTAAAGGTGGGGAAGTTTTTAATTGAGTCTATATCATTTCTCATTCAGAGAGAGGGGTTGGACTTTTGTGGAGAGGCTTGGAACCTTATGTTCTCTTACAGCTAATACAAGAGCAATTGTAGCTATATTTCAGGAATACTTGTTCAGTGAGTCTATGGTGTTGTTTTTCTTTCAGATCAGCTTATATTGATGAAATCATCTCCCTTTTCATGCTTTATCTTCTTCCTATGGTTTTCCTTGCAATTATATAGACAAGATTCTTAGATTTAAGCTTTGTTTATATGGAAATCATGCTTGTGTTTCTTTTCTTCTAAGACTAATGAATTCATGATTTTACATGCTCATTATGTTCTCTTAAACTCTCAGACCTATACGACATTGACAACACTTTAAGTTCACTGTAACACACTGATATCTAGCTCCTTTTTATAATTGTCATTGCATACTTGAAGCCTTAACCTAATTACCTGCTGTAATCCCTAGTCCAACAAACCAAAAACCCTAAATTTACAAATACTCAAACAAGACTTGTATATCTAGCCTAAAACCTATTTCTTTCCAGTTATTCATTGTCAAATCCTTAGAGAGATCCCTCTCTGGTTTAGTAGGGCTAACTACTAAACTGAAATTGGTTTGAGGTTACCTCTTTCGATCTCCTCCTCAGCCTAGGAAATTGTAGGGGATAACATTTTGGCGCCGTTGCCAGGGAACGAGTGACATATCTTCCATGGGAAAGAATGACAAGGATCAGATATGATTGTTGATGGTGAAAAGTGATCAGACACAAGAAAGGTTGTGCATATTTCACCTGATGACTTCAGTGTCGAAGAATCCAAACGTTTAGAATTCTCATGGTGACTCCACTGTTCAAAAACTGATAGTCTGAAGAACTTCTTGGTGACTTAATTGTTTTCAAAATGGATTCAACTGCTCGAAGGTATGCTCATATGAATTGAGCTCACATTCCTGGTTTGCCAAATCGTATTCCTTGTATATATTGGAAAACAAGGCTTCCAAAATTTAAAGGTGAGGATGGAGAAGATGCTAGTTTGCATTTGGTCAAATTTCATTTTCATATTCACAGATTAAAGACTAATTTTCCTGAAGATCTTCATGGATAGCCTAGAGGAAATAGAGAGGAAATGGTATGAGAGTCTACCATATGCTATTTTATATTCTCTAAAGGACTTTCATTTAGTTTTCTTTCAACATCATCAAAGTTGCAATTTTTACTTATCAATGATGGATCACTGTTGTGAGATTTCTGAAAATTTCATTAAATTTCTTGAAAATTCGTATGGGAATGAAGAATGTATGGAACAAGATATAATAGAAGCCCTTTATGATTTTTACTCCCAACAAGAATTAGCAGTCTCCTCCTTGGATGAAAGAGACTGGGATCAAAATAGAGAAAGGCCTATTCCTGATATTGAAAATCAAAATCACCAAGCCAATGTTGATTTCTATAAAACTCAATGTTCTCCTCTATCTGAAGATGAAATAGATCAGCTCTTGAAAAACCATGTTACAACTCAAGTTAAGACAAGTTTGCAGTACTCACACAATCAAGAATATGTAAGTGAAATATCTTCCATTATTGAAAATGAAAATCTGGGTTTAAATGATGACAATCATGAGATTGATGAAACCATACAGGAAGTTGTTGTGAGTAAGCCAATTTGTGATGTAGATTTCCTACAAGGAGATCAGCTAACAGTAGCTATTTTCTTTCATGAAGAGGAGAGGGCTAACATGTTTAATAATCTTGAAGAATGTGTTATGCTCAAAGATGATCTAAAATATGAATTGGAAGAATATGAGTCTGAGATAGATAGTATGCCAGAGATAGAATCAAAATTGTTGATGCATGAAGAATTTGTAGCCAACACTTAGATAACAGAAAGTCATACTTCCCTATGCCTTCCTATGGATCAACAACCAAGTATTCTTTCAAATCAAAATGAAAGGAGTACTTGTATCTTTGCTGGATTTCAAGACAAGGTAAAATTTCAGATTTTTAAGGATCCTTACATTGATTTGTTGCAGCCATCTGGGAAGATGATTTTTCTTGTATTTATGGATCATGAGCACATGTTCAGTGGACACTTGGAGTGGCCTAGCTTTTGTTTTTTCTGCCTGCTCAAGGAAAGTACGAGCATGATTCAAATAAGTATCCATTTGCTAGATTGGTTACATTGGAGGGATGATTACACATGATTGTATATACATCTTCAATAGGTGGGAATTATCATTAGGATTTGATGCCCGAGGTGAAAGCTCTAAGATCTTGATGGTCTGCTGCCATAAGTAATTTTAGTCAGTATGCTTTTTTATAGTCAAGTTAGTCAATTTTCTGTTGAGTTTAGTCTTTCCATTTTGACTCCATGCCCAATGAACAAGGCTACTGGGTCTATGGTGTTTTTGACACCTCCAAGGCGCTGCCATCCCCAGCTGGAGCCAATATTAGTGTCAGTCGGTTCAGCTTGTCACCAATGATCAAATATTCTCTTACAAGGTGTTGTTAGGGTGTCAAGTCAAATTTTTGTCATTTTAGTGAGTCTTTAAATAAAAATTTGGTCACCAGTTGTTGTGTCTAGGCCACTACTGCTCCCTTCACATACTCATGGTCTTCATCACTCATCATGGTCATTGTCTTCTTCGAGGTATCATATCTTCATTTAAGTGTCTTGGGTCATGAAATGGTTAAATCCCTCATTTTAGGTCATGGTTTAAGGTTTCACTCCATGTGTCATCATGATACCATATGTCAAAACAAAGACATGTCCATCATGTGATTCATTGGGTAAAGGGAGTTAGTAGCTTAGGGAAAGAAAAATAAAGGTAAAGGTAATGCTTTATTTCAAATAAGACAATGCTCTAGTACACTACCTCGTCTCATCATTTCTCATTGGGACAATTTTACTTAAAAATATGTTTATGATCAAATGGAGAATAATTTTACAAAAATGAAAGAGGTTTTTTTCAATTATAGTCCAAGGAACAAAAACCTCCTTCAGTTTATGCACAAGTATTATTATTTGAGAGAAATGCCCAAACTACACTTGCAACAAGAGAGTTGTTACACTTCTGGACAACTTGACTTCAAGACATTTTTTCAGAGATTTGGAGCAGGTGTTGGCAGTGCTTATGGGCTCTATTGTGTAGCAGACATCCTAATATTTCAATGGCACCTTCAGATCTTGATTTGGATTAGTGAAAGGAATCCATAAGGGATCTTTAATTTGGTGCTACGTTTTTGTCAGAGATACCCTGTGTTTTGGAGTGACCTTGGGAAAATCAATTTTCTCCCCGCTAGAGTGTCCAAATTACATTATGGAGGAGTCCATAATGTAGAAGACTTCAAGAGCTTTATAATGAGATATTAAGTTCACAATTCGGAGTTGTTTAAGGCCCCCAAAAGCGGGTTACAAGTTGGCGCTGCGCTTTTGTGAAGTGCGCTACGCTTCTGGAGGTGGCACTGCTCTTCCATGAACTGCATTGCACTTTGGCACTGCGCTTATGACTGAGTAGCTCGAAAACAACCCAAAATCACCCAAGTTTTAAATTTGAGCTTGCATTTCTACTTTTGAATTTCTAAGCTTATTCACAAGTAAGTATCATCATCTTGCTCACCTTTTTCCTTTAGCAAAGTAAATGCAAATATGAATTTTCTTCATCTAGGGTTTATGTGACATTTCATGCTGCAAAGCTAGTGAAAATGATAGTTTTTGTTATGTTATAACATTGAAAACTTTAAAATTTGTCATCTCATACCTCTATACATATATAAATCACCCTATTATTCACTAATCAACTCACTTACCTTCAGTTTACCTCACCTTTACACAAACCCTAGCTCATACCTATAATTTTGGACAATTTCCTAGTAGGAATGTTTTTAAATTCTCCTAATCTCTCTCATTTCACTCCATTCAAACTTCCTAAGTTTTATACCACCCCAATCCATCTCACAAAATTCCCTTACCATCATCTCCCTTCCCTAACTCCCTCATTTCATCATTTCCTTCCTTGAGCAAGAAAATAGTCAGCTTAAGACTAAACAACTGATCATGGAGAAGGAGCAGTCCAAGATGCTACAACAAGGAGGCAAAGGTAAAGAAGTGATTGAACATGATGAACATGAAAAAGAAGTTGGAAAAAAGAGGCCAAGGACCAAGGCACTCAAAAGGGAATTGAAGGAGGAGCAAGGACATAATTTGCTGGATGAAGACCTAGACATGGAAGACAAAATTTCCTTAGAGATCAATGAAGATAGAGAGTATTGGCTAACTAAGGTCAATGACCACTTAGAACAAATTCTTGACAAAGCCAACAAGGATAATCATCTATTCAGACACATGGCCCATCATTATGAGACTAGAAACATGATTTGCAACATCAAGCTCAAGGAGTTGAAAAACAAGCTAAAGGAAACCCTAAAGGAAAAAAATGAGAGGTATAACTTGGAGATGGTTGCTGAAGCATCCACGAGGGCTCGACATACTTGATTTTGCAGATAATGACCAATTTTGAAGGATTTCTGAGCATTTTTGGTTTTTTGAGTGTTTTGGTGCCAAATTCAGAAAATGAGCTAGTCACAGAAGCGCAGCGCCTTGGCGCTGTACTTTTTCCTCAGACCTCCGAATGACAAATGGCTTGCATTTTTGGAAATATCATGGCATCCTCTCAAAACCCATTTCATTATTTTTCTCATAAAGGGCACAAATTTTGAGGAAAAAGAGAAAAAGGGGTAAAAAAATCATCATTTTGCCACTCTTTTTGACACGCGATGTGCTTCTGGAGACACCTTGGGAGAATGAGTTTTTGAAGGCCTTCCCATGGGTCATTTTCAAAAATTCAAGGTGTTTTGGAAGCTAGACAGGCAAGGCTAGTTGACCATTCTCTCAGATTTCAAATTGGACATCAAGAAGGCACCTTAAAGTGGGCTCAAAGTTGGCCCTACGCTTTTGCAAATTTATGAGTTTTTTATTTTGAATTTCACTGTGTAATTTCCTAGTTTTCAGTTTGACTTGGTCAAAGTCAAAATTCATGATGTACTTGAAGTAGTTCGAGGTTAGATGATGTGATCATCAATAAATATACATGATAGGTTGTTTTTATGGTTAATTAGGCCTCATTAAGGAAGCAAAATTCAAAACAAAGTCTAAGAGAAGAGTTTGTATTTGACCTTCTCACTCTCACCTGTTGGTTGAGAGAATCTTGGAAACAATTCCACCACCTAGGAATCGACTCCTGAAGGTGTGGAAGTTGTTTAATTGAGTATATGTATCATTTCTCATTCAGAGAGAGGGGTTGGACTTTTATGGAGAGGCTTGCTACCTTATGTTATCTTACAGCTAATACAAGAGCAGTTGCAACTATATTTCAGGAATACTTGTTCAGTGAGTCTATGGTGTTTTTTTCTTTCAAATCAGCTTCTAATTGATGAAATCATATCCCTTTTCATGCTTTATCTTCTTCCTATGGTTTTCCTTGCAGTTATATAGACAAAATTCTTAGATTTAAGCTCTGTTTATATGGAAATCATGCTTGTGTTTCTTTTCTTCTAAGACTAATGAATTCATGATTTTACATGCTCATTATGTTCTCTTAAACTCTCAGACCTATACTACATTGACAACACTTTAAGTTCACCATAACACACTGATATCTAGCTCCTTTTTATACTTGTCACTGCATACTTGAAGCCTTAACCTAATTACCTGCTCTAATCCCTAGTCCAGCAAACCAAAAACCCTAAATTCACAAATACTCAAACAAGACTTGTATATCTAGCCTAAAACCTATTTATTTCTAGATATTCATTGATAAATCCTTAGAGAGATCCTTCTATGGTTTAGTAGGGCTAGTTAATGAACTGAAAGTGGTTCGAGGTTACCTCTTTCGATATCCTCCTCAGCCTAGGAAATTGTAGGGGATAACAGGTTGTAACTTTACAAGACTAAGGTGGATTTTTATGAAAAGGCAATTGAGTGCTTGGATGACAAAGGAGAACAAGAAATACTGTAGGGTAAGAAGAAGGCGGCATCAGTTAGGATTGTTACAACTATGCATGCCAAGATTAGTCGCAGGAAATGATGTGTATTGTTTCCATTGCATATTTATAGTGACAGAAATAAGGAAGTTGAGGATGCAGATGTCCTTAGTAAGTATTCGATTTTGCAGCAGTTTCAGGATGTATTCCCAGCAGACATTTCATAGTTCCAGTCTCATTGAAAGGGAAGTGCACTTTTCTATTGAGTTGGTACCAGGGAAACACCAACATCAAAGGCGCGATACAAGATGAGCACACCAAAGTTAGTGGAATTGAAGTTGCATTTGAAGGAAATGCTTGACAAGGGGTACATTATGCCAAGTGTGTCACCTTGGGGTGCACCAATATTGTTTGTGAAGAAGAATGATGCCACTCTGAGGTTTTGTATTGATTACAGGTAGATGAACAAGGTGACGATCAAGAACAGGTATCCATTGCCAAGGATCGATGATTTGTTTGATAAATTGAAGGGAGAAATGATGTTCTTTAAGATTTATTTGAGATTAGGTTACCATTAGGTACACATTAAAGAAGAGGACATCTATAAGACTGCTTTTTAGAGTAGGTATGGGGATTACATGTTTTTTGTAGTTCTTTTTGGTTTTCTAATGCTCCAACTACTTTCATGTGCTTGATGAATAATGTATTGCATCATTATCTATACAAGTTTGTGATTGTTTTCATTGATGACATATTTATATATTCTAATAATGAGGAAGAAAATGCCAAACACTTAGCAATAGTATTGAAATTTCTAAGTGATCCAGGAGGATCCAGGAGCATTGATCCAGGAGGATCTAGGAGGATTGATCCAGGAGGATCTAGGAGGATCGATCCAAATGGATCTCTCTAAAGTACCAATGGCATGGTAGAAAGGCTCAAAAATCAAAGTGGTAGATTATGGATGAAATCAACATCAAATCGAAGTGGTCGTTGCCCTGATTCCAACGATGCAAACAACGCTAAAATCTGAGTTCATATGCAGAAGTTAGAGAAAGTCAAAGATCAAGTTTGACTTGTCCAGATGGCAGGAGGAGATGACATGGAAAAGGTCTTAGCGAATGAGGGAGCGCCACGTGGTAGAACTGCCAAGGTTTTGAGGGATTTTTCCACTAACTTATTTAAAGGACCATTTGAGTTAGAGGAAAGGGGGCAGAGCATAGAGAGCAACGCAGGTTTGCAAAGTAGACTAGTGGCACCTACTCTTGGCAGGTGGCCGGGACCTTATCTCAGAGATCAGAAGGTTCCAAGAAGGTTGCAGAAGGCCCGATTATCTGAATGGGGTGCTTGGATAGACATTTTTGCACTATTTTTCACTAGGAATTCAGTGGTGTTGTTTGTTTCTAGAGATGGGATCTCCATTTTCCAGCTATCTTCCAGATTGGAGGTATAAGGATGTTTATGTAGAAATATACTTGTACTTCTTTCTTTTCATGCCACTTAATAAAATAATGCCTCCCCACTACTGAGCAGGGCTCAGAGATGTAGTCCAAATTGGATGAACTCCGTAATCAAATCTTTGTGTCTTCATCTCATGTGTGATTATGTCTCTTTTGTCTTCATTTTTCATGCTTATGTTTTTATGTTTTTTAAGCGCTTTAACTTATATCAATTTCAATGCGTCTATAAGCGAAAAAAATCCTATATCAAGTGGTATCAGAGTAGGGCTTAAGTGATGCAAATTGCATGAGTGCGCTAACCAGAGATAGGCTTCAGAGGACGAGCATCTTAAAAAGGATACATGGCGAGTATTGAGGCTGATGGGGGAGATATATGATACGATTGCTATTAGAGTGTGTGTGAATGGTTAAGTGTGAAGCCATGCAGCGCGGCAAGGGAATGCGTGAGACTTTCCTGTGTATGTCCAAGATGGTGGATATTATGTATACAACATATGAGAAGCGTAAAGAGGAGGAAGCTCAGATATTAGAGAGCGATATATCATCTACCTCTTCTGGTTCTTTTCAACCATTGACTTCCTCGAATGGAGAGATTAATCAGAGGCTTCAGGCGAAGAATGCAGAATTAAAAAGGATCCTACAACAAGAAAAAGAGGAGAAACAACGAATGCTACAGCAGTTGCAAGCAAAGGAGGAAGCCTTGGAAAAGCTACAACGTTATCCATGTGAGATAAATTCTTCCACGCTGAAAATGATTCCTGATGCTGAATTTGTTGCTTTTGAAATTCATACCACAAGAATAGGTTCTAAATTCTTGAAGAGAATGGGGTATGAAGGAAAAGGCTTGGGAATTAATGGCCAAGGCATTGTCAATCCCATCAAAGTAGAAGAATTACCCTATCGAAAAAGACTTGGGTATGTCAGGAGGGAAGCTTAGAAATGCTCTATTATAGCCAATGAAACATCAATGGCAGATGATGAGAAGCCCTAATCAGACTTTTCCAAGTCGACGGTGGAGGTAAAAGATGTCGAAACCCATTCAGTTTCATCTTCACATAGTTTAATTTCTATTGGAAATGTGGAGATACCAATTTCAGGGACAAATATGAGACTCCTTACCAGGATGAGGTATAAGGAAGAAGAACTTGGTGTTAAAAGCCAAGGGATAACTCAACCATTGGAGGTTGGGGTGCATTGAAGGACAATGCTCAAAGATGTCAGAAGCTTCCACGACATTATTAATACTGTCGAGGAAAGAGGATGATGGGGACACATCACCATCAACCTATGGTAGTATGCATAATAGAGACAGAGTTGAGGCATCTCTTGTTCCCATGATCATACCAGAGACCGATAGAAAAGGTATAAACAATCTCGATATTTTAATGTTCATTTTGATTACAATCGTATTGTTAATAATGGACGTAGATCATGGCATAGAAGGACTTGAAATTTTTGTGGATTGCATAACTATTTGTTTGTTGAGTGTTGGAAGAGAATGGAAGCACATAAAAATATGACGCGTAGAAGACCCTCTAAACAGTAGGCAAAGAAGAAGAATATCAAGCAGATCTAGAAGGTGAAGGCTCATTGTAGTCATTGCGATAGAGGTGGTCATTAGAGAGCCACATGTTGGAGGTTCCATCCAGAGCAACATCACGAGGATAAGAGCATCTGAGCATGAACTAGGTGAAATAGTTGTTTGACCAGCGAACACACCACAGGGAGATGATCCATTCACTTTGATAAGTGAGATATGGTTCTTATAGGTGTGGTAGAATGTCATGGCCTTATTTTTTCATGTGTTGCATTTTAAATTGTAAATGTGATGATGTGTTTTACATCACTTGTTGAAGCAACAATGATAATTGGCCTTATTCTGTGTTGCATTTTTAACTGTGGAAGTGAGCATGTGTTTTCCATCACTTGTTGAGGCAACAATAATGTTTGGCCTTGTTTGTGTAAATCATGTGTTGTAGTGATGATGTGTTTTCCATCACTTGTTGAAGCAACAATGATGTTTGGCCTTGTCTTAAAAGCTGAAGTATTGTTCCCATTTTTATGTAAACTTGACCATAGAGTATGTGTTATAAACTCGTGGCAAGTATGGGATGATTGGCTAATTTTTTGGTCATAGAGATAAACATGTAGTTTGTAAGATATTGTACTACAGGTTTTCAAGGGTTGCAGGTGTCGGCTCCATTGCTTATGGCTCTGAAGGACAAAGGTGAAGGAGAAGGAAGGATGACCTGTTAGGACACTTGCGGTGAATACAAAGTACAAAGTAGTTGCAGATTAATTAATGCTTTTGGAGGACCAAAAGCTTCTTTTAGTGGGGAGGATTGATCCAGGAGGATTGATCTAGGTGGATCTCTCTAAAGTACCAGTGGCATGGTAGAAAGGCTCAAAAATCAAAGTGGCATATTCTGGATGAACTCAACATCAAATCAAAGTGCTCGTCACCCTGATTCCAATGGTGTGAATGATGCTCAAATTCGAGTTCATATGTAGAAGTTAGAGCAATTCAAGGATCAAGTTTGACTTATCAAGATGGAAGGAGGAGATGACATGGCAAAGGTCTTAGTGAATGAGGGAGCACCATGTGGTAGGTTTCCACTAGGTCTCGCATTTTGCATATCGGTGAAGAACAGAGGTGAAACTTAAGGAAATTTGGCCCTAACCTAGTTGTGATGCGATAAATCGCATATCACAGTTGCATAAAGGACCAAGTGTTAAGAATTTTCCCCTAGCATTGCCGACTACAATTGTGATATCGCATATTGTAGATCAGGGGATACAAGTGTTAATAATCAGACCTAATGAAGATAGGTTGCGATGCAATTAAATCGCAATCGCACATCGCAATTGATTAAGGATTGGCCCTTGGCAAAGCCCGGTTGCGATGAGATTTATCGCGTATTACAATCGCAGAAATGACGTGGTGTTTGAAGTGGTCCAACAGTAATCGCCGATTCCGATTCCATGTTAGGACTACCCAGACGCGATATTTTTATACACTGTAATTTATAATCTCGACGGGTCCATATATCACAAAACGTAGGGTTGGACTTTGATGCACCAATGCTTTAAGGGTTATTGTGATTGCGATGGGAATTCCCAGACACGATATTTTATGTACTGCAATTTATAACTTCATCGGGTTTTCCCTTATCGTCGTTTTCTCATCACCCAATGTAACAGGCACACCTCTATTCGCCGATGGAAAAACATCGATTGTTGGTCTGTCCACCAATTTGAGGCTTAGAATAGAAAATAGGTTGTTTTGACTGTTCGATAGAGATTTTCCTATTTGAAAATGTTTGTTTCTGTGCCTTATTTGGGCTCGAGAACCTATATTGGAAAACACCCTTTTTCTTAACTTGGCCTATGGTTAGAACTGCCCAGGTTTTGAGGGATTTTTCCACCAGCTTATTTAAAGGATCATTTGAGTCAGAGGAAATTGGGGAGAGCAAAGAGAGAAGTGCAGGTTTGCAGAGTAGAGCAGTGGAACCTTCTCTTGGCAGGTGGCCAGGACCTTATCTCAGAGATCAAAAGGTTCCAAGAAGTTGCAGAAGGTCCGATTATCCGAATGGGGTGTTTGGATAAGCGTTTTTGAACTATTTTTCTCCAGGAAGTCAGTGGTGCTATTTTTTTCTAGAGTTGGGATATCCATTTGCCAGCTATCTTCTAGATTGGAGGTATAAGGATGTTTATGTAGAAATCTGCTTGTAGTTCTCTCTTTTCATGCCACTTAATAAAATAAGGCCTCCCCACTATTGAGCAGGGCCCAGAGATGTAGTCAAAATTGGATGAACTCTATAATCAAATCTCTGTGTCTTGATCTCATGTGTGATTATGTCCCATTTTTCTTCATTCTTCATGCTTATGTTTTTATGGTTTTTAAGCATTGTAACTCATGCAATTCCGATGCATCTATAAGTGAAAAAAATCTTGGATCACTAAGAGAGCATCAGTTTTATGAAAATCTTAGTAAGTGCAATTTATTTGAGACAAAGGTACATTACTTAGGGCATGTGGTTTCCAAGGAAGGCATAGTAGTGGATCCGGAAAAGACAAGAGCTATCATGGAATGGGCAACTCCTAGGAATGTGGATGAGGTCAGATCATTCGTGGCATTAACAGGCTATTACAGGAGGTTCATCATGAACGTCTCACAGGTTACCTATCCTATTACATCCTTGCAGTGAAAAGGTAAGAAATTTGAATGGACAAAAGAATGTGCAACTATTTTTGAGCAGTTGAAGCAGTTGTTGACAAATGCTCCAGTTCTAAATATCACAGATTCAGATAAATAATTCATGGTGTGTACAAATGCTTGCAAGAGAGGACTTGGTGGAGTTCTGATGCAGGAAGGACAGGTGGTATGCTATGAATCCAGGAAATTGAATGAGTATGAGCATAATTATGTTAGTCATGATCTTGAGGTGGCAGCTATCGTCCGTGCATTGAAGATGTGGAGACACTATCTTCTTGGCGGGAGGTTTTTATTGATGAGCGATCACAGTGGATTGAGATACTTATTTGACCAATCAAATCTAAATGGCAGGAAAGCTAGATGGTTGGCCACGATCAGTGAGTTTGGCTTTGGAATCAGGTACATCAAGGGAAAAGAGAATAGGGTTGCAGATGCTCTTAGTAGAAGAGTACATGAAAATCACGTAGTAGCTATGAGCTCATATGAGAAAGACTTACAGGATCGGATCTTGTAGGAAAGACAGTAGGATGAAAGGTATAGGGAGCTTAGACACATGTTACAATAGGGTCTAGGTGAACATGATCTGGATTATCATCTCATAACAGATGGTTTCGTCAGATTTAGGGACAGGATATATGTGTCAGACAACAATGAGCTCAAGAAGCTTATCTTGAGGGAATTTCATGCCAAGGCGTATCCAGGTCACCCAGGATATCAGAAGACATTGACAACAATGAAGAAGTTCTATCATTGGCCGAATTTGAAGAAAGAGGTGGCAGAGTTTATTGCAAGATGCTTGGACTTTCAACAGGTAAAAGTAGAGTGTAAGCATCCAGGTGGGTTATTACAACCGATTCTGGTTCTATAGTGGAAACTAGAGGTCATTTCGATGGATGTTATTACAGGTTTGCCGAGGACATCTTGACAACATGATTCCATCATGGTTGTGGTTGACATGTTGACAAAGGTAGCTCATTTCATAGTGGTTAAGTCTATGAATTCATCTAGTGAGGTAGCACAAGTCATCATTAGACATATAGTGAGGTTGCATGGTGCACCAAAGAAGATTGTATTAGACAGGGATGCTAAGTTCACTTTTAGGGTCTAGAAAGAATTGTTTATAGGTTTAGGGACAAAGTTTTCCTTCAACACAACTTATCATCCACAAATAGATGGATAGACATAAAGGGTCAACAGGATTTTGGAGGACATGTTGAGGATGTACGTCATGCATCAACAACGAAAGTGGGAAGAGTGTCTTCCACTGGTGGAGTTTGCATATAATAATGGGTATTAGGAATCTTAGAAGATGAGTTTGTTTGAGGCACTTTATGGGTGGAGTTGTAATACTCCTATAAGTTGGAGTGATCCAGTGAATAGGGTATTGATTGGACCAGATTGGGAGATATGGAAAAAGAAATGTAAGTAATCAAGAAGAATCTAAAGGAAACACAGGAAAAGCAGAAGAGCTATGCATATCAGCATAGTGTGTTTAAGGAGTTTCAGGTTGGGGAACAAGTGTAATTACACATCAAGCCTAAGAAGAGCTTATTGAGGATTGGATCAAGTGCCAAGTTGGCACCTTGGTATTGGGGGCCTTTCAATATTCTTGAGAGGTTGTATCAGTAGCCTACCGACTTGCACTACCTCCGACAATGAAAGTCCATGTTGTTTTCCATGTGTCATTGCTTATGAAGTATGTGAAAGATGCTGATAATGTGATTGGATGGTCTGTATTGCAGGCGAAACTAGAAGGAGAATTCCAACCGAAACCTCAATGCATTTTGCAGCGAAAGATGCTCATGCTTTGAAAGCAAGAAAGTTAATGTCTTTTGGTATAGGTTTTTATGTTGTGTTTGGTTATGTCTATATATATGCATATGTATGTAAATACTGCATCAAGCTATGTTATAAAGCTCCAATAAGTGGTATGGTGTTCATGATATGTTGGTTATGTTTTCAACAGATGGATATGATGTAAATTCTGCATTGAGCTATGTTATTAAGCTCTTTAGGCAACATGTGTTTGCTAGTTTATAAGTGTCATTGAACACCAAGGATGATGTTCCCCCAAGGGTACAGTTATGTAACAACCCTAGTTAAAAATACATGTAATAAATTTAATAAAGGCTAAATAAGACCAAGGTCATGGGACACGTTTTCCAAGATGAGTGTTGGGAAAAAACATAGTGATGGGGATCACTTGTGATTAATTATTGGCTATGTAAATTGGTAAAGGAAAAATAGCATTAGTTGTCATTTTATTTATGAAAATAATGAAAAATAGGAGAAAAGGAAGGTGAAAGGTGAAAGGTTGTGTTATGCTCTTGACCTGCAAGAAGATGCAAGAATACAAAATATGCGAAGAAATATACCCAGAACACAGAACAATTAAGAAATAACAACAAGTATTTTATTATTCAGAAAGCAATGTTCACTTGCCTCTTCGAGGGGGCAACCTCCAATAGAGCTGGGCTCAATTATAAAATAAGACACGATGCTTCTCGAGGGGAGTCTCTATCCTTTATATAGGATTCATACATTCAATACCATAGGTCAATACCATGGTTCTTATTAATACCATCTATCTAATACCATGGCCCATTTACAACTAACTGTGGTCCCATCTTTAAATGTGGGTCAACCACTTATAATTATTAATATGGGCTTTATTGAATCTTTACTTAACTATAACTATGACTCGATCCTATTACACAAATAAGGGGGTTAGGGTTGGACCCTAACATGCCCTCCCCCATAAGAATAGCCTTGTTCTCAATGCTGAAGCTGCGGAAACTGCTGAAGGATAGTGGCTGGTTCCCAGGTCGCATCTTCCAGAGAGGTGTCTTTCCACTTGATGAGGACTTCCCTGATTGTGCGACCATGCAGGTGCCGTTCTCGTGTGTCAAGAAACTGTTCAGGTTGGAGCCAGATTGACCCTTCTTCATCCAATATAGGTAGACTGGTTTGAATTCGTCAGTGGTTCCCAATCACTTTCTTGAGGTATCAGACATGGAAGACTGGATGGATTTTTGCAGTGGGTGGAAAAGCTAGCTTGTAGGTGACTGCTCCAATGCGCTGAAGTACTTGATACAGTCTGTAGAATTTTGGAGATAATTTCTGAAAACCCTTGTCTTTGAGTGATGTTTGCTTGTATGGTTGCAACCTAAAAAATACTTGATCCCCTTCTTGAAATTGGCGTTCTGAACGATGTTGATTTGCCTGTTGCTTCATGTAGTTTTGGGCTTGATGAAGATTCTCTCTAAGATGGGCCAGCATGGTTGTGCGGTTCTGTAGGAGTTGATCCACTACTTGTACCTTCGAGCATCCCTTGATATAAGAAGTAGGTGAAGGAGGGAGTTGACCATAAACTGCTTCATATGGAGTCATTTTGGTGGTGGCATGATAGTTGGTGTTATACCACCATTCGGCTAGAGGTAACCACTGTACCCATAGATGTTGCTTTTCTGAAGTGAAGCACCTAAGGTAGGTCTCCAGACATTTGTTGACTGCTTCAATTTGACGATCAGTTTGTGGATGATAGGAAGTACTGAGTTGTAGTTGGGTACCTTGTAGCCTGAAGAGTTCCTGCGAAAAGTTACTGGTGAAGATCGGGTCACTATCAGACATAATGGAAGTGGGCATTCCATGCAATTTGAAGATCTGGTCCATGAAAGATTTAGCGACCAAAGTTGGTGTAAAAGGGTGGGGTAGGGCGCAAAAATGAGCATACTTAGAAAGTCCGTCCACAAGCACCATGATGACTTACTTGTTTCCTGACTTTGGAAGACCCGTAATGAAATCTCTAGAAACCTCTGTCCAGATTGAGGTCGGGATGGCCAATGGCTGTAATGTGCCTGGGGATTTGACTGTTTCTCCTTTGTGGCGCTGACATACATCGCACTTAGCTACAAAAGTAAGAATTTCCTTTTTCATGCCTGTCCAAAAGAATGATCGTTGAGTGCGAGTATAAGTCTTGTGAAAGCCTGAATGTCCTGCAGTGGGAGATGAGTGCAACTCCGCCAAAATGCGGCTTTTGAGGGTGGATGTTGGTGATATCACAACTCTGTCCTTGTAGCGAAGAATCTCATCCTGCCAAGAGTAGCCCGCTGTGGAATTTGGATCCGCTTGCAATTGATTAATGAGTTGGGAGAGCCAGGGATGTGAAAACCATTCCTTGCGAGCCTCTTCAATCCATTCTAGAATGGGAAGGGAGATTGCGAGTAGGGTGCTTTCCTCCTCAAATTGGCGTGATAACGCATTTGCTACGATATTTTCGCGCCCTTTCTTGTAAATTATCTCATAATCATATCCAAGCATTTTGGCGAGCCATTTATTTTGTTGTGGCGAGGATAGGCGTTGCTCCAAAAAATATTTAAGGCTTTGATGGTCTGTGTGGATTTGGAAATGCCGCCCCAATAAGTATGGTCGCCAGGTATCTACTACATGTAATATGGCCATCATCTCCTTCTCATAGGTAGATTGTCCCAGATTTTTCCCACTTAGTTGTTGGCTAGTGAAGGCCAAGGGTCGACCTTCCTGCATTAAGACCACCCCAATACCCATACCTGAAGCATCACATTCAATCACAAAAGATTTGGTGAAGTCGCGTGGTGCTAATATGGGAGTGGAACACATGGCATGTTTGAGAGCTATAAAGGCCTGTTGTGCTTCATCATTCCAGAGAAATGATTTTTTCTTGAGGAGGTGAGTGTGGGGTCTAGCAATGCAACCATAATTACGGAAAAATTTGCGATAGTAGCCTGTGAGACCCAAAAATCCTCTCAAGCTCTTCAAGGTCTTTGGTTGAGGCCAACCCTGCATTTCCTGGATCTTTTTGGGGTCCACCCTGACACCTTCATGCCCCACAATGTGGCCCAAATACTCAACTTCTTCCATGCCAAACGAGCACTTGGACATCTTGACAAATAATTATGCTTCCAGAGCAGTTGCAAGAGCAGATCTACATGCTGAAGATGTGTGGCCCAGGTGCGGTTGTAGATGAGGATGTCATCAAAGAAAACAAGGACAAATTTTCTGAGATATGGTTTGAGCAAGTGGTTCATAAGGTTCTGAAAACTGGATGGGGCATTACAAAGACCAAATGGCATGACCAGGAACTCATAATGGCCTTCATGAGTTCGGAAAGTAGTCTTTAGAATGTCTACTTCTTTCATGTGAATTTGGTGATAGCCCGAGCGAAGGTCGAGCTTAGTAAAGAATTGAGCCCCATTTAGTTCATCTAGTAAATCATCGACAACCAGGATGGGAAATTTATCTTTGACCATCAACTTGTTGAGGGCCCTTAAGTCTGGACACATACGCCATTCCCCATCTTTCTTGAGCACCATGACCACATGTGATGAATAAGGATTAGTGCTGGGACGAATGACACCTACTTCTAAGAGTTCCTTGATGAGTTTTTCAATTTCATTCTTTTGGATGAATGGATATCTATATGGGTGCACATTTGGTGGTTGGGCCCCGGGGACCAAAGTAATGCTATGACCATGTTCCCCTCTCGAGGGTGGAAACTCATGAGGCTTGTCAAAGACTGGAAGATGGTTGTTTAAGATCTGTTGCATCTCAGGATGAATATGAAGAGAAGTGGGTTTGAAGGCCTGGATGGCATTAAATTGGGCTATAATTCTATGGTGGCCCTTTTTTAACAATTTTTCCATCCTATGTGAGCTGATGATAGAGGGATCACCCGCTTGGAGTCCACGGAGGGTATGTGAGTGGTTGTTCTGCTTAAAGCTCATATATAACTCCTGGAAATCCATTGTGATTGGTCCAAGTGTGCGAAGCCATTCAGCACCTAGGACAATGTTGCACCCTCCCATGTGTATGGAAAACATGTGGGTCTTTAACTGATAATCCCCTACTTGAAGTTTGACATTTTCACAACGGCCTTCACATTTCATTGTCCTCCCATCAACAATTTGGACCTGGAAGTTAGAAACTGCTCTGACAAAACAATGCACTGCTTACGCGACTCTTTAATGGATAAAGTTATGTGTACTACCATTATCAATCAAGACTACTACTGGGTGATGCTTAATAAAACCTCTGATTTTGAGAGTTTGGGGAGAAGAAATCCCTGCCAAAGCATGCAGTGAGATAACTAGTTCTTTAGGTACATTTTCCAACTGGTTGTCCTCGTCTTCCTCCTCTGGTTCCTCAAGTGGTGGGGCTTCCTCCGATGAACTGTGATCAGTAGCATCAATTTGAAAGGATTTGGGCTCCTTGCATTTATGCCCGGGGGAGTATTTCTCATCACAGTAGTAACACAATCCTTGCTTTCTTCTTTCTGCCATTTCCGCTGGTGACACCTTTTGAACCTTGAGTGTTTCGGTAGTGCTTTGAGCTTGGGTGGGGTGACCCTTGGCTATGAAATTTGGGTGATTGGACTGGGCCGCTAACGCACGTTCTACTTCACAAGCTATCCTGCAGGCATGCAGCCATGAGATAGGGTGTTTTAGTCGGACGTGGGCTTGTATGGCTTCTTTGAGACCACTAACAAAACATTCCAAGTAGAGCTCATCTTGTAGACCTCCTATGAGGAAAGCTAAGGCTTCAAAGGATGTAATATATTTGTTCATTGTTCTTGTCTGTTGGAGCTTAGTGAGATGACCCAAAAAGTTAGATTCATGGTCAAAGTGATCCGTAAGAGCTTTTGTGAAAGTCTGCCAAGTCATGGGCCTTCCATAGCAACGTTGATGCCACTGCCACCATTGCCATCTTTCATTGCCCAAGTACATGCTACCCACACTAAGCTGAGTCTCATCATCTTTGATGTAATTTAGTGTGAAATATTGCTCCATTTGTGCTATCCATGTGACCAGATGAGAGCCATCAAATTTATACATGTCTAGCTTGGGTGGTCATGTCTGGTATTGTTGGTGGTTGCCAAAGAGGTCAAGAGAATGGCTAGACTCGCCCTCAATGTTTTCATTGAAAATATATGCCTCTGCGCGTTCCTCCATCTTTCCCTTTGCAAGTGTGTCAATTAAGGTCTTCAGCGACGACAGTACGTTGTTCAATTTTGATTCAAGGCTGTCGATCTTCTCATTGGCCATAGCGTGAGCTCTAGTTTGTACCATGCACAGATCCGATGCACGAAAAATTTAGGACCACCCAATGTTTTTTTGACACTAACAATTGCATGGTACCACCTTTCTCAACTCGTTGACCTGATTCTTATGGGCTAAGTCTCCTATAAGCGTCCCTGAGGGCTTTTTTTATTTTTTTTATTTTTAATTTTTAATTTTTTTTACTCCGAAAGGAGTTTACTCCTCGCTTAGGAATATTGCAGTAGCCGAATCCTAGAAAAGTCAATGCTGCCCAAAGTCCTGCGAGAATCATGCCCAGGTATAGGAGCCCACACAAATAGTCAGATCTGTCAGCGAACCCTCAACTACAGAGTATCAGTAGGAATGTGGTAGTGATTGAACCCCTGCTGCTAGATTTGAATGGCGGATCTGATTGTTGCGACTGCTATAGAACCCAAACTGCTAGATCTGGATGGCGGATCTGATAGATATGAATGGCAGATCTAATAGATCTGAATGGCGGATCTGATAGATCTGAATGGCGAAACTGATTGTTGCGGCTGCGACAGAACCCCACCTGCTAGATCTGATATGGCAAAGATGATGCGTGATCCAGAGAGAGATATGGGAACTATGGTCTCAAGGAGTGTCAGGTGCTATAGATCGCAATATACATAAGGGTCTGACACTAGTACTCGGCCCAATCTTTCATGGCACTAAACAGGGAAGATCAATCGTACCCTTAGCCGTACAACCCAACTACCCTATCGTACGCGTGAGTAATCTCCCCGAGTGCTGTTCTCGGTGTACTGTAGTAGTAATATGGCCAACGGTTTATCTATGGCGAGGTTTCAAGAGAGCCTCGGGGGCCTCCGATATACCCAGAGGGTACTTGGAAGACAGTCCATGCGTGGTTCTGTCTAATGCGCTACTACTCGAAGGGGTACCCACAGGGGTTACAAGGGAGTCCAACAAGTGTGACCACCTCTTGTATTTCCTGCGTGCATGCCTCCCCAAATCCGTAGGTTTATGCGTTCAACGACAGATCCCGTGGTTTAAAGACGCCGGAACACATCTCTTGCCAAATTTTTTTTTGCTAAAAATTGGAGATCTCACTGGCCCTGGAAAGTGCTCTGATTCCACTTGTTATGCTCTTGACCTGCGAGAAGATGCAAGAATACAAATTATGCGAAGAAATATACCCAGAACACAGAACAACTAAGAAAGAACAACAAGTAATTTATTATTCAGAAAGCAATGTTCACTTGCCTCTTCGAGGGGGCAACCTCCAATAGAGTCGGGCTCAATTACAAAATAAGACACGATGCTCCTCAAGGGGAGTCTCTATCCTTTATATAGGATTCATACATGCAACACCATGGGTCAATACCATGGTTCTTATTAATACCATCTATCTAATACCATGACCCATTTACAACTAATTGTGGTCCCATCTTTAAATGCGGGTCATCCACTTACAATTATTAATATGGGCTTTATTGACTCTTTACTTAACTATAACTATGACTCAATCATATTACATAAATAAGGGGGTTAGGGTTGGACCCTAAGAGGTTGCATGTGAAAAGGAAATTGAAGGAAAATAGAGAAAAATGAAGAAAATAGAGGCCTCAATGATAAAAATGGTTCCGAGGATCACTTGATGGCTTTTGTCAATTCAACCTTTTGTTGGTTTTAGCTTGGAGCTCTCTCTCTATTCTCTCTCTCATACTCTTGCACACTTAAGAGTTTTCTTGGAGCACTCTTTGAGCATTGTGACATACCTTGGATTTGGAGAAAGAAGGAAAAGGAAGAGCAGGAAAGCACAAGAGGATAACATGATCTACAACTACGATGAGTTTGCTTTTCAGGTATCAAGTTGCATGTATGATATACTTGGTAGTTTTGGAATGCATGGTATATGCATATGGTTGTTTTGGTATGATCTGACATTGGCATGGAGGATTACCTGGATTGATAGTGGTTTATCCTAGACTTTCCATTTCTTGGATAGCCATGTTGTTGTGGGTTTTCCCTTTGTTTTCTAATTGGTGCTCATGTTCCTTATGGCCGTGGGTTAAGTTATTAGTTCTTGGAGCCTTGATTAGAAAAACGCTCTGGAAGCATTGGAACAACTTGGATTGAGTTACTAGTCCCGGAAGCCTTGGTTGGACAAAAGCTCTAGAGCACTTGGTGGGTTGAGTTACTAGTCTTGGAGACTTGGTTGGACAAACGCTCTGGAGCCCTACGATAGCTATGGGTTTAGTTACTAGTCTTAGAGATGGGTTGGAACAAATGCTTTGGAGCCTGGACAACTTGGGTAGAGACCAATTTCGTGATGGTTAGTGATGTCTAACTGTAAGGTGGAATCATTGGTTGAGGGTTGAGGCAGTTTGGCCTCTGGAAGCCCTGGTTTGGTTTTGATTGGTTTATTCCATGATATCGTGCGTTCATGCTTGGAATATGGCACGGGGATGATTGGCTGAAAGAAAGTATTGGTTCAACCCAATCTATAGTCGAGTGGTACGTGGAAGTCCCTAACTTGGTTGGATTTGCATATGTTAATAAGAGCTCTTTTCGTCTTGTATTTTCATGAGTATTTATACTTGTTATTATGTGGTTTTGATGGTTGTTCTATTACTATTATTATTATGATTATATGCTAGTTATAAGCATGGTTTTATGACATACTTGAGCTATGACTCTCATCATGTTTTTCTTAGTAAATGAATTGTTAATGAATACATGACCTAATAGATGATATTGAAGCTATTGTGACGGGGCATCAAACCTTCTTGATGACTATTAGATAAGTATGAGACCTCTGTGTTCAGATGTGAAATTATGACCTGTACATTACATGTTTATGATGTGTTTGAGGAAATGTATGTCATTGTTGGCATGGGCAGGTTAATTCCTTGATTTAGTTTTGAATTAAAGGCTTTGTCTCTGTGTTATTTATCATTTCTGAGAATTTCATTAAGTTATGGGCAAAGGCTTGGACTATAGGCCTAAAAAAGTGGCCCAGATCTCGGGTTTGTTGGCACAAAATTGAGAAAATTAGTCTACAGGTTCTGGGAAGCAGGCTTATGGGAGAGAATGGAGGCTTATACTCACCGGTTTTCCTTGTCATGGGAGCCACTGAGAGCCCGGGTTAGTGAAAAAGCAAGTTAAACTAGGGGTTGGGCACTTAGAGTGGTGGTTAGCTCTTGGGGGTCTTGTAGCTCCCGAGGAAGACAAATTTGGTTTCAGTTCATTTATTCCACTTCCTTAACTATACCTAGGAGGTTGAGTCATATCATAGTAACTCTTCATCACATATTTACCCTGGTGGACCGGTAGGCTTGGGTAAGTGTGGGAGGAGGGTGTTACAAACCACAACCATTATGGAATCATGCTGCCTCAATGTCCTCGAAAATCTTATAATAAAGTCCATGGAAATGATCTCCCATTTCCATTTTGGAATTAGAATAAGTTTCAATAGATCAATTGGATGCTTAGATTCCTCTTTCACCTGTTGATAGTAAAAGCACCTTGCAACAAAATCAACCGCCTCTTTCTTTATATTCGACCAATAATAGAACTTCTTAACAACTATCGAAGTGTTCTGGTATCCTGGGTGGCTTGAATATGTCGTGACATGAAAGTCTCTCAAGATAATCTTCTTCAACTCACTGCTATCTGGTACATAAATCATGTTCCTGAGCCTCACTAAGCCATTTGATGTGAGGTGATACTCCTCATTTTTATCATCTTCACCCTACTTCTGCAATCTTTGCTTGAGCTGTTGATACTTCTCATCATGTTTCCCTACATGCATGATTTGCTACTATAAACATGTCCCATAAGAACTCAGAGATTAAACATGATTCACCTGCACTCTCCTAATGAGAGCATCCACAACCCGATTCTATTTATCCTTAATATACCTGATCTTGAAATCAAACTTATTGAGGGTAGCCAACCATGTTGCTTTCCTGGCATTCAAATAGGTTGTTCAAACAAGTACCTCATTCCACTATGATCACTCATCAAAACAAACCTCCTGCTAAGGAGATAATGTGCCCACTTCTTCAATGCATAAATGATAGCTACCAACTCAATATCACGAGTCACATAGTTCTACTTGTGCTCATTCAACTTCCTTGATTCATAGCAAACCACCGCTCCTTTCTGCATAAGGACTCCACTAAGTCCTTCCTTACGTGCATCTGTACAAAGCAAAAACTCCTTATCAAGATCTGTGATATTCAAAACTGGAGCATATGTAAGCAAATTCTCAACTGATTAAAACTACACTCCTCAGTCCATTCAAACTTCTTTCCTTTTCTTTGCAAAGATGTAATAGGATAGCCAATCTTTGAGAAGTTCCTAATGAACCTTCTATAATAACCTGCTAGTCCCATGAATGATCTAACCTCATCCACTTTCCTAGGAGTTAGCTACTCCATGATAACTTTAATATTTTATGGATCCACTGCTATCCTTTCCTTGGAAATAATGTGTCCCAAGTAATGAATCTAAGACTGAAAGAAACCACACTTGCTGAGCTTGGCACACAACTGATGCTCTTTAAACAATCTCAACATTATTTCTAGGTGCTCTACATGCTCCTCCTCATTCTTGGAATATACCAATATATCAACAACAAGACTATCAAAAAGTTGTCCAGGTAAGGACGTAACACACTATTCATCAAACACATGAAGGTGACTAGAGCATTTGTAAGACCAAAAGGAACCACCACAAACTCATAGTGCCCATAACTCATGCAAAATGAAGTCTTGTAGATTCTTCTTCTTTGATGCACACCTAATGATATCCTGATCTCAATTCAATCTTTGAGAATATTGTTGCCCCCTTCAGCTGATCAAACAAATCATCAATCCTTGACAATGGATACTTATTCTTGATAGTCACCTTGTTCAACTGCTTGTAATCAATGCATAATCTAAGATAAGTGTCCTTCTTCTTTAAGAACAACATTGGTGCTCCCCAAGGTGACACACTTAGCCTTATGTATCCATTATCAAGCGTTTCTTTAAGCTGCAACCTTAGTTCCACCAACTCTAGAGTGATCATCCTATAAGGTGCCTTAAATGTTGGTGTTGCTCCTGGTACCAACTCAATAGAGAAACCCACTTCCCTATGAGGCGGTAGCTCTAGAATATCGACAAGAAACACATATTGAAACTGTTGTAAGACAAGACATTCCTCATCCTCAATGTCCTTCCCTTTATCACTAGAAACACACACTATAAATAATAAACATCCCTTCATGCATTGTCGCTTTAATTGCATAGTTATAACCATTCTCACTGATGTAGGCTTCTTCTTTCCTCGCAGGACTTTCTTTTCTCCATCATCATCCATACACTCAATAACCTTGTCTTAATAGTCCACCTTAGTCATGTGAATGAATAGCTAGTCCATGCCCAAAAGCATACTATATGAACCCAAAGGAAGCACATTTAGATGTACTGATGTAGACATACCATTAAGATCAAATGCACAAGATCTCACCCAATGATGAACTCTTCTCTTGGTCCCTATATCCAACTACAAGACCCAAGATTCTGCATGCGCTTCCTTATTCAAGCAACAATTATCCATCAGGTCAGGACCGATGTAGCTATAATCTGATCCAGGATCAATCAAAATAGAAACAACTTGATCACAAATATTACCTTCCATATCAATAATGGATTCTTGATGATCTACCTACTTTTTATCCATTGCTGCATAGATCCAGGGAATGCTCTGACCAACATATCCAATTGTATGTGCCTCCTGAGCACTGTAAATTTGAGGCCTTCTACCCTAGTGTGATGGACAATCACTCTTGCGATGTTCTCCACCACAAGTACAACACCTCAAAGGATTTATGTCGTCGCCTTTATTCTACTCCTTAGGCTAAGACTCATGTACTCTCTCAACTGCATTAA
Source organism: Pinus tabuliformis (assembly GCA_031772625.1). Classification (NCBI taxonomy): domain Eukaryota; kingdom Viridiplantae; phylum Streptophyta; class Pinopsida; order Pinales; family Pinaceae; genus Pinus; species Pinus tabuliformis. The sequence continues at coordinate 1,015,972,605 of CM062804.1, forward strand.
ACTTCTTGTAAGGTGCCACCATTTTCTTGTCACATGCATCCTAAGGTATTCCTCGCTTCTTAGGCTATCTTCTGTTAGTCTTCTCATTACCTTTCCAGTCATACTTGAACTCGAGCTTACACTTTGACTACTCATAACAATGCTTCAGATTTCTGATGGCTTCCTCCAATTACCGAGGCTCATCAAACTCAATTTATTCTTTGAATTCTATTGGAAATCCATTGTTGAACCTTTGAATCTTCGCTTTCTCATCCTTGAGATAAGGCACATACCTCAACAACTCCAAAAATCTACTTATGTACTCATCATCTACCATGGAACCTATCCTTAGCTCATAGAATTCCTTGGCCCTTTGATCATAACATCTCTCAGACAGGTACTTATTCTTGAAGAGTCTTTAAAACTCGTCCCAAATCAACTCTTCCTCTATAATTCCTCTAACATGCTTTACATATTCCCACTAGATATCTACTTTTCCCTTAAGACTGAAGGTAACTATCTTGGCTTTCATGTTCTTTGAATAATCATGTAATCTAAAAAACTTCTTCATCCCAAGAATCCATGCTTTTTCATCTTATAATTTCTTCATCTCTTTAGGGGGCTTGGATTTCTTGAAATCTTTTGGCAAATACTTCTTCTCACTCCTCCTATAAGGATGATGGTGGTGATGGTGATGATGTCTCCTAGAATAAGAACTAGAATAGAACCCATAAGTACTACCCCTCCTCTCAGGTGTATCCAAATATCTTTGTCCATCCCATGTCTTATTTGAGACCTGCTACGATATGCCCCATTAGTCTTCTCATCTTGCCTATCTCCATGACTATTCCCTATTTTCGATGCTTCTGTAACTCTGAAAGGTTTTGAAGAATCACTACATTGACTTATGCTTGTTTGTCTTAAGCCCTTGCAAGTATTTCCTATGCCTGAATCAACTTGTTATTATCTGCCTTGTAACTTCTAATCTCTGCCCTCAGACTCCTCATGGTATATGCTAGATCAGGAGAATACTCTTCTCCTTGTTGCTCAATTAACTTTCCCAATTCCATTGAATTCACATCATGCATATACGGGGAGTCATGTGGACTGTAATCCACCATTCTGCTCTTCATCTTTGGCCTTCTATTTCTTCCAATTATTACATGTTATATAAACGAAATAGAAGACGTAATCAAAATCATACCTTAGTGTATCTCAAGGAGGCTATCACATCCACACAAATTAGTCCAGATTAGCATGAGATAGATATAGTAATAAAAACACATACCAACATCATGATGCGTGCATGATAATAATACAAAACTATAACAATAACTATATATATGATAACCATAACCATATGCATGTACCATGTGATCCAATGTTGTAAACCTCACTTTGATACCATTTTGTAACACTAGTACCAAAGAAAGGTTTATAGGGAATGGAACTTGGCTCTGATACCACCTTGTAACCACCCTATCCCACATTTACCCTCTTTTACAAGCTCTCCAGGGTAAACATGAGTTGAGTATTACTATGACATGACCTGACCTCCAAGTTCCAATTATGGAAGTGGGGTCTACTAACTGAAAACATATTTCCACCCCTCAAGGACACTAAATCACCCAGGTGTTTGAAAACAATCACTAGTGATCAATCCCTGAGTTGGAAATTTATTTTCATGACTTTACCTCCCAACTACACACATGACACATTGTGCATGCAGTTGAAAAGCTCCAACTGCACACATGAGCCTTCCTCCACGCGGTTGCAACCGAAAATTTCTAGTTTTGTGCCTACAGTTGCAAGATTAGTGCCACTTTTTCAAGGATAGCCTACATGCCACTTTGAAGAACAACCCATAACTCTCCATAACTTAGTCTAAGATGATAACAAGTCTATACAAACAATATTAAAGCTAGATCTTGCCCAAAACATGTCAATCACATGATACACATTTCGTCAAACATATAGTAAACATAATAGCTATAGGTCATGAATGCGTATCTAATCATGATCTTCTTAACTTCTTCAGAGAATCATCAAGAAGGCTCAATGCCCTCTCAAGCTAGATGCACCAACATTAGTTAGTTCATGCATTCATTAACCATTTGATAACTTATCAAATCACGAGTAGATCCATAACAAGAGCACATCATTCAACCATACCTATAACCAACATATAACTAGAATAAACCAACCATAAAATCAACACAATAACAAAAACATGTGCTCGTTGATCACAATAGGAAAATAAATCATATTAATCATATGCAAAATCCAACCAAGTTCGGGACTTCCACGTACCACCCGATCATAGATTGGGCTGAACCAAATCTCTCTTTCAGCCAATCACCCCCATGCCATATTCCAAGCATGAATGTGGGATCATATGGTTAAACCAAAATAGAACCAACCATGGCTTTCAGAAGCCAAACCACCTCAACCATCAACCATAGTTATTTCACCTAAACCGGTCCATAAAACACTAATACCAAAACAAGCTTGGTTTCCTCCCACTTCCTTTACCAGCTCCAGAGGAATTTTCCTGTCTCCACCCATCTATCAAGAGTTCCAAGAGAAAGCCCATCTCTACCCTTGACCCTTGGGAATTTTCCCAAGACCAACTCAACTAAAATCCAAGTCTACTGGCCATCCAAAGCTTAATCAAAATAGAGAATCCACTACATCATGGCTGTTTAGGAAATGGCAAGGCAAGGATGAAACCATTGTCAATCCAGGAAAATCCCATGCCATTGAAAAAAAAGTAACCAAATAACCAAATGCATGTATCATGTACTAAATCTCAGTAAGGAAATCACACATGCAACCTGCTACCTGCAACATATTCCTACTGTAGTTGTTGATCCAACCTTCTTTTCCATCACCCACCAATTCCTTGATTGCTTCTCTGCAAGTCCAAGTGAATGCTAAGGTGCTCCAAGAATGCTCTAAGTGTGTAAGAGTAGAAGAAGAGAGCTAGAATGATCAAGAGCTGAGCCAAAAATGTCAAAAGTTGCCAACTTCTTCTCTAATGTATTTTTATCATTGATGTCTCACGTCTCTTCCTTTCCTTTTTCCTTTTTCTTTCATTTTCTCTCTAATTTCCCTTCCATGAATATTTTTGTCTTTTCACCTTCCTTTTCTCCTATTTTCATTTATTTCCTTAATTAAATTCCATTTATTGCCTCTTTGCCTTTGCTAATTTCCATAGCCATTAATAAACCACAAGTGATGCCCACTATAATGTTTTCCCACCATTCAACTTGGAATACGTGTCCCATGACCTTGGTCTGGTTTATTTACATGGAAAATCAGCCAAGGGTTGTTACGTATCCTTTGCTACCTTTGGTTTTCCTCAAATCTCACTAGATTCATGCAACCTTTTGTACTCTCACTTTTCTCATTTGTACTTTGGCTCTCCTTTTCTAAACACTTTCTAGCCAATTTACTTAGGCAATTGTGCCCAACTTTACCTTTCTTGAATTTTTTAGCACTTATGGTGCCTGTTACTCTCGTCTTCTTTGGTCGATTTTTCCTCAACCTTGACTTCCTTAGTCAATATTGCAACATACTATAATGTTGCATTTATGTCTTCTTTTCCAGCTTCATATAGACTCCCCTAAAGTCCATTTTGTTTCACAACCCTCTGTAACTTCAATGAGAACTTCCAATATTTCATGGCATTATAATTATTGTTCTTTCATATTCATATGGTCTCATTGAAAATAACATTCTCTGTTTTTCAAACAATGCCTATGCCAAGCATATATATTATTTCCTTCTCGTATACCTTTTCCATATTTCCATTACGAAAATCACTACATTTCTTATATGCTTCTTTGATTTATGATCTATATCTATACTTGGAATGCACTTAACATTTTTTTACATGCATCAACAAGTTTCACTCATTTCCATCATCATTCCCTAAGTGTTATAATATCTTCCAATAATCTCAAGCATCTACATTATGACTTCTACTTCCTTTATCCCTAGTTGTCTATGGATTTTTCTCATTTTTTTTTTCTACTTTGAGCCATGCTTCGACTTTTCACTCTGACATCGCAAGTGGATTCTTGATTTGAATTCTTTGGACATTGTTGTTGGTTCATAGCTTGCAACTCTTCTAAGTATTTAGATGCTCGGGCACATAGATGACACATCCATCCCATGAGCAACACATTTCTCATGAGATCCTTGTTCTCTTTTAGATTTCACATATGGAATGGTTACAAAATGTGGTTATTAAATATATGTCTAAATTTCTTCCCTTAATGTCTCATTGGGATAATGTGATTAATATTTTTCATTAGTGCACTACTCTTCTATATGTCACATCATTAATTTTTAGAATTTTGGTATTAACACATTCATTACAAGCATTTCATGATTTCCATATCAAACATTACTCTTGATAATTTTCTCACTTCTCTTAAAGGGTATATTTCAAGCATTAATGTAATTGAGGTTTAAATTGTTGATAGTCACTTGATAAGCAATCCACAAGCTTATGCTCTTGGACCAACACTCATATTCATGTTATTCAATTTGGTTTTGAGCTCTCCCCTCTTTCTACCAAGATTTTAGGACTTGCAAATCTAAGTGAGTTAGTAGAATAAAGTAATCCCAGGTGATACTCTTTCCCCTATACCAATGATAGCATTTTGGATAGTTTTATGGAATTCCCCATTTTCTTAGAATTTTCCATGCCTAATGAAAGGAGTGAATCCCATAGGTTACATATAATGATTCTCTTGATAGTATCCTTAGGCTTTCTCCAAGAGTGGGGTTAGGAATTTTCTTCTAGGGAGTGTTTGAGAGATAACTTAAAGTAATTTTTATTTTTTTTAACCATATAGTATGAGCATAGGACGGGGACAATGTTAATGTTGAATGGAAGATTTATCTTCCAACTAGTAGGATCTTGTCACCAAGATTATGCAAGACTTAGTCGAGCCTCAACACCCCTTGGTATAGTTTATTTCTCCCATAAGTGGCTCCTACATTATTATGTCCATGGTGCTTTCTACTTCTATATGAGGAAGTTTTATAATTCATTGAATTCTTAATATCGAGATGGCATATGGAATTTAAAATCCATTAATAAAAAGGAAGATTTCAATGTTAGTGAAGTAAAAATAAAATGAAAGTAAAAAAATTATTGTGGTTGAAACATTTGAATGTTGGATTGATCACTATAAGGGAGATGTATAATTCCTTCCATGATCAACATGAGCTTGAGAAATAAGAACTATTGTAGATCCATCTTAACTCCAAATCTATCATGCAATGAGAATGATCAAAATTTGATGAAAGGTTTGCACCTCTAGGGATTTGATCACTCTCCATGTATGGTGGTTAAGACATTCAAATGTTGTGTTGCTCAATATGAGGGATATGTGTGATTTCTTTCATAATGAATAAGGAGTTGACATATTGTGTATTAAGAACCAATGTAGGTCCATCTTAATTTTGGATCTATCATGCACCAAGAAGGATAAAAAACTGAGGAAAGGTTAGCACCTCTGGGGATTTGATCCCTCTTGACACATGATAGATCTAGAATTAAGATGGATTTATGCTAGTACTATTTTTCATGTCATTCCCCAAGCATATTTGAAACAATTTTTTTTTTGGGTGCCTCAGGAGCTAGCTTTCCCTGGGTTTCCTTTGGCCACCTTATAACATAATGAAAATAATGTTAAAATACTATAAATTCTTTAAAAATATTTGATATTTTTGTTTTAAATATGAGATCATAAATAATGGAATTTGAAGTTGAATACAATAGAGAAAAAAATATGCTAATATAATTCATGCTTTAAAAAGATTTTAGTTACTATGGACATTAGAAATTGAAGAATTGAACTGTAAATCAAGAAATTCTGATTAAAATGATTGATGTTGCATAAAATATGAATTCTATGAACTGTATGAAAATGTCACATGCTGAAAATGATTTACCTCCCAGGCCTGACAGGAGGGGAGAGGTACTTTATGGCCATAAGGAGGACAAAGTGTTTAGGTACTCATGGGGTCTTGGTCATATGAAAAATAATCAAGCAGAAATATATGGTCTCTACTAGGGACTTTTGTTTGCGAAAGAACATCAAGCGGAAACAATTATCATTATGGGAGATTCTCTCCTAATCCTGCATGAGTTGGTCCAAGGCTTCTTCTCAAAGGAGAAATATATGGAAAAGGATCATGAAAAGAATCAAGAAAATTGTGGAAGATATCCCATCCAAAGCATATTTTCATGTCCTAAGGGACTTCAACAGAGAAGCAGACAAGTATGGTAACAAGGGGTGTAACTTAAATATAGGTGAATTAAAGATTAATGGCCAAATTAGGCATATTATAATTCCCTAATGGCAGGTGAATTTGATTAAAAATTGTCCAGTTAAATTGGTTGATATAAGAAAATATAAAAATGGAAAATCAAGGTGCCCAAGTGACTTATGGAAACCCCAAGGAAACACATGCATGCATACAAGCCATCACGAAATATTTTGTAATCAATTAGTAATGTTATGTGTTGTATATTTTGTGTTTTGTTGGTATTCACCTACAAAACACCTCTTTTTGTTGCTAAGATATATTCTCGTCACAAAAATCATGTATTCCTATTGGAAAGGAGAAAACATTGATGAATTAGCTATGTAATGCTTGACGTATTTGCTATGAACTAGACATGTACATAGTTAGACATCCTATTGTACTCTTCTACATGTGTTTGTTCTATTGTCATCGACTTAGGAGATTTAATGCCATGGGTTTTGTCTATTACATATATGATTATTAGTGTCTCCTTTATTTTAGGTGTCCCTTAGCTTTAGATCCTTAGTGAAAAATCATAAGATGAGTGCACTTCCTACAGATATGAGAGAAGTGCAGTGCCCTCTTAAAAATGACATTGTTTATTAACAACATGCTTATTTTGATGTAGTAGTCAAAACTGGTACAATTGCATGGAGAGAAGCGAGGTGCACTCTACAAGCCTGTTTGTATGAGATGGATCACATGTGAAGGTGGGTGGATATCGCTAATAAATTAGAATATTTTTTTTTTCCATCCAATGTCAATTGTAATGAAAGGGAAAAAAAGAAGAAGAGTCGACATAAAAGAAAAAGGTTAGCATAAATCGACTTAAACCCTATATTTTTAAAGTGACAAGAGATTTACGCCTCAGTGATTTTTTATCCCTCTTAATGCTTACTACATCCAACATTAATATATATCTATGCTAGTAAGTAAGTGCATTGCTTTTTTGTAATATGTGTCACATGTAATGTGACGATAGCCTCATGCAACAAATACCTCTTGAAAACCAACTACAATTATTTGTGAAGATATGTTATCAAAGTATATTGTTCACAAGTGAGAAATACCTCAGATCTTGAATATGAAAAATTGAAAATCTTTCGATCCGTTGATGAATGAACAAGCGTGAAGGGTGTGGTGTTCTCTTTTAAAAATTGATTTTGAACCAATATTTCCTATAGTCTCCCTAAGTTCCTAATCGTCGAAACATCTATAGATAATAAAAAATTTTACTCTTAAACATCACTAGTTGTGATTTGGTAATAAATGGTGCTAAAAGGTTAGTTAGGTTTACTTACAAAAGCACAAATCCCATACAATATCAACATCATTAAATGAGTGGTCGTAGTAAGTATTATTGTGTGTAAATGTGCTTTTCCTTCACTAATCAATTAATTTAAAATAGTAAAGAGCTATATGCTAGTCTAACTTGGTTAGACTTGATTCATTTACCAATGGCCATTTCTTCTCCTCACTGAGAACATCAAGGTGTTCTTAGTATAAAGGGAGTCAACACTCTAGTTCACTCGTGTGTTAATAATGTGATGCTTCTTATTCTTCCATTTTGTAGTTAAGTTGATTCCTAAACTCTAGGGACAATCTTATTTGCATTAGTTTTCTCATAAACATGGAAAAAAAATGTGGAAGACATATCTTTTCCTTTATTTAAAGATTTTAAAACTTCATTCTAGGCAAAATAGATGACTTTTCATTATCACATCTTATTTTTTGCAATTTTAGATTATAATTTCTCTCACCTTTTTTCATACATTTCGTAAAATTATTTTCTTGGCTTTCTCAAATTCTTTATATTTTCAACTAAGCGCATTAGATTCATCATGTTGCACAACGACATTGTTGATGAACACATTTTCTTAGGCTTTGCTGCGAACTTCCTCAAATATCACAGGGCTGGTGAGGTAATGGGATTGTGCCCAGGGTTTATTGCTTTGAATTAAACTACTATTAAACTATATACAACATATTTGTACATTGGAATAAAAGAGAACTATTTACAACAAATAAACTAATGAAAGAGAAATAAAATGAATTACATTAAAAATAAAATTTGGACAATGTGAAAGCACAATAATAAATGGATTTGCCGACAGATTTTGTGATCATACTCTATTAGCCATGAGGCCACAAAAGTATGTATTAAAATATAACATAAATAAAATGACAATTTCATCCACTAAAGTTAAAAAATCTATTGATGAAATTTAACAACAGAATAATTTTTTTTGGAGACATGCCAAAAAGATATAGGTTTTCAAATGTTGTTTTCATTAATGAAAATATGAATATTATATACTATTTTAGTCAATTTCTGCGAAAATCTAGACCAAAAATCAAATTTGAAATGTCTAAAATGTAAAAAGATTCATACATAGACACTCAGAATGCCAAAAATTAAGTAAATAAGTGATGGGCAACTTGGACTCTTTTGATAAGATTGGATCAACAATATGTTCCGCAAAAAATGCACCAATTAGCACTGATATAAGAAATATCAAGACTTCTAACAACACAAAATAATGCAAGAAATAAACAACCTTAATTAAATTACCAGAAATTGATGAGCTCACTTTTCTTGTAGAGTTGAGGCTTCTGTGATCCATAACAAGTTTAAGATAGATTTTTCGGCGAAAATCACATGAGAAATCATTTGTCGACGCGTTTCGAACCAACCAGTGTGGTTCATCGTCAGGACAAGTTGAAAAACAGATCCAGCATAGCCTGTTTAAATAGCTAGAGCAGAGACACCAACGGTTACCTGTGAAAAAGCTGACTTAAGGAGCAAGGTCAAGTTTAGTTATATTAGGTATAAAAAATAATAATAATTAAATAAAAAATAAATAAATTTATATAAATTCTATAAATTTAGTTATATCAGGTGTAAGATAAATGAAGAATAATAATAAATTGTTTATTTATTAGATAAATATAGTAATGAGGAATAATGATAAATTATTTATTTATTTATTAAATAAGTAAATAAATATATAAATGAATGAAGAAATATAATTTAATAAATATAATGGTAAATATGTAAATAAATTATTTATTAAATGAAAAATGGTATCATTAGTAGGTTAAATAAATATATAAATATATATAAATTTAGTTATATTAGGTGGAAGAATTAATAATAAATTATTTATTAAATATATAAATGAAGAATCAAATAATAAATTATTTATTTATTTATTAGATAAATTAATGAATATATAAATAAATAATAGTAAATAAACTATTTATTTAATTTATATAAATAAAAATGCAATGGTTAAACTGTAAACGAATTAATGTGTAATTTAGTTAGAATTAATAAATAAGTAAACTAGAGCAGAAGAATAAATAAATTATAATCCAAAAAAGGAAATCAAAATAAAATAATTAAAGCTAGTTATAGGAATTAAGAATTAAAAGGGAAGGGGGATAAATAAATACATAAAACTTAAAAATAAATAATAAAATGTAAGAATAAATAAAATCGAAATTGAAATTATTAGTTTAAACAAATAAATGGGTTAATTGATAGGAAAGAAAATAAGAATAATAACCATAATAATAAAAGAATACAAGCTGACTTAAGGAGCAAGTTATAATAGGTATAAAAAATAATAATAATTAAATAAAAATAAATAAATTTATATAAATTCTATAAATTTAGTTATATTAGGTGTAAGGTAAATAAATAAATATATGAAGAATAATAATAAATTATTTATTTATTAAATAAATATATCAATGCAGAATAATGATAAATTATTTATTTATTAAATAAGTAAATAAATATATAAATGAATGAAAAAATATAATTTAATAAATATAATAGTAAATATGTAAATAAATTATTTATTAAATGAAAAATGGTATCATTAGTAGGTTAAATAAATATATAAATATATATAAATTTATTTATAATAGGTGAAATATAAATAAAGAATTATAAATTAATAATAAATTATATATAAATGAAGAATACAAATAAAAATAATAACCGTAATAAAAGAATACATAGTAATAATAAAGTTATAAAAATAAATAAATAAATAATAATTAAAAATAAATAACTAAATAAATAATAATGAAGTTAATAAATAAATAATCATAATAATAATAATAATAATAATATTAATAATAAAATAATAATAATAATAATAGAATTAAGTTATTAAAATAAATAAATAATAAAATATAAATAAATTAATTCTATTATTATTATTATTTTTATTATTAATATTATTTATTTTTATTTATTAACTTAATTATTATTTATTTAGTTATTTATTTTTAATTATTATTTATTTATTTATTTTTATAACTTTATTATTACTATGTATTCTTTTATTATGGTTATTATTTTTATTTGTATTCTTCATTTATATATAATTTATTATTAATTTATAATTCTTTATTTATATTTCACCTATTATAAATAAATTTATATATATTTATATATTTATTTAACCTACTAATGATACCATTTTTCATTTAATAAATAATTTATTTACATATTTACTATTATATTTATTAAATTATATTTTTTCATTCATTTATATATTTATTTACTTATTTAATAAATAAATAAATAATTTATCATTATTCTGCATTGATATATTTATTTAATAAATAAATAATTTATTATTATTCTTCATATATTTATTTATTTACCTTACACCTAATATAACTAAATTTATAGAATTTATATAAATTTATTTATTTTTATTTAATTATTATTATTTTTTATACCTATTATAACTTGCTCCTTAAGTCAGCTTGTATTCTTTTATTATTATGGTTATTATTCTTATTTTCTTTCCTATCAATTAACCCATTTATTTGTTTAAACTAATAATTTCAATTTCGATTTTATTTATTCTTACATTTTATTATTTATTTTTAATTTTTATGTATTTATTTATCCCCCTTCCCTTTTAATTCTTAATTCCTATAACTAGCTTTAATTATTTTATTTTGATTTCCTTTTTTGGATTATAATTTATTTATTCTTCTGCTCTAGTTTACTTATTTATTAATTCTAACTAAATTACACATTAATTCGTTTACATTTTAACCATTGCATTTTTATTTATATAAATTAAATAAATAGTTTATTTACTATTATTTATTTATATATTCATTAATTTATCTAATAAATAAATAAATAATTTATTATTTGATTCTTCATTTATATATTTAATAAATAATTTATTATTAATTCTTCCACCTAATATAACTAAATTTATATATATTTATATATTTATTTAACCTACTAATGATACCATTTTTCATTTAATAAATAATTTATTTACATATTTACCATTATATTTATTAAATTATATTTCTTCATTCATTTATATATTTATTTACTTATTTAATAAATAAATAAATAATTTATCATTATTCCTCATTACTATATTTATCTAATAAATAAACAATTTATTATTATTCTTCATTTATCTTACACCTGATTTAACTAAATTTTATAGAATTTATATAAATTTATTTATTTTTTATTTAATTATTATTATTTTTTATACCTAATATAACTAAACTTGACCTTGCTCCTTAAGTCAGCTTTTTCACAGGTAACCGTTGGTGTCTCTGCTGTAGCTATTTAAACAGGCTATGCTGGATCTGTTTTTCAACTTGTCCTGACGATGAACCACACTGGTTGGTTCGAAACGCGTCGACAAATGATTTCTCATGTGATTTTCGCCGAAAAATCTATCTTAAACTCACTTTTCTTCTTGTCACTCCTTGAAAGATTTTTGTTGTCACCAAAATAGATAAGCCCTTGTACTATAAAATAAATTTATTAGAGGACAAATGACAACTTGAAAATTTATGCATACCTGTCCTCACCATTATTTTCCATCCTCACCTCTGTGCCTTTTGCTTGGTTTTATATTCTCCTTGGGTAATTGGTGAGAAAAATTGTTTTATAACTAATGTTCTAATTATGTTAAAGTCTTTTTTTTTTTTTTTTTAATTCAAGAGAAGGAATTTAGAAGAAAATTATAATTAATTAAAAGAATATTAGTAGGTGGGGTCCTCGATTATGCCCAAGAAATATTTTCATTAAACCTTGTAACTCCCATAAAACAAAGCATATGTAAGTATGACATCACCAAGAATACCGTCACCATAGAAATCATACATATGAAGCATCTTAAAATCCATCATCATATATAGACCAACATATGAAACAACCCTTGTGTCTTCCACTAGCAATAGTGTCATTAAAACATGTATAATAGTAAAAAAGTATTATGATGTCTTAAAAACATGATAATGTCTCATAGTTTTAAATATTTCCAAGTATAGTAAAGTAAAAAAACATCATGCCAAAGAAATATGTCATTTATGCTCGGGAGGTCTTTTGGGGCCAACCATGTAGAATGGTATTTTCTCCTCCTTATCCTTTTCTCCTTGTACCTCTCGATGCATGTCTTAGAAGGAGATTTCTCTCCTCCCCCCTCCTTGTGCAGTTGGAATGGTAGTATGTGTATGTGATGAAGTGGCCTCAGAATAGCGAAAATTCTAAGCTGGCATGTTTGAAGAATTTCAGGAGCATTCAAGAAGCCTAACTTCCTTAGAGCATATCTTCAAAATATAATGCGCCAAGGTCTAAAATTTGAACCATATGTACATGATAATATTATATCTATATCCTCCAAGTTTCATGGTATGAAACATCCCAGAACAAAAGTTATAGCAAAAATGTGAAAAATTAAGACTCATACATGATAAAATGAATCTCCAATCTTCCATTAATCTTACCAAACTGATGTACACCCAAGGGAAGAACTCCTCAATCCCCAAATTCCCACTAACCATTGCAATGGAGAGGTATTTTCTCTTTATGGAGTGATTATCTTCTCTCATACAATAAAAATCATTATCCTTTTGACTAACTCCATGACACGTCTAATAAATAGTAACATATTGGAATAGTTAGATCTCTTTTAAATCCATGATTGACAATACCAAAGCATGTGGGCACTAGCTTCTCCAAGAGAAATTGCCCTCATCTAGAAATTATAGTGAAATAAAAACATAATGCTCATGAGAGGGGGATGTACTACCAAACATAAGCACTAGGTTAAGTCAAATGTAAAATTTCTAAATTGAATATGCCCTCCAAGAATGCATGCATGAAATGTATATTAAAATAATTCTACACATGGTTGGATGTCCTCTAAGGTCTAACTAAGATAACTCCCTATGTGCACTCTCCAAGGTGCATAAGAGAATAAAACATATAATGATCCACCTACAAGAATGTTACATATCAACCTCCTTTAAAAATAGTCAAAATTCTGCTAGATGCATGCAACCAATCGATATGTGTGAATCCCAAGGCAACCAACTCCATGGATGAATGTGCAAAAATCCAAGTACATGGAGAACTCCATAAGAAGATATGTGATCAAATACCAACATAGCAAGTGCAAAAGTCTCCACATTTGCACCCTCCTAGATAATCCCCAAAAATATCAAGAAGAAACTTACACATGTCTATCAATTGGGTTTATCTCAAGTGGTTAAGAGTATTGATCGTTATCATTTAAATCTAGGTTCAATTCTTGAAAATGACATGATGAGCTTCGTTGGAAATGACTTTGAGCCTTATTGTCGAGTATGAGTAGTCCCTTGAGGGCCAAAACATGTATATTCATCATATGGAATATAAAGATATATCCCATGGGAAAAATAAAATAAAATAATAATAAATAAAATAAAAAATAAACTTCCATATGTGCACCCTTACGGAAGAATCTCCAAAAATAGGAACAAGACCAAGCAAGAGCATGCAAAATCCACATGTGTAACCCTAAAATATGCCTCATGTCTCCTAATAAATTCACTCCATAACCACCCAAATAAAATAATATATATGTGAATTCAAAGAGGTGAGGATTCTCTCCAAGAATGTTAATAGATTCAAAGTGTATTTAAAATATCCATGCAATAAAGATAAGGGAACACCTAGGAGATGTTTTTCCTAGAAGAGTATGCCATATAAATACCTAAACCATCCAATAAGTGATATATTATTCTCCAATAGAGCACCTTAGACAATTGTGCAAACCTCTTCAAGAAACAGTAAAATGAGGAATTCCTTGGAAAATGTCCCCAAGAAGGGGGTTGCACCACTTAAAGGCCTCAACAAACTCTAAGTAATCATTACAATTGTGAAAATTAAGACAATGAAGTAAGGCTCCCAAGCTATGAACCTTATCCTAGATCAACTAGATTAATTTAACTATTGAATAGTTCAATTAACTTCAAGACGTGTGCACCAAGGTTAATGGTGAAATAAAACCATAGTCCCCCTCCAATAGTCACTGATTAATAAATCACTATGAACATGTGTCTCGATGAGGGGTTCACTCTAATAAAGTGTTTTAACATGTAAATTAACTATGTTCTCCTTAGTAAAACCCCACCATATTAACAACAAAACATAGGTCTTGACCTTAAGTTCACCACTACCAAGGGGATTTTACATCAAAAAGCATCATCCAATCTTAGGAAAATGTTAGATCACCTTCAAATCATGTTTAATAACCCCCCTCCTATCTCGAACTTAGGAAATAACATAGAGTACTAACATTATGAAACACATCCCCCCACTACGTGATGTTTAGAAAATATTACATCATTAAATTATACCACCTAGGAAAATCCCACAGGGGAAACATGCACCATCGTGCCATAATAACATGATAAGAGAAGGGAAAATAGTGAAGTTTTGACCCATCCAATCATCAAGTGTTCCCTCTATCACACATCCAACACACAAGGACCATGTAGAACACGACATCCTATTAACATCAACATCATACATCAATGCCCTGAGTTACTATATAACATCATGAAACATCTACCTCCTATCACTATCATCTAACCCCTTGGGGGGCTAGAAATAACATCCATATACAAGATAAACATTATACCATAGCATAATGAAATAGCACATTCTACAACCACCAATTATGCAACTAAGGAGTGGTCAACAAGGAAAACACGTGAGAAAACCACCAAATCAGTGAGCACAATCATCCAACACAGGTGAAGTACGACCCCCCAACCAAAGACTTTAATCAAATGATATTCTGCCATGAAGACAAGGGCTCCATGAAGATGCATCCATCCAACTCAGTGTAATGTTCTAAAAACTCTACTAACAAATCTCCATCAATGTGATGAAAATCACGATGTGGAACCTCATATAATATGACGCGTAACAAATGCCAACACTTACTTCCACTTGAACCACTACTTTGACACCTAAATAATAATCCCTCCATGTGTACTACCACCTCACCCTTACTCATGGACTATCATGTGAATGAACAATCAACATGACCATGTTAACACACAAGAATCATTTGCATAATTATCAATACTAAATCAAAATACAATTAGTACCTAGTTAGTGCCATATCATGTCTTTTAAGACCCTCTACATTGAGGCTTTGGATATAATACCTTAATTTGAAATGAGTTCTCTCTGCCATCTAGTGGTCCTTTTCAACATTTTTGTTAGATAATGTTTCAAGATATATGTACTAGTACTACACACATGTATGCACTGTAATATTTGTTATTTTTAGGAAACGCCTAGTGTAATCCTTGTTTTATAGTCTTTCGAAGATCATATATTCTTTAAATAATTCCTTTTTTTGTCATGTTTTGAAGTTTTAGATTTTTTTCAAGATATGTGCATTTAGAAAATTTCATATACAAGGCCATCTATAACTATTTGATGTCTCAATTTACTATAAGCCTATTCTTAACTTTTAACCGTCTTTTATTTTCACCCATTATGGCCTCTTACATGGGTGTCTCTGATCCCATAGAAGCAAATGAAAAACTACATGCCACCTATTACATGTTACATGAATAAGGTTCCTCACTTCAAGAAAATGTCGTATTTTTGAGAGAAAATTAAGACCTCAAAAAAACAAAAAACAAAAAACTCATCCTTAAACATTAATCTAATAAAATACAATGCTCTAAACCTTGCGAACTCAAGTTCAAAACTTGGAGCAATTTATTTTAGATATGGATTCCAACATTTTTCCTAGGATCTACAAGAGATGGCATCCATTAAATCATGAACTTGCCAACTTGGTGAAATTCTAGAGAGTGACAATTCTATCTTACCCAACTTTTCATGATTTTATATACAGGGTACATTTTTTGTCGATTTTGAGCAACTTATTATAGTAGGTTCTAAGCACTTTGCAAAATGACTTATAAAGGAAAATCACTTGGAAATAATGGCCAAGCAACTATATATTCATTAAATGCGTGTTTTATCCATTTCAATAAGGCTTAGCTATTTCTCCAATCTATACAAAACCAAATCTAGAGTGTTCTCTAGCAACATAATTATGTTTATAATTTTAGAAGATAAATGAAAATCACATCCCATTTCAAGTTAGCACTCTCTCTTATATTCTCGAGATTGATATTCACACCAAACTTCATGGTGTCATACGACCTCTTCCCATAAACATTTTGCACAAAAGAGGAATTGGGAATATTTTGTCTTGACTTTGGCACATTCCATCTCTATTGTGGATTGATTCATCTCTAGTCATTATGGCACCTTCAACCATGTTTAAATGCATAATGTACACATGTTTCATCCACACTTTAGATGGGTCATTTACATGCCACCTATTGTTCATGGCATCACTTTTGTGCTTTAGAATTTTGTCTCATTTTGATGACATTATCTTATGTTACTTATTTTTCATGAAGCACCTTGTTCAACCTTTTGAGTTGGCATTTCTATTTAATTTCGTGCTTTTGTATCATATCTTCTTTAGTTCCGCTCATGCCAATTATGATGGAATCCTATTATGCATTCTTTGTACATTTTCATTTTATGATGGATAGACCATCTCGACACATATGGCTTTTTGTAGCACAACTTCTTGGTTTACTTGAAGCAAAGTTATTAATCTTTAACACCTGTTAACCACTTTGTCAAATCACTTTTAATTTCAACATTTTCATGTTTTGGAGATTTTTGTTGGTAGCTTTTTGGAATTTCAATTCTCACCCTTGATCACTTTTTACTATGTCTTATTACATAAACCTTTTTTAGATTGTTCTGAAGATTGACTCTCCATTCCAAGATTGTTTGCATTTTGTTATTTGTTAATTTGGAAGCTCAAGGACAAATTACCTCCATTGGAAAACCTTCCTTATCAAGAAAGACCACTCCTAGCCCTTGAAAGAATTTAATTTGGTTAAGGAGAAATACATTTTTAATTTGGAAACCCACATGTGCACAAAAGGACAGGTCGACCCTAAGAAGAATCTGGACACCCTTGGAAGCCTATAAATACAAGTCAAGTGATCCTCATTTGGAAATCATCAATCATACTTCTTTATTTTTTTTGGCTTGCACATGTCTAAAGTTGATTCACACAAATTCGAAATTGCAGGGTCCAAAGCTCACACATGTGATTAGGGTTTTTGGTTCTTAGTCGCAGGGTTGCCACAAAAGATTTTCGGCTGCAACTGCATGTATGCAAGCCTATGCCTGTGGTTAAAGGGTGTCAACCACACACACGTACACTTTTTCAGTGCGACTAGAAACTAGAGTTTCATTTTTATAGTTGACCGCATATTGGAATGTTATCTCTGAATAGTACTGTTGTTGGAATCATATCTTGGATATTGTTTGGTTGGTTTTGATAGATACTGTTGTCAATTAAGAATTGGATTATTCTACTCTCTCTTGCTGAAACATTCAATGACAATCTAATAAGGCAAAAAAAATTGAGAGTTTCCCCCCTTGTGGGGATTTTCACTGGTCTCTGACCAATCTTGGTGTCTCTATGCGTTAATGATTTTCTTCTATTGTTCCTTTATGTTTCGTTGCATTGATGATAATATTTTTCTTTCTACATAATTGCATATGTTGCTAATAATGTTATGATCCTATGGGGTGAATTCAATATGTAAATGATGAAATTAAATTATCAAAAGCAAAGAACAATTTTGCCTTAATAAAAATTAACATGTCATAAAAGGTGGGCTAAAGAAAAGTTATTGAGACCACTCTTGTTAAGACACCATTGATTAGAGAAAGAGAAGATGGAGGAAACCTAAAAGAATACTAGGGAAGGAAACCCTAAGCAATATGGTTATTAGGGTTTGGAAGTAACCCTGGAATATGATAAAGGTTTGAGTTGTGCAATGTTAAACCCCTAACATGATCAATAAGGAGTTGTTATAGCCTTGGTGACCGATTCAGTATAACCCCTAGTTGGGCTAGTGTTAATTAGGCCTAGTTGTTGATGAAGATGATTGGATATATTGAAGGCAACATTATGGATAATGGACAATAATTATTCTTGAAGGTTGGTTCAAGAGGGAGTTGGTCACCTCTTGTTAAAGATAAGTTCCTATTATATTTACGTTAATTCTTTGTGATACAATTCTTGTTTAGATTTATTGTTTTGTTTATTGCTTATTGCTTGCTACATATTTAAGTATATGAACACTTCTAGATGATATGTGATAAGTAGATCCTTCTTGAGGATCATCTAAGGTGTGGGAAAAGAAATCTTGTGCAGGTAGAAAAGATCTGGTGGTACTTGATGTAATGATACAGATTTAAACAGGAACGCAACAAAATATAGAAATACCCATATGCACAATGATGCAGCGGAAATAATACTTCATTTCATTAATGTAAAATACTGAAATATACTTACAAACAGAAATGGAAATACCAGCACGAGTGATGGTAGCTTATCTTTGAGAAGAGATGTGGTGGCTACATGACTCTGAACTCCTTACAATGAGGCTCATGGGCATTTTTATTATTGAGCAATAAGAGCAAACCCTAAACAACCAAAACCCTAACCCGAGGAGATGTAACACCAAGAGTTTATGGGCCCCGTTGGCGTGAGTTGGACAACCAACTTTCTGGGTTCGCGAGTTGGTCATATTATCTCCATTTGACACGCATGATAACCCGTTGGAAAGATCTCTTCGAGGACTAGGACGAAAAATGCAATTTGAGAGAACACTTTCATTGGCGGTAGATTTTCCAAAAAAACGTCATTTAGGGCTTCAAAATGGCTCCGGAAGTTTAGGACTCGAGAAATTGCTGAAAATAGTAAACTGTGCTACAATTAAGCAAACTGAAAAACTGAAAGAAGCAATGGTGGGGGTCCAAGTGGAATTGGTGGGTGGCCACCAATATCCACCTGGATCATTCCTCCCCCCTTAGGAAGCAATGGTCCCCATTGCATTGAATTCCTCCATGAGATGAGGAAACTTCTACTGAACTTGGTCCTTGGTGAGCCACTTGCCCTGGTGAAGGAGTTGGCCTTCTTTGACAACTCGGTATAGTTGGATCCTTTGCTGGCGAGTGTGCTTAACCTGCATGTCCATGATCTGATCAGTTGCAGCTTGTTCCATCCAATCTGGATTTAACTCTGTTGGTGTGAGATATTATGCAATGTTGGAGGTGTCTAGTAATGGTGGAAAATATGGCCGAAGGAGATCCACATTGAACACTGGGTTCAGGCCAAGGAATGGGGGAATGATGAGCTCAAATTCATTTTCCCCCATAACCTTGGTAATGGTGTAAGGACCATATCGAAGTGGTCTGAGTTTTCGATAGGTTCCGATAATGCATTCCTTTTGCAAATGCAACCAGACTTTTTTGCCCACTGGAAACCCTAGTGGTACCTAATGCTGATCATGTCACTGCTTGTACTTGAAATTTTCCCCAATGGAGCGACTATATATCGATCCGCTGGGTAGAGGTGCTCTAGGAGTCAAATCAAATGAATGCTTGACCTAATAGTGCAACGATACTCCTGTGGGTGAGGAGAAGATGTTCCCATGTTCTTTCATGACCGTATCCATCTACTACTGCTGCTGCATGGAGGAACCCTTCACAGGGGTCATGGATGTGGCGTTGATCTTCCCCGTACTTTGGGAGAGAACCAAAAAAAAATGAATTTCCTAGTATGGGAGATGATCTTGTTGCCTTTCTTAGAAACGATCAAAGAGCTGGCGGCAGGTGGGGCTACCTCCCGTATCCTATATAATGAATTACCCAAAGAAATAATAACAATGCGAGGCCTTGACTCATACACAACATGTCGCCTCCATAAGTATGGTTTGCCTAATAATACATCACAAACATCTAGAGGTGCAACATCACACAATACCTCATCTGTGAAGGGCTTGATGTTGTAGGGAAGGCGACACTATTAGCGGACTCAAAGATCTCATCCTTGCTGAAGCCACCCGATACTATACGGTTGCGGGTGTGGGGTAGTCGGTAGGCCCAACCGCTTCATGACCTTTGCTAAAATGAGGTTCTTTTGGCTCCCACTATTAAGAATGAATTGCAGCGGTGAACCCTTCACCCACATCTGTGAGTGGAAAAGACGCTCCCCCTCCTCTAGATCTTCGGGCTCATTCTTCTGGATTTTGACAGCGACAACAGTGGCGCTAGGCTCCGCATCAATGATTTGTTTCCCTTTACCATTCCCCTTGTTAGGTTTTGACTTAGGGTTGGAACATGCATCTGATTCTGAAGCCTTCAACTCGGCCACCAACGACTGCTTGGTCCGACACTCACTTGTGTTATGAGTGTGGCTCTTATGCAACTCACACCACTTTCCTGTGTCCTTATTTGGCTTCATGGTGTTGTTCTTTTCTTGCGGCTTCGATAGGTTGTCTTGGGTCACCTTGCCTTCGCTTTGTCCTTTGTTCTTTGGATTCGAAGATCCAAAGTCTCGCTTCTTTTGTTTAAACTTCTGCTCGATCTTGACAGTGTATCGGTATGCCGTGCTGAATGAGGAGATGTTCAGGAACTCCATCTCGTCCTGGATGTATCTATGTAGGCAACCGTGGTATTTGAGTACCAAATGCAGCTCAGAATCCTTGATACCCAACTGTGTACGAAGGGTATGAAAAATGTTTGTGAACTCTAGCACATCTTTGTCCCTTCCCTGCCACAGCGTGGTCCACTTTATGTATTTGTCCTCATAGATTTTGACAGGGTAGTACTGCTCCTTGATGGCATCCCAAAATGAATTCCAAGTGGGTGCAGCTGAAAATAGTGAGCTCATACTTTCATCCTTCTGCTCACAGTAGGTTTCCCACTAGTCCTTGATGTGGGGGGCTGCTTTGAGAAGAGCGAAAATAATCTTTTCCCAACTGGAAAATCATGAATATAAAAATACCATTCTAGCAGATTTAACCATTTATCTATGGCATTTGCGTCTATCTGACCCTCAAATATGGGGATTTCAAAATTAACTTGTACCTTAAAGGGTGTGGCATTTCCAGAGTAGCTGTTGGAAGCCGATGCGTCGCCTCTGGGTAGCCACTGAAGGATCTCAGCAAAGTTTTCCATCATTGCGTTCCTTTGCCACTCGAGTGCTTATTCGAGTAATATCTTGATAGGATCTCTTACCCCCTCGTCTTTATTTTCATCTGCCATGGGAGGCCGTAGGGATTTGCGAGGCTGATCTTGCAAAGGTTCAACCAGATCGAGCCCTAGCTCCTTATATCCTGACCTCGTTGGGGACATGCAAAGAAAAGCAAAGAAAGAGAAAACCGCTTTAATACCACTGATCTGAATCTAAACAGGAATGCAACAAAATACAGAAATACCCATATACAAAAAGATGCAGTGGAAATAATACTTCATTTCATTAATGTAAAATACTAAAATATGCTTACAAACAGAAATGGAAATAAACTAGCTCGGGTGATGGTAGCTTATCTCTGGGAAGAGATGTGGTAGCTATATGCCTCTGAACTCCTTATAATGAGGCTCAAGGGCCTTTTTATTATTGAACAATAAGAGCAAACCCTAAATAACCAAATCCTAACCCGAGGAGATGTAACACCAAGAGTTTATGGGCCCCGTTGAGGTGAGTTGGACAACCAACTTCCCGGGGTCGCGACTTGGTCATATTATATTTGTTTGACGCACATGATAACCCATTGGAAATATCTCTCTGAGGACTATGACGGAAAAGACTATTTTCGCCTACTTTTAGCTGGTAGTACATTTTCCAAAAAAATGTCGTTTACGGCCTCAAAACGGATTCGGAAGTTTAGGACCCGAAAAACTGCTAAAAATAGTAAATTGTGCTACAAAGAAGGAAACTAAAAAACTCAAAGAAGCAATGGTGGGGGTCCAAGTGGAATTGGTAGTGGCCACCAATATCCACCTGGATCATTCCTCCCACCTTAGGAAGCAATGGTCCCCATTGCATTGAGTTCCTCCATGAGATTAAAAAACTTCCACTGAACTTGATCCCTGGTGAGCGACTTTCCCTTGTGAAGGAGTTTGCATGCTTTGACAACTCGATATAGTTGGATATTCTACTGGAAAGTGTGCTTTACTTGCGTGTCCATGATTTGATCAGTTGTAGATTGTTCCATCCAATCTCAGTTTAACTCTGTTGATGTGAGCTGTTCTGCAATGTCAAATGTGTTTAGTAATGGTGGAAAATATGGCAAAAGGTGGTCCACATTGAACACTGGGTGCAAGCCAAGAAATGGGGGAATGCTGAGCTCAAATGCATTATCCCCCACAGTCTTGATAATGGTGTAAGAATCATATCAGAGTGGTCCAAGTTTCCGATAGGTTACGGTAAGGCATTCCTTTTGCAAATGCAACCAAACTTTGTCGTCCACTGGAAACCTGTGTGGTACCTGATGCTGATCATGTCGCTGCTTGTACTTGGCATTTTCCAGAATGGAGCGGTGATAGATCAACCCGTTGGGTAGAGGTGCTCTAGGAGTCAGATCAAATGAATGCCTGACCTGATAATGCAACGGTACCCCTGTGGGTGAGGAGAAGATGTTCTCATGTTCTTTCATGACCGTATCCATCTGCTGCTGTTGCTGCATAGAGGAACCCTTCACAAGGGTCATGGATGTGGCTATGATATTCCCCTCACTTTGGGAGCGAACCAGACATAAAATGAATTTCCTAGTATGGGAGATGAGCTTGCTGCCTTTCTTAGCAACAATCAAATAGGTGGCGGTAGGTGGGGCTACCTCCGTATCCTGTATAATGAATTACCCAAAGAAATAATAACAACGCGAGGCCTTGAGTCATACACAACATGTCGCCTCCATAAGTATGGTTGGCCTAGTAATAGATCAAAAACATCCAGAGGTGCAACATCACACAATACCTCATTCGTAAAGGGATTGATGTTGTAAGGAAGGCGGCACTGCTGGTAGACTCGGAGATCTCGTCCTTGGTGTAGCCACCCGATACTGTACAGCTGCAGGTGTGGGGTAGCCGGTAGGCCCAATCACTTCACGACCTGTACTAAAATGAGGTTCTTTTGGCTCCCACTATCAACAATGAATTGCAGTGCCGAACCCTTCACCCACATCTGTGAGTGGAAAAGACGCTCCCCCTCCTCTAGATCTTCGGGTTCATTCTTCTGGATCTTGGCAGTGGCAACAATGGCGTTAGGCTCCATGTCTATGATCTGCTTCCGTTTTCCATTCCCCTTGTTGGGTTCTAACTCAGGGTCGGAACATGCATATGATTCTGAAGCGTTTAACTCGGCCACCAGCAATTGCTTGGTCCGACACTCACTTGTGTTGTGAGTGGGGCTCTTGTGGAACTCAGACCACTTTCCTATGTCCTTCTTTGGTTTCGTGGTGTTGTTCTTTTCTTGCAGCTTTGACGGGTTGTCTTGGGTCACCCCGCCTTGGCTTTGTCCTTTATTGTTCGGATTCGCAGATCCAAAGTCTCGCTTCTTTTGTTTGAACTTCTGCTCGATCTTGGCAGCGTATTGGTATGCCATGCCAAGCGAGGAGATGTTTGGTAACTCAATCTCATCCTGGATGTATCTATGTAGGCAGCCATGGTATTTGAGGACAAAATGCAACTCGGAATCCTTGATACCCAACTATGTGCGAAGGGTATGAAAAATGTTTGTGAACTCCAGAGCATCTTGGTCCCTTCCCTGCCACAACGTGGTCCACTTTATGTATTAGTCCTCATAGCTTTTGACAGGGTAGTACTGCTCCTTGATGGCATCCTAGAATGAATGCCAAGTGGGCGCAACTAAAAATAGCGAGCCCGTACTTTCATCCTTCTGCTTGCAGTAGGTTTCCCACTAGTCCTTGATGTGGGGGGCTGCCTTGAGAAGAGCAAAAATAATATTTTCCTGACTGGAAAAATCATGAACAGAAAAATATCCTTCTAGCAGATTTAACCATTTATTTATGGCATCTGCATCTATCTGACCCTCAAATATGGGGATTTCAAAATTAACTTGTACCTTAAAGGGTATGGCATTCCCATAGTCGCTGTTGGAAGCTAATGTGTCGCCTCTGGGTAGCGGTTGAAGGATCTGGGCAAGGTTTTCCATCATCGTGTTTCTTTGTCGCTCGAGCGCTTCTTTGAGCAAGATTTTGATAGGATCTCCTCCCCCCTCGTCTTTCTTTTCATCCGCCATGGGAGGCTGTCGGGATTTGTGAGGCTGATCTTGCAAAGGTTCAACTAGATCGAGCCCTAGCTCCTTATATCTCGACCTCATTGGGGACATGCAAAGAAAAACAGAGAAAGAGCAGACCGCTCTGATACCACTGATCCGAATTTAAACAGGAACACAACAAAATACAGAAATACCCAGATACACAAAGATGCAACAGAAATAATACTTCATTTCATTAATGTAAAATACTGAAATATGCTTACAAACAGAAATGGAAATAAACCAGCTCGGGCGATGGTAACTTATCTTTGAGAAGAGATGTGGCGGCTACATGCCTCTGAACTCCTTACAATGAGGCTCAAGGGCCTTTTTATTATTGAACAATAAGGGCAAACCCTAAACAACCAAAACCCTAACCTGAGGAGATGTAACACCAAGGGTTTATGGGCCACGTTGGGGGAGTTGGACAACCAACTTCCCGGTGTCATGACTTGGTCATATTATCTCTGTTTGATGCACATGATAACCCATTGGAAAGATCTATCTGAGGACTATGACGAAAAATATGATTTTAGCCAAAGAATCGCTGCCGGTAGATTTTCTAAAAAAATGTCGTTTAGGGCCTCAAAACAGCTTTGGAAGTTTAGGACCCAAAAGATTGCTAAAAATAGTAAACTGTGCTACAATTAAGGAAACTGAAAAACTGAAAGAAGCAATGGTGGGGGTCCAAGTGGAATTGGTGGGTGGCCACCAATATCCACCTGGATCATTCCTCCCCCCCTAGGAAGCAATGGTCCCCATTGTGCTGAGTTCCTCCATGAGATGAGGAAACTTCTGTTGAACTTGGTCCCTGGTGAGCCACTTGCCTTGGTGAAGGAGTTGGCCTGTTTTGACAACTCGTTGGATCTTCTGCTGGCGAGTGTGCTTGACCTGCATGTCCATGATCCGATCAGTTACAATTTGTTCCATGAAATCTGGATTTAACTCTGTTGGTGTGATCTGTTCTACAATGTCGGATGTGTTTAGTAATGGTGGAAAATATGGCCGAAGGTGGTCCACATTGAACACTGGGTGCAGGCCAAGGAATGGGGGAATGCTGAGCTCAAATGTGTTGTCCCCCACAGCCTTGGTAATGGTGTAAGGGCCATATCAGAGTGGTCTGAGTTTCTGATAGGTTCCGATAAGGTGTTCCTTTTGCAAATGCTACTAGACTTTATCACCCATTGGAAACCTGTGTGGTACTTGATGTTGATCATGTCGCTACTTGTACTTGGCATTTTCCAAAAAGGAGCAGCGATATATTGAGTTGTTGGGTAGAGGTTCTCTAGGAGTCAGATCGAATGAATGCTTGACCTGATAGTGCAACGGTACCCCTGTGGGAGATGAGCTTGCTGCCTTTCTTAGCAACGATCAAAGAGGTGGCGATAAGTGGGGCTACCTCCGGTATCCTGTATAATGAATTACCCAAAGAAATAATAACAACGCAAGGCCTTGACTCATACACAACATGTTGCCTCCATAAGTATGGTTGGCTTAATAATAGATCAAAAACATCCAGAGGTGCAACATCACACAATACCTCATCTGTGAAGGGCTTGATGTTGTAAGGAAGGCGACAATGCTGGCGGACTCGGAGATCTTGTCCTTGGTGAAGCCACCTGATATTGTACGGCTGCGGGTGTGGGGTAGTCAGTAGGCCCAACCGCTTCATGACCTCTGTTGAAATGAGGTTCTTTTGGCTCCCACTATCTACAATGAATTGTAGTGGCGAACCCTTCGCCCACATCTATGAGTGGAAAAGGCACTCCCCCTCCTCTGGATCTTTGGGCTCATTCTTCTGGAACTTGGTGGTGGCAACAATGGCACTGGGTTCCACGTCAATGATTTGCTTCCCTTTTCCATTCCCCTTGTCGAGGTTTGACTCAGGGTCGGAACATGCATCCGATTTGAAAGCGTTCAACTCAGCCACCAACGACTGCTTGGTTCGACACTCACTTGTGTTATGAGTGGGGATCTTATGGATCTCACACCACTTTACTCTATCCTCCTTTGGCTTTGTGGTGTTGGTTTTTTTCTTGCGGCTTCGACGGGTTGTCTCGGGTCACCCTGCCTTGGCTTTATCCTTTGTTCTTCGGATTCGCAGATCCAAAGTCTCACTTCTTTTTTTTAAACTTCTGCTCGATCTTGACAACATATCGGTATGCCGTGTTGAGTGAGGAGATGTTCATGAACTCCATCTTGTCCTGGATCTATCTATGTAGGCACCCACGATATTTGAGTACCAAATGCAGCTCGGAATCCTTGATACCCAACTGTGTGCGAAGGGTATGAAAAATGTTTGTGAACTCCGACACATCTAGGTCCCTTCCCTGCCCCAGCGTGTTCCACTTTATGTATTTTTCCTCATAGATTTTGACAGGGTAGTACTACTCCTTGATGACATCCCGGAATGAATTCCAAGTGTGCGTGGCTAAAAATAGTGAGCCGTTACTTTCATCCTTCTGCTCGGAGTAGATTTCCCACGAGTCCTTGATGTGGGGGGTTGCTTTGGGAAGAGTGAAAATAATCTTTTCCCAACTGGAAAAATCATGAACAGAAAAATACCCTTCTAGCAGATTTAACCATTTATCTACGGCGTCCACATCTATCTGACCCTCAAATATGGGGATTTCAAAATTAACTTGTACCTTAAAGGGTGTGGTGTTTCCAAAGTAGTTGTTGGAAGCTGATGCATCGCCTCTGGGTAGCCGCTGAAGGATTTGGGCAAAGTTTTCCATCATTGCATTCCTTTGTCGCTCGAACGCTTCTTCAAGCAAGATTTTGATAGGATCTCCTGCCTCCTCGTCTTTCTTTTCATTCGCCATGGGAGGCCATCGGGATTTGCGAGGCCGATCTTGCAAAGGTTCAACCTGATCGAGCCTTAGCTCCTTATATCCCGACCTCGTTGGGGACATGCAAAGAAAAACAGAGAAAGAGAAAACCGCTCTGATACCACTGATCCAAATTTATACAGGAACACAACAAAATACAAAAATACCCATATACACAAAGATGCATTAGAAATAACACTTCATTTCATTAATGTAAAATACTGGAATATGCTTACAAATAGAAATGGAAATAAACTAGCTCGGGCGATGGTAGCTTATCTTTGAGAAGAGATGTGGCGGTGACATGCCTCTGAACTCCTTACAATGAGGCTCAAGGGCCTTTTTATTATTGAACAATAAGAGCAAACCCTAAACAACTAAAACCCTAACCTGAGGAGATGTAACACCAAGAGTTTATGGGCCCTGTTGGGGTGAGTTGGACAACCAACTTCCCGGGGTTGCGACTTGGTCACATTATCTCCGTTTGACGCGCATGACAACTCGTTGGAAAGATCTCTTCGAGGACTATGACAAAAAAGATGATTTTAGCACAAAAAATGTTGGCGTTAGATTTTACAAAAAACACCGTTTAGGGCCTCAAAACAGCTCCGGAAGTTTAGGACCCGAAAAACTGCTAAAAATAATAAACTGTGCCACAATTAAGGAAACTGAAAAACTGAAAGAAGAAATGGTGGGGTCCAAGTGGAATTGGCAGGTGGCCACCAATATCCACCTGGATCATGTAAAGGTTTCAAAGTAGCATCCAAAAATTACAATATGCAAGTGCTACAACTGCCAATGACAAATAGGAACTACAAGTTGCAAAGGTATTTGAATGTTACAAGGTATGCATAATACATTGTTTCAGTGTTATGAATTAGTAGCATGATTGGAAAATAAGCTAAGCCTTGAGATATAACAAGAATATCACCTTTATAGATGAATCATGCATACATATGAAAGTAAGTATGATTTCTAGTACATGTGATATATTGGTGCACTAGATATTTAGCAAGTATCTTACATTTTATACACGATGAATTTCCTAGATGCATTGATTTTTATATATTGTGACTTGATACTATTGTTAATGCTTGTGATAAGCATGGTAACCTTGATGATAAAATTGTAACAATAATATTGATGTCAAGATCTTCTTGTTGATCTTGGTTAGGTTTCGATAAGCTTAGTAAATTTGACAATGTGACGAAAATGGATGTCTTGGGTTAATAATGGCTGAAGATACACTTGTCAGCTACCCTAATTATATGACACTAATCTTTGATGACATGTTCATATGTGACAATGAAGCAATTGATGATGATTTGTTATGACTATGATGAATATATGTTTTAAAACCTGATATAGTTTGACTTTGTGACCTGATAGTGTTGCTGATGTATGGCATAATTATGATAGACATGTTGATGTTTTGAATGATGATGACTGAAGTGGCTTCCCATTTAGAGGAAGAAACTCTTCATGATATTTTAACACCTATTATTGTTTGAAAAGAAGACACTTGACTGTTGAAGGAAGAATTCTGGACATGAATAACATATGATGTTGTTAAAGAAGTTCTGATCTAAGCAGAGAATCTTTATCCTAATCCAAGCCCCAACTGCTAGGAGAAAGGCGTAAGGGTGTGGTTATATGCCTCCCAGCTACACAAAAGAAGGCCTATGGGTGCAGTTGATCCTGTATGATACTAAAACTAAATCCTTATGTATGAAACCAGCAACACAACATGAGTATGACAATCTTATAGATATGGATAAGATAATAGAGAGTTCTATGAGCATGGAAGTTTGAATGTTTGACCTATTACAAAGAATGTGAATCTCTTGACTAATTTTGTGTTTGTAGGGGACTAGAATATGCATATCAATATGTTATCATTGGAACTAGTATATGACAATATTTGGTAATAGTTGCAAGGGTTTGAAAAAATTTGGCTTATTGGCTTGACTTAATATAGATGAGTAGTATTGAAATTTTGACATGACGCTTGACAATTCATAGATATGTCTTGGCTTATGGATTGATTGAATTCACAATGATAACAACTGAGGGTTTTGGTTAGATTTGTACTTGACAATGGTAATTTGCCTTGACGTGGCAAGACAATATGGGCATATTGATATATATTGGTATCCAATATTGATTATATGTTGGAATTGGCACATTGGTTGAAGTGTAAACAATCGTGATTCAATATGCAATGATTTTTACTGCAGAAATCTCACAATGAATAGATGGAACTTATATGACTTATCCTTGGTGAATGAATTCACATTTAGTGGTAGAAATGATTCATATTATGATCATGTGGATGACTTGATGAAGTTTGGCTTGATATTATAAATGATAGGTCAAATAAATAACGGTGTAATCTGGTAATGAGTCTCTGATGATCAAAGTAAGAGGGATTTGGCCTCTGAAGTTTGAGATGAGGAATCTTGGCATGATGAATTACTTTATGAAATTTAGAAAATAAAAATATATATTTTGAAGCTATTGAGATTTTGGAAAGTGGAAATGCAAATCCTTAGACACCCCGATGGAATTGAATTTCAAGAAGTTACATAGAGATATTATTGAACCCGACTTGGCAACCAATAGTTGATTGAGGCATTGATGTTCCTTGTAACACCCATCTAGATATCTAGGTGGCTCCAGACACAGGTAGAAGTCCCAGAGGACTCAAAAAGGGTAAAAAATCAAAGTGTTTAGATTATGATCGAACTAGGTTCATGTTGAATATATCGTTGTCGTGATCATGGTGGTGCGAACGGTTCATCAAACCGAGTCCGTATGTGAAAGTTAAAAGCAGTCAAATTTTAGGGTTGACTTGGGTGACTGAGCAGGCTTAAGGAGGCAACAATTTGGACAAAATCTGGCCACTGGATTCCGGCCAACCTGGGCAAGTTTCCGGGCAAATTTGTGGGTCTATTAATTTGTCTTCTACCACCTAAGGTTATGGAAAATTCCCAAGGGGGGCAGTGGTTATGAATTTTTAAAATAAATATTAAATGGGGCGGGCGGCCATGACCCTGTTGCCCTGGAATCGCCATAACCCAAAATACAATTAAGTTGGTATGGGCGGCCATGATCCCGCCACCCTGGAGTCCCAACCAAAACATTGTATTAATGGTGGGGGCGCGGGCTGTCAACCCTGCCGCCCTCTCCACCTCCCATATGTACAACAAAATTCTGACGGAAAAAGGGGCACAGACCACCAGAATAGTGGACCTGCCGCCCAACAGTTTAAACAATAAACAAATAATGTATTAAAAATGGGAGGGGTGGGGTTTGATCACCCGACCCCTCCTTAACGAATTTTTAAATTTAGCCATTGCGCCCAACGGCCCTCATTGGGTAATTCGCCCACCAAGAGGTATATCAGCCCTTTTACATAGTGCGCCGGGAGGAGGCCAGGAGTGGGCATGCATTTCTATGCGGGTGGAACCATGAGTAGTGCAAAGAGGGGGTCAGAACCATGATCTGAGCAATTTGTCTAGGGGGCTAGATTTTCACTTTGTCAGATTTCGGCAAAATTTATATGGTTTCAGCATTTCTCGACGCCACGAACTCAACGGTGCTGTCCGTTTCTCCATTAGAGATACACAATTTTCGGGCTTCTTTAATTGTGGAGGTATAAGGTCGTCATTTTGAATTTTGGTGTACTTTCATTATTTTTCCATCTAATGAAAACAGGGCCTCCCCACTAATTTGAGCAGGGCCCGGAGACGTAGTCCCTCCTGGACGAACTTTGATATCAATCCCGTGTCTTCTATGCGTGACTTGCTATTCTTCTCTTCCTCTTCTTTATGCACTTGTAATTTCATGCTTAAAATGCAAGCTTAATATGTAATTCTTTAATGCATCATAAGGAAAAGATTTTTTGGGATCAAGAGGTATTAGAGCAGGTCTTTGTAGATGTGAATTGCATGTTCGTATGATAACAAGAAACAGGATCCGAAAAGGTGAAGCAAAACTAAAGTCTTTCGATCCCGAAGTGGGGCGTGCACATCGAAGGAGAAGCATGGCAGATGAAGAGGCTTGTTATGAAGAGGAGCTCAATTTCTGCAAAACCTTCTATACAATGGCAAAAAATGTCGGGCAATTTCTTTCAAGGTTGGAGAAAGCAGAAGGGAGAAAGGTAGAAGAACAAGGTTCAATGCATGGAAATGGTGGAGAAGAACCCCCTCCTTCTCCTTCCATGAGTGAAAGTTCTTCCTCTCACCACCATCATCATAGAAATTCAAGGGGTGCATCTAAGAAACCTTTCTTTAAATTAGATGTAAAATTTGATCTTCTCATGTATAACGGTGAAAGTAATGCATAAAAGCTTAATAACTGGATTAGGAAGATTGAGATCTACTGCAGGATTCAGCAGATCGAAGAGGATGAGGCAAAGATTCAGTTTGCCTCTCTTCGGTTGAGTGGCACCGCTCTCGTCTGGTGGGAGAGAAAATTGTGAAGCAGTAAGAGTGTGGGTAATCTTCTTCCCTCATGACCTAGTTTCATTTATGCATTAAAAGAACAATTTTATCCATTGGGTTATGTTGTGGTAAAAACACAACCCCCCCATTATTGATGTGTTTACTTCAAATAATGGGGACCCTTCCTATAAAAATTTTGGCTAAACACCTTTTTGGATTTTTATTTAGTTGATTGCCCTAAGCTTTTGTTAATTTTTCATTTTCTTTGGATTTTTGTTTGGATTGCTTTTTTAAAATCGATTTTTTATAAGCTTCCCATTGACGCTTGTTTCGCCTCATTTGGTCAACTGGTTCGTAAATGACACTCCTTTGAAGTCTCATCATTTATCTAGCCTGGGTTAAAAATGCATAAAATGTACAATATTGCATTTTGTAAATAAATTAGTTCAATAATGAATTTATTTTAAATATTAACCCCTAGTGAATTTTTACTAACATTTTTCCATTTTTACTTAAGCAGCCAAATTATTAAGCATCGGGATTTAAGAAATTTACTCCAATTTCCAAATCAATTACTAATCTTAAAAAACCCATAATATCCAAGTGGTTGTAGTTTATTTTTATTCTTTTTATTTATTTTCCAAGTGGCTGTAGTTTAGAAACTAAAATTCATAAAATAAAACCAAAATAAAATTGATATTTAATGTTAAATTTTAAATTAATTTAATTAAAATAAAATTTAATACATAAAATATGAATATAATAAAAAATATATAATAAAAATTTTCCGATTGCATAAAATTTAATACATAAAATATGAATATAATAAAAAATATATAAAAAAATTTCTGATCGCATCGGAGGCTTTGATTGTATCGGAGGCTTTGATCGCATCAGGAGTTTTCAAGTGACACATTTCTAAAAACCCCGATAGACTCAATCCTCCCGATCCCGATAAGCATAAGTCAAAGGGGCATTAACCAAGTCACGTTATGAGGTTTATGTCATGTTTTAATTTCAAACTCATTCGAATGAGTTAATCGGATCGGAGCTTCCGTATGAGATAAGTTTAAAGAACTCCTCCATCCTCCCGATTGTGAAAAGGCATAGCACGACTAATTAAAGCCTCATGTGTAATTCGTTGTGTAATATGAGTTTCAAAGGATTTGTTTTTTCACTCATACGTATGAAGAGTGGAGTGGTAGGTTAGTGTATTTTAGTTTAGTTTAAAATATTTAATATGTAATTAATAAATTTTAAATTAATTAGATTAATTAATTTATAACATTTAATTAATTTGATTAAATTTAAATTAAAATATCAGTTAGTTAAATTAATTAATTAGTTTAGTTCATAATTAACAATTAAATTAGAATTAATTAGAGATTAATTTAAGATTAGATTTTTAATTAAAATTCTGATTTTTAGCTCAGCAAAAGAATTTTCATATTTATGCCAGATTTGACTTATCAACTTTGGAAGCTCATAGATTGAGTTTTACTTGGTCAAATGAGGCCCAGGATGGCTCATTGGAAAGATAAAATCAAGGAGAACATTTCTAAGGAGGTTTCACTAACAGATTTGGTCATTTATTGGGTCGAAAATCATGCAGAAGATCAAGCTCCGAATTTTCAAAACAAAATCAATTTTCTGAGTTTTATTTTCTGCATTTTCATTTGTCCAAGCCTCTTCTAAGTGCAGATTTATTCATTAATAATATCCTTGGCCAATTAAACCATCTCAGGCATCAATAGAAAGCTTATATTTTATTTTTAATTATTTATTTAATTGTATTTGTTTTAAATGCCAGAAATGTCATTTTGATTTTATTGTTGCATTTTAATTTATTTTGATTTCTTCTTGCAGGAAAACAGTAGAAGAGATATGGAGAAAAAGATTTCAATCAATGAGAATGCTCCAACAATTAAAGATTGGAATTTTGAGCAAATAAAATTGGATTGAGCAGATTTTTCTTCAACAAACTCTCCTTTCAAGAATTCCTTTGCAAATAGTATAAATAATAGATTGCAGAATGGAATTATGGGTTTCTCTCCTCTGCAATTTTAGACTTCTGAAAGCACTTCTTGTTACACTAAAAAATGTCACCATGACTATTTGCAGTTAGTATGGCTCCATCCACTGTCATGCTATCCTCCTTGGCAAGTCTCATGTCTCTGCTCTTCATGTCAAACTTCAAGAAAGAGAGAAAAGTCATTTAAAGTCAATTATCTCTGGTACGCAGTTTCTCTTAGCCTTACCTGCGTGTACACAACCCAAGTTCACAATACCTGCGTACTTGTACGCTCTGTATGTAAAGGGGTGGGTGCGTACTCCTGTAAAGGTCAAAAGGCGCAAGTTTCACTCCAAAAAAGTTACTTGTGGTCATTTCTAGAGCATTCTAGAAGCTTGTTTGATGTGTATGAAGCGCCTCCAGATGGTTCATGTATCCCTACCAAAGAGGAACTTATCCCATCAAGAGGGGAGCTATCCCATCCAAAGAGGGGCTTATCCCATTGATGGTGGACCTGAATAACTTCCTCTAGAGCACTATAAATACAGGCATTGGGCCAAAGGGAGGGGAGGTTGAAAGCTGAACATTCCTAAGGGTAGATGCTGCTGGAATTAGGACTTCCTTGTAGAAGCTTGTGAGGAGAGATTACCATCTTTGCTTGTTTCATTTAGAAGTGGGTGAGCTGATCAGAGTAAAGGAGAACTCTTGTGGACCCTGGGAGGGACTTGCACAACACCAAGGCTCAGGTTGTAATGGTTCCTTTTGTTACCTTTTAATACAAATTAGTCCATTCTTCTCAACAATTTGTTATTTATGAGTTGTTTCATATACTCCTTGGTCTATATGTTAAATATGTTTTATTTTATGTGATATTCAGGTGCTATTTAATCGTTTGATTGTTAGTGAATGCAGGTTTCGAAGGGAAGGAGGAGCTCATCCGGATCAACGAAGCTGGACTACTACAACAGCGTTGGGTTACAGGTAGGATCTAAACACTTGATTTCTCATATTGTAAAGGCATATTTAGTGAAGGATTGCTCTTATTTGTCTTGTTTGTCACTAGAAAGTCTTAGGCTTCTAGGGAGGTCGGTTGTGTCCGCACTAACGACTCTTTCCGTATGACAAAATGGCGACTCCGCTGGGGAATCCATGAATGTGTTTGAGTTCTTTTTGATTTGATATTTTGGTCTGAGAAAAATCGCTTGTTTTCTGATTTTTGGCTGTCTAACTGTGTATTTGGGTGGGTTAGCTTAGAGTCAACTTAGATTTTTATTTTTCTTAGCTTTGCCAGTAGTACGCAGCCTCTGAGTTAGGCACAGTGCGTACTTGTACGCACTGCGTCTTTGTGCACAGGGCGTACCCGCGCTTGTGTCAACAGATCACCTGCGTACCCCTGTCAAATTTGAGAAAATTTCATTTTTCCTCTTTTGCTCTTTAGATTTTGTTTTTAATTTGTTTTTACTGCCCAGATCCATTGGTTTACTGTCAGAGATCTTCACCTGAACTTGTCCCGTTAGTGTCACGGGTTTTGGTGGAATTCATAGGGATTTTGCCTTAGGGTTTGATTTTTAACTGGTCCTGTAGTGACTTTGGCGTTAGAGGTTGTCAAACTTTGGATCTCCTTGGTTTTGATCAGTCCTCTTAGGAGTCGGGCCTGTTATAGAAGTCACCCTTGTGAGAGACCTACCTTTGTGTCTTCTCTTTGCGAATCTCGAAAAGTTTGTTTGTTAAAGCCTTGAATTTCATTCTTGAGAAAAAAGAACAAAAAGATTTCGATTTTGTTTTTTGATTAGTTTATGATTCTGCATGAACTGATCCTTAGTTGCATTTTTATTGAGTAAAACATCCGGGAATTATCCTTGTAGGCTTTTGTCCTCATTATTTTTTGCTTTTAGGTAAATTTCCTTTTAATTTGCTTTTGAGTGAATTTGATTTGATTGTCTTAGATTTGTTAAATTTGATTTGATAAAATAGTTTTACGTGCTTTATTAATATAGAAAAAATACAAAAAATTCTTTTGGAAAAAGTTTGCTTTGGTAGCATTTGTAGTCTTTTGGGAGAAAAAGGAAATTTCGTGAAGTAATTAGTGGTCATGAGTTGTATGTTTTGAAAAGATAAAGAGATTGTTTCTTTGATTGTCTTTGCCAAGAAAGTTGTTTTCTATAAAATTTGCATTTTCCAACTCTCTTAGCTAGGAGATTCATTGAAAAAGAAAAGTAGTGTAAATCATCTTAGGTGCATCTTTGTAGTGGTTGCGAGTCGAGTCTACACACCACCAGTTTCATCTCCACTACCTTTTTGTCTTTAAGAAAACCATAAAATTAACGCTTAAAGTAAAATCAACTTAGTAAATTTTTATTTACTAGGGCTCTGAAACACCAATTTAGATCAGGCTAGTGTCTTGGAGTAGGAGAGTAATTAACTCTCCAAGACAGCAAAACCAAACAAGTAGCTTATCTTGTGATAGAATAAATCCAATTGTTTCATTTGTACTCTGGGAAAGCTCCTCTTAAAGGAGAAGCACGATCTCGTGTCCGAACCAGTGAGGGGATCAATCCTCCCTCGTTGGGAACGACGCCAGACATGCATGTATTACAAACGGTAAACCTCGGATTAACCATTGTCGAGGAGCCAGGGGTAACTTGTCGGTAAACCTTGGATTATTATCAAGGAGCCGGCAAGGGGATTGAGCTTGATACTCTGCCCTTGCGTGCTGTCGGAGTGTAGACTGTTCCCCCAGGTGCATTTGTTGTTGTTGGTAACCTTAGTGACCATTATCTTTAGGATTCTACCGAGGTGACGGTGGAGGGAAGATCCCACTGTACCTGGAGCAGATGTTGGCTAGACTCACTTGGATTTTCCGGGGGGTTCACTTCACTCGAGACGGTTAAAGTGGAGGAACTTGTGCCGGTCTATTCATTAAGCAGGTTGCCGGGGTAACTGTTCCACCCGCCACTTCTGTACTGAATCCGACGATGTTGGGTTTCATCTCCAACTAGCATTTTTGGTCCGGAAGGCTACTGTTTGTGCTTGGTTTGACGCCCTAGATTCTTTAGGCGTGTGATTCAAATTTGTTTGGTTCTTTAGAGACTTTAGGTGGTTTGCTTTGAGATTTTACTTTGTTTGCATGTGCAGTAGTTAAAAGTTTTTAACTGTGGCAGAATTACCGAGACAGTCTCGTCGACTTCGGGGCAAGTCTCCTGAGGTTGTTTCCGTGGCCGAATTGTTGAGGAAATCCCGTAGACTTCGGGGTGAGCCTCCTCAAGGCGTCCCGAGTCATTACGAAGGTTTAAAGGTCCTTGTTACTCCTAGTGGCAGTAAAGTAGGTTCACCTGAAGAAGGAGAATCGTCGTTGGTAGTCCATCCAGATTACCAAGGTCTAGAAACAGGTTATAATCCTGAAGCAGTTGCAGTTTCCGAGCTTGCTGGTAGTTTTTCATCTACTAGTGATATAGGCGAAGAACCTGAAGTATCTGAACCTGTCACTCCAACTTCTAGTGCACCTGATTCACCTAGGGTAGAAAGAGTCATCACTGAAAATCTTCCTGCTGGTTTGATAGCTATTGAAGAACTTGCTCCAGAGGAAGAATTAGGCGTATCTATCCTTGAAGATCAACCTACTATTGATCTAAGAGAGCGTGAATCTATCTTTTACAGTCCTCCTAGAAGTACTACTTGGTACCTTTCGTTAACCAATTATTTAGACAACTCAGGGATAAGTTTTTCTCCACCTCGAACTCCTTTTCCACCTGGAGGTATTTATACTCCTGTAAATATGTCTGGTCAGTCGTCCGTGTTCACTCAATCTCCTGAATCTTTCT
Source organism: Pinus tabuliformis (assembly GCA_031772625.1). NCBI lineage: Eukaryota > Viridiplantae > Streptophyta > Pinopsida > Pinales > Pinaceae > Pinus > Pinus tabuliformis. Next base: position 1,016,010,552 of record CM062804.1, read on the forward strand.
TGTACGGCGGTCCTTCTGTTCCCTCCGGGTATCAGTCACTTTCTGGTACTTTTGCGGGAGCATCTCCTCAACCCATTGAACATGGGTTATTAGCTGGAAACAATGGTAATAAACTGTTGGGCGTAGGGGACATTTACATGATGTCAGGTTCAACTCCTAGTTCTCAACCTCAAGGTGGTCAATTACCGCCTGGGGGGCAGCCTCAATTAACACCTGGGGAGCAACCTCAAGGTACACAAATTGTGTCTGGGGGGCAACCTCAAGGACAGTATGTACCCATAGTACAAAACATTCCTCAAGGTCAACCCCAGCCTCAATATGTACCCCAAGGTCAACCTCAGTATCAGTATTTACCTCAAGGGTATCAACCTCAAGGTCAAGGTCAACCCCAGTATCAGTATTTACCTCAAGGTTATCAACCTCAAGGTCAATACTCGAGTCAAGGTTATCTACCACCTCAAGGTCAAGCTTATGTTCAAAGTATAGGAAATGTACCTGTCAATTATCAATCTTACCCTCAACCTGGTTACGGATCTCAGTATCCTCAACCTGTTACGGGTCAATACCCTGGAATGATAGTGTGGGATCCATCACAAGGTCAACAGGTGTTCCAGCCAAGTATACAGTTGTTACCTCAAACTGGACAACCCGTAGTTTCTGGTTCACCCCAGCAGCCGCAACCTGTCCAGTCAAATATTCAAACTTCTGTAACTTCGGTAGTTACTCAGCCGCCAATTGCACCTAGTACTCCATCTCAAACGAGTGCTGCAACTACCGCAACATCTACCGCACTTACTTCTGGAGTATCGACAGCTCCGGTTTTTACTGTCTCTGCAACCACTCCTCAGACATCTTTACCGTTGTCCGGATCTACGATTCAAACCACGGTCCAGATGCCTGTAGGGAAGCCTGGTTTAAGTACTGTTGTAACAAGTCAACCTCAATTTACCTATCAACAGTACCAGGGACAGTACCAATTCGGTCCTGCTGTCCAACAACCAGTCTACCAGTATCAACCGTATCCTGGGTACACTTATCAACAACCTCAACAACCCCAGTACGGTCCAGTTAATCCTGGTTTTCCAGGAGGTTACAATATCCCAAACGCGATTCCTATTCCTAGTTATCCTGGATATCCTCCTCCTGGAACTGGTATTGTGACCCAGAGTTTTAGAGATCCTAACCGGCAATTACCGTTTATTGCAACTTTGGATTTACCCGACTTGACGCGCCTAACGAACGATCCAATCAATTATCTTCCGTTTTGGTCGCCAATGCCAAATAAGTTGCCCAGTGACATACCCAAGTTCGAAGGTAAGTCTGGAGAGGATCCGTCAAATCATGTGATGACTTACCACCTCTGGTGTGCCTCAAATTCCATCTCGGATGATTCGATCCGCTTACGTCTTTTCCAGCGTACGCTCATTGGTCTCGCGGCCAAGTGGTACATTGAGTTACCACGGGCCTCTCTTTACAATTTCAGCTAGTTAGCTACCTCGTTCCTAACTCATTTTCAGTTGCCGGTCAGATACGATAATGGTACTGAGTTATTAACTTCATTAAAACAATCGACGTCCACTTATATTTCCGATCATATCCATGAATGGAGACGTCGAAGACGTTTAGTGAAAGTTTTTATCCCGGACCAAATCTTAGCTGAATGGTTTGTAAAATCATTATTACCGAAGATTACTGAAGACGTAGCTAAGGCCGGAGTAGTTACTGAGGAGCAAGTCATTGCTCAAGCCCAGTACCTTGACTTAGTTTACACTCAGTTGGGTACGTTGCACGAGAAGATCCCAAATCTTCCTAAGTCGAATCAAATCGCTGCTGCTCCTTTGGGGTCTCATGCTGCTGACGGCATGATTGGTACGGTGAATATTAAAAGTAAGAAGAAATCCTCAAAGAATTCTTCTCCAATAATAACCTTACCAGACTCCCCGACAGGAGATTCTTCTCCTGAAATTACCGCCGACATTCACGCTGTAGAGTCATCTACGGCTAAATCAAAAAACGGTGGTAAGAAGAAAGGTAAGAAGAAGGATAAAGCAGACAAGGCTCCAAAGGAGAAAAAAGAGAAGTTGGAATCTAACGACGAAAAGCGCAAACCTCGCTATCCTTGTTTAATTTGTGAAGAAGATCATTTCACAAGAGATTGCCCTCATCGGGCAGAGGTTGTGAAAATCGTTAAAGGTTCCCCAACTCCTGCTGTCTTGAAAGATCCATTTCCAAAGCAGGAGAGTAAAATGATAGGTTCTTCCTCGAGTGCCAGTGAAGAACCCATATTGATGATGTCTCATGTATGGATTGCGACTCGATCGCAAGATTATGGTAGTAAGAATCCTGTTGATGGCAAAGAAGCAAAATCTTCTCATTCTAATCCATCAACCTCAGCTCCCGGTTCCGATCCACTACAGATCGAGAAACCTAACCCGGACTTGGTAATCAAACCGCCCGCCAAGGGTATACTTCGAAAGTCTGCTTTCAATCCACATGCGAGAGTAGCTCAGAATTATAACATTGTTGAGGATTTAGCTGTTTCACCCTCAGCAATGTCGGCTTTGGAAGTGCTGCAATCATGTCCAGCACAACGAAAATTACTTTTGTCGACTATAGGAGCTGTTGATATTCAGGACCCGAACCTGATAATCTTTGATCTAGAAAATAGTACACCGCGTCTCCCTCATCAGATGGCTTTCCAGATTCTAGTGATAGTCAAAAACAGGCCTATTCATCGGACTGTAATTGATGAAGGAGCTTCTACATGTATTATGTCGATTCAATGTTGGAGATCGCTTGGTTCTCCTTCACTGAACCAATCCCCGATGATTCTTAAGGACTTTGATGGCCGTGGGTTCCATCCGTTTGGCATTCTATAGGATTTGCCTATAGGGGTTGAAGGAAAAACCGTTAGTCTGGATGTGGAGGTGGTTGATGCCCCTCTAGACTACAACCTTCTTTTGGGTCGCAGTTGGTCTTACGCTATGACAGCGGTCGTGTCATCGGTCTTCAGAGTTATAAAGTTTCCACACAATGGTAAAATCGTGACGATAGACTAGCTAGCTTACTTTTCATCCGACCCAGCCTCTTCAAAGAGTATCCAGCATGTCGGTAAAACGAATATCCCTTACAAGGATGTTGGTGTAGGATTAGTTAAAGATTTCGGTTTACTGGGAACTTTTCCTTTCCCTCCAATCAACGCAGACCCTTCATTTGCTTTCATTCATATGATCACTTCAGACACTATTATTTACGATGATCCTTGGATTGTCCCATCTGAATCTGAGATAGACTCATTCGGTGATGCTATGCCTTTGAGTCCATATGAAATTGCTTATGAAGCCGTGCATTCTTTTACCGACTCGCGTTCAACCCAAATCGACCAAATGAATGTGGTCCGTGAGGAATCACTTTTCACATCAACCTCAGGACGGATAACGTTTCCTGAAGTTGTGTCATCTGACGAACAACTTCGCGAAATCCTAAGTGTAGACGATCTACCATGGGAAGATCTTCATCATCGATCTTCGTTTTTACCTGAGGGTGATGAATTTGAAAATGATTTTTCATCAATTTTTACAGCTGAATATGTCAAGGACGCTCAGAATCCCATGAAACATCCTGATTCAGAGTTGAATTTGGGAAACATTTCCCAAACTATTGCCATTGACATTTCAGTAAAAACCGGAATTATTGAGAACATTCATATAGGTGCCTCGTGTACAGATGACGAAATCCAAACATACAAGGTCCTATTTCAAGAATTCCGCGACGTGTTTGCCTGGTCCTATGAGGAAATGCCAGGAATTGATCCCTCCATTGTTGTTCATGAAATCAAGACTTACCCGGACGCTAAACCCGTTCGGCAACGTCTGCGTCAGATACACCCTAGGAAAGCGGCTGCGATTAAAGCAGAAGTCGAAAAGCTGTTGAAAGCAGGTTTCATTTATCCGATCCCGTTGACGGATTGGGTATCGAATATTGTTCCGGTTAACAAAAAACAAGGAACAATAAGAATATGCATCGACTATAGGGATATAAATCGTGCTTGTCCAAAAGACAACTATCCTACGCCCTATATCGATCAAATAATTGATGATTGTGACGGCAGTGAAATATTTTCCTTTATGGACGGTTTTTCCGGTTACAACCAAATCAATATTCTACCTGCCGATCAACCAAAAACGACTTTCATTTGTCCCTGGGGGACATTTGCTTACTGCAAATTACCTTTTGGACTTAAGAATGCCGGAGCCACTTTCCAACGGGTAATGTCTTACGCGTTTCACGACATAAAACACATTGTGCAACCGTATCTCGATGATTTGCCTGCTCATTCTTTACATCGAGCTGATCACCTTGTCCACTTACGCGCTATTTTTATGAGGTGTCGGCATTATCGAATTCGGTTGAACCCACACAAATGTGTCTTCTGCATAGAAGTGGGACGATTGCTAGGATTTGTCGTTTCAAAAGCCGGTATCCGCGTCGATCCCTCGAAGGTCGAAGCTATCATCAAGTTGCCTCCTCCTTCGAGTTTGCGCCAACTCCAAAGTTTGCAGGGGAAAGCAAACTTTTTACGTCGATTCATTCCTAACTACGCCGAGGTTACAAAGGGTTTCACCCGGTTGTTGAAACAAAACGCTCAATTCTCTTGGGACGAGATAGCTCAGAAATCTTTTGATGCACTTAAGCACGCGTTGACCCATGCACTGTTGCTGCATCCTCCCAACTACAACCAGGACTACTTTTTGTATCTCGCCGCCTCCCACTCCACCATTGGAATGGTCTTAGTTCAGGAAGACGAATTCGGAACGGAACATGTGATATATTATCTTAGTAGGACATTAAATCCCACTGAGCTAAAATATTCGCATGTGGAGAAATTGGCCCTGGCAGCTGTTCAGGCTGTCCAACGTTTTCGTCAATACATTCTTCTCCGTAAAACTACAGTGATTTCGGATTGCAACCCTATGATCTATATTATGACTAAAAAATTGCTAGGGGGCAAGTACTCCAAATGGATTGTTATCCTGCAGGAGTTCGATTTGGAGTTCGAGAAGTCCAAGTCTAAGAAATCCTTAGTTTTTGCCGAGTTAATGTGTGATTTCCCGCGTGCTGACACAGAAACAGTGGCAGAAGAGCCCATTGCGGACGAATCTTTGTTTCTTATCAGCACTTTAGATCCGTGGTATGGGGATATAATCGTCTATCTCCAAACCCAATCCTTTCGGCCTGAAGCTTCAAAGTCGGAACGTCGGAAAATTCGATTCCAGTCCCAACAGTACAAAATTATTGGAGATACTCTTTATCATCGTGGGGCGGACTTGGTTTTTCGTCGTTGCTTAACTCATGAAGAGGCAGAAAGGGTTCTGAATGACTGTCATTCTGGAGCATGTGGCGGTCATATGTCTGGGTATGCCATAGCTCAGAAGGTGTTGCGTGCTGGCTATTTCTGGCCGTCCATGTTTAAAGATTGTATCATTAAGGTCCGAAAATGCCACAACTGTCAAGTGTTTGATCGCAAGATGCGCGCACCACCTGCTCCTCTCCACCCTATAATTGGCGTTGGTCCTTTTGCTAAATGGGGTATCGATTTTATTACATGTAACCCTCACTCGGCCGGGGGGCATGCGTATATCATCCTTGCGGTTGATTATTTTACTAAGTGGGCCGAGGCGATGCCTACATTCGAGGCAGATGGCAAGACAGCTGCGATTTTCGTATTCAATCATATTATTGCTAGGTTTGGTGTCCCACAAGCGATAATCACTGACCATGGGCGCCATTTTCGAAACATTATGATGATAGAACTTACAAGCCAACTTGGTTTGCGTCATGATAGTTCTACTCCTTATTATCCCCAAGCAAACGGTTTGGTTGAGTCCATCAACAAAGTTCTAGTTATCATGATCCGACGAATCATTGGCATTCATCGGTCGAATTGGCATAACATGTTATTTTCAGCGCTTTGGGCATACCGAACCTCAGTGAAAACATCAACAGGGTTCACTCCTTTCCAACTAGTTTATGGTTTGGAAGCAGTGTTGCCCATTGAATGCGAAATCCCATCACTTCAAATGCTATCGAATTACTCCCAGCTACTTCTGAAGAGGAGAAGCGTCTGTTATACTTAGCTAAATTAGATGAGACTCGACGTGATGCTGCTTTGGAAATCGAGACTCACGCAAAAAGGATGAAAGCTCAGTATGATCGTAACGTGACCCCTCGTAATTTTTCGGAAGGAGACCTAGTGCTATTATATGATCAAGCTAACGATAAATTAGCTGCTGGAAAATTCGTTCCCATGTGGCATGGGCCCTACATTGTCAAGCGAAAGCTAGCAAAAGGGACCTATGAGCTTGTAGATTTTGATGGGGACTCTTTGGGTAAGCCCAGAAATGGACTTTACCTAAAGAGGTATTATGCTTAAATGGTGGGTATGGAGATTCAGTTAGGTTAGTTAGGTTAATTTTTTCTTTCTAGCTGGTGTGTTTTGTTAGTTTAGACAGTGTGCTTAGCTTAGAGAGTGTGTTTTTCGTCGTTATTCTGGCTTATCTTGGTTTTACTCTTGATATTGCAGATGTCGACGCCTCTCCAAACGTACATTGGATTTGCTGATGGTGCTTGTCGTAGTACACGGAATATCTCTTCCGCAGCTTGGGTTATCTATTCGCCCTCTGACGAGTTAGTTTCTATGCATGGGGTGAGCCTCGGTCAAACAACAAACAACATTGCAGAATACAATGCAGTGATTGAATTATTTTCTGAATCTATTTCATTCGGGATTCGGAGTTTGATAGTGAGGTTAGATTCTGAACTCGTTGTACTACAGCTTAATAGAGTCTATGCCATTAGAAATCCAGTGTTATTAAGATTGTTTTTGAGGGTGCGTCTCTTGGAACGTGAATTTGAAAACATTGAATATCAGCATATTCCAAGGTCTTTAAATACATTAGCAGATGCAATGGCGTCTCGAATGTTAAATAAACATTTGTAACAATCATAAAAGTAAATTTATAAACATTTCATCACACATGTTTAACAAAATAAGCCGGTAATAATGATATATATAGATAGGAGTGTGTCAAAAATATACATCGTCTTCGATCATAGGTTGAAAAACACCTTATGATCGACAAAAATGATAAGTACAAAAAACCAAAAATGTCACATGTGTCTACAAAAAGTGACTAGCCAATCACTGGTGGTGCTCTCTATATGAGACCACTGCCCGTGCTACCCTACACAGGAACCTCCTGAAAGGTCCTGGGACTGCGACCACATAGCGCTGAAGTCGGATAGGAATATCGTCTATAGTCGTCTCTGGTATGTCCGCTGTGAGACGCTCTAGGTCCTGTTCCAGCTCGGCTAAGGTCTCTGCCGCCGCATCCTGTGGGGCTGGTGCTAGTGCAACTGGTACTCTTCTCTCAAAAGCCCGGAGATTGGCCAGACGCCGTGGGCCTACATCTGCATTTTGAAAATTTTTGCTGTCAGTTTTGAGACGATATATAAAAAACAAAAAAAAATAGATAATTTAAAAACTTGTGAAAAATGAAGTACCTCTGTCGTCCCATTGTTCTCCCTGTGGAAGAACCATGTCCGGATCATTGCGAAAATCTACTCCGGCATAAGGAAAATCCTGAATCGCAAAGACCTGGTCCTCCAACCAGAGAAAGTAACCCGCAGGAAATCGAACAACTCCCGCTCCCTCATCAGGATGCCGGGCCATTACCGAAACCCACCAGCGACATATAACCATCCGCATTTGGGAACCAGTGGCTATGTGCAAAGCGACAGCACCGCAAAGTCCGGTAACTGTAAAGGCAATTACCATAAGTTCAGGTCGGGATATGTATTTGATTTCTATCCCCTTCTCCTGGTTTTGATTGTTGCACCACTCTAGCCGGAGACTAGCAAGGGATTGGCCACCCGGCCTAGTCCCGAATAGAGATAGTTGCTTGCCCCTGTTAGGCAAGCCAGTGAGAAAATATATGTCGGAGGGCTCTATCTCGAGCTGGTGTTCTCCGATGTAAAAACATTGATCCTGAATGTTCCACCTTTCAACCAGCCACTCTAAGAATGGCACCTGGGCCCTCATGCCAGGTATGGCCCAGTACTTGTAGAGACCGCATGCCTTTAAAGCATCAATGGAAGGTTGATGACCTATTGTGGCCAAATCGACCTCTTCGTGTTCTCTTTCGCACCAATCTAGCATGGTGGGTAATCTACACACCAAAAAACATTGATTAGAATTCATTAAATCAAATTTTGATGGTTAGGTTTTGAGTTTGGGTTTTGAAAATCCGCTTTGCGCGGAGTACGCACCCCGCGTTCAGAAAACAGAGCGTGGGTACGCAGCTGTTCTGAAGGTGGGCTGCGTACTCCAACCTTTTTCCCATATACGAAAATGTCGGGGTACGCAGGTCGCCCATGGGGCACCTGCGTCCCCCGAAAAGCGGACCCTAAAACCCCAAACCCTCCAAAAAATCAAACTAAAACTTAAAATGGAATTCTAAACGGATGAAATTGAAGAGGAGGATGTTGTGAAATACCTGAAAGAGACGACGCTCGATTCCGACGGTCGGATTCTCCGCAAAGTCCACGGGAAGTTTCTTGTCAAAAGCCCTTTTCTCACCCTCAACAGTAAAATGGTAAAAATGACATGGTAAAAAGTCTTTTTATAGGTTTTTTGGATAAATGAATGCTAAGTTTGTTTATTTTTCACCATGAAAATATATTTTTCAATGTATTTTTTGCCCATCTTAAACAGGTATGAGTAATGTGTTGTTTTTGTGCAGGACAAAAGGACTTTAGGGAAAAATCATCATTTTTCACGAACCAAGACATCAGAGTCATCTTTTAAGCCCTTTTCTGACTCCTAAAACATGAAAAGATTGCCGAGCGTTTCTTTTACACTCGTTAAAATGGAATTAAAAGACGGTCCTCTTATAGCCCTTTTCTGACCGTAAAAACAAGAAAAGATTGCCGGATTTTTGTCGTTTCAAATTCGATACTGGAAATAAAACGACATGCCTCTGATCGCTTTTTACTTTTCAGGTCAAAGGCATTAATCATGAAAGTACTCCTTGATCGCAAGATCAAGCGGTTCTCCCAGGTATTATTTTATACTTTTTCGGGCTTGGGAGACACAAATTTACGAAAAAGTTCACCTTGGAGTCTTCTTTAGTTTTTTCAGACTCTCTAAAATTGAAAAACGCCGAGTTTCTCCTATACTGGACTCGTTAAAATTTCACAGTAAAGGACCTGTTCGATTACAAACAGGAACGGACCACTCCTTCTTAGGGTCCGAATCTAAACTAAGTTGGACTCATCCGAAGGATGAGCTTATAATCAAGCATATGTTATCCTCCTCAAGCTTGTAAAAAATAAAGAGGTACTTGCCAGAAATGGTGGGGGAAAAGAGAGAAGAATGAACCTATTTGTTATCCTTTGTTACAGAAGAACCTTATCACCGCTCTTGAACACGACACCTTTCATTCACCTGGGTTGGGAAATCCTTTGCCTTAAAGCTGATAAAACCACTTTGAAAGTATTCAACCGTTTCTGGGTATTAACTTTAGGTCAATCGTCACCAAGCCATCTGTCGTGTCGTTATGTGTTCAAGAGGTCTCTGCAAATAAACCATTCATATGCAAAATACTTGTCATCCATTTAACCATCCGTGAGTCAGTCCTTACAGAAACATTTCTTCAACTTGAACAATGATTTCGTGTTGTGGGCTTGCCTGCAACGGGTCGCTTTCTATCGACATCAGCACATTATCTAGAAAGACGACTTAGAAATCGTCAGTACCTTGAAGTCTGCATGCATCAATGGCAGGTTTCTCGCCTTTGACGACAATTTACATCATTGACTTTCGATCAAAGGATTCCGTGACATGTTCGACATCAACCCATTCATTCACATTTCATGGATTGTACTGGGTACTTTGAGAACCATTGACATCACTGGTGGTCTCTCTCACACTTGTTAACAGTTTACATCATCGACTGGTAATCAAGTGGTTTCTACCATGTTCGACATCAACTCATTTATTCGCATGGACAGAATCGTACCAATTCAGGAAGTAGAGATGAAGACCCTGGATCTAGTTTCCACCATCCAGGCTGCGAGGAGTTTTGTATTCATTATATATAGTGGACTAATCATAAACAGATGGCTGCGTCCATACTGTGTCTACAAAAGTCTATGATTATGATGTACTGCAAAATCATTCTTGTATCAGAGCAGTAGTTAGATTGTTAGTTAAAGTTTTCAATCTGAGTATGGGAATGCCTACCTCAGCGATGATATCATCTTATATATGTATTTTGTGTTGAATATTTGCAGGTTCTGGCCGGGCTCTCCACAAGATACTCCTTGAAATGATAAAGTACTTCACCCTTCCTAGATCATATAAAACCCTAATCTACTACAGGATTCGCACTTTAGGGGGCAATCTGTTACACTAAAAAATGTCACCATGACTATTTGCAGTTAGTATGGCTCCATCCACTGTCATGCTATCCTCCTTGGCAAGTCTCATGCCTCTGCTCTTCATGTCAAACTTCAAGAAAGAGAGAAAAGTCATTTAAAGTCAATTATCTCTGGTACGTAGTTTCTCTTAGCCTTACCTGCGTGTACGCAACCCAAGTTCACAATACCTGCGTACCTGTACGCTCTGTATGTAAAGGGGTGGGTGCGTACTCCTGTAAAGGTCAAAAGGCGCAAGTTTCACTCCAAAAAAGTTACTTGTGGTCATTTCTAGAGCATTCTAGAAGCTTGTTTGACGTGTATGAAGCGCCTCCAGATGGTTCATGTATCCTTACCAAAGAGGAACTTATCCCATCAAGAGGGGAGCTATCCCATCCAAAGAGGGGCTTATCCCATTGATGGTGGACCTGAATAACTTCCTCTAGAGCACTATAAATACAGGCATTGGGCCAAAGGGAGGGGAGGTTGAAAGCTGAACATTCCTAAGGGTAGATGCTGCTGGAATTAGGACTTCCTTGTAGAAGCTTGTGAGGAGAGATTACCATCTTTGCTTGTTTCATTTGGAAGTGGGTGAGCTGATCAGAGTAAAGGAGAACTCTTGTGGACCCTGGGAGGGATTTGCACAACACCAAGGCTCAGGTTGTAATGGTTCATTTTGTTACCTTTTAATACAAATTAGTCCATTCTTCTCAACAATTTGTTATTTATGAGTTGTTTCATATACTCCTTGGTCTATATGTTAAATATGTTTTATTTTATGTGATATTCAGGTGCTATTTAATCGTTTGATTGTTAGTGAATGCAGGTTTCGAAGGGAAGGAGGAGCTCAAGATCAACGAAGCTGGACTACTACAACAACATTGGGTTACAGGTAGGATCTAAACACTTGATTTCTCATATTGTAAAGGCATATTTAGTGAAGGATTGCTCTTATTTGTCTTGTTTGTCACTAGAAAGTCTTAGGCTTCTAGGGAGGTCGGTTGTGTCCGCACTAACGACTCTTTCCGTATGACACTTCTGTAATAGGAATTTAGAGTTGTAGGAGAGAGGAGAGAAAATCTCAGATCTGGGGATTATTGAAGATTTTTCCTTTATATCTTGAATTATGTATGAGGGGCAGAGTTTGCACTATTGTGGCTCTCGTTTTGAAGGCAGAAGTTCAAGCAATGTAAAGCACTGTTGGAGACCAAGGTCAGAGAGATGGATGCAATAAATTGGTATTTTTAATACTACTGTTTCAAATATCAGTTTCATTTTTATGGTAACAAGAATGTGTGATTTTATTCATGTTTGTGCACTATTGTCAATATGGGTAATTTGTCTCAATGTTGTTATTATGTATCTCTGTTCTTATGGAATAAATTCTAATTTCTGAGTAACTACTTACTCAAAAATCTGTCTTACAAAACTGATTTATTAAATAATGATGTGTTATGAACTATTTATGCATATTATTGTTTAATTATTGGATTTACTGATATGATAATCAATATCATTTTTGTGAACTACTTCCAGGAATGTTGTTGGTTTATTATTTCAGTTAATAGGTCTCAATAGGATGTGTTTTGGTATCCATAATGTCAGTTAATTGAACTACTTCATTAATTTGATATTCATTATAAACAAGACATATTTAAATCCCAATACTTTAATTATCTTGCTCTTAGTTGGGTTAGATCTATATCTGCCTAATTAAGATAGGATTAAGATTAGTTTCTTTTTGCTTGCATTATAGAATAAGCTTGCATTTAGATTAAATTCTACATTTTTAAGTCCTCTTCTCAAAGAGGCAAAACTTTAGTTGTGGCTTGGTTGAACCCAAATCAGCTTAAGGGTCATTCTCTTGCCTGATCAACAAGAAGAAGTGATTTGATATCCCTGTTTATTGGTAGTTAAAGATACATCATAAACCAATAACAATAGGGAAAAGGTAACTGGACCTAGTTAAACCAGTCGGAGCCACCACACCAAACAGAAAAGGAGCTGCTTTAAGGTCCGAACCGGGTGGTTATCCCCCATTGTTGTTGCAGCAATTTTCGAGGCATCAACAGGTTAAAAGCAACAAACCTTAATGGATTGGAAATACTTAAGGCAAGGCAGAGGTCAGGATGTTCAGAGCTTTATCGAGGAGTTTAGAAAACAAGCACTTTATTTGGGCATTGCACTTGACTCACCTGAAGTAGTAACTAAGTATATTGGATCATTAGATCATTACATAGTTACATTAGACATTAATTATTATTGTTTGAACATACTACCATTGACTCGGCCAGTGTAAAGGCCATTCATCTGGAAAACAGGGGAACACATGGACGAGATGACCACCCAAAGAGAACCGCAACAACCAAAAGAAGGGGAGAAAAGCCCTCTTGTACACATTGTGAGAAAGAGGGGCATGATGAAGAAAATTGCTGGAAGCTACACCCTGAGCTGAGACCTGAAAGGAATGAAAGAAAGGGGAAGCAGAAGGCCGTCACCACCATGCAGCAAAACCAAGATTTCGAGTCAGAGGAAGTGTTATAAACATTTTTGTGCCCTACAACTCCAAGCATGAAATGTCCATAAACGAAGGGCTCCTAAGTCCCTAAAAGTGTTGTTCTAACCCCTAAAGGAACAAGGTCAACAGATTACAGCTTCTCCCAGAAGTTCTCCATGAAAAACTACTCAAAATTGGTCAAAACAGGATCATTGCAGCTGCTCCACTGGCTAGGTGCGTTGCATCTCACCCAAATGCACCGTGAGGGTGCGTTGCATTTCAAAATTCCCTTCTGTGGGGTGCGATGGGCAAGAAATGACAAATGGCAGTGCCATTCCGCGAGGTGGAGAGGCAATGGAAGCTTCCAGAATCTTCTCCTGTGACACTTGCCTCACTGAATTCGACCAAGGATGAGTAAGAGGCCCTCAGTCTCCAAGTGGAAGCAAGAACTGACAGAGAGAAGACACTAATCAAATCACAAGTTGAGTCATCCTCCTTACAGATATCTATATATGGATCCCTCATCCCAGAGATCCAGAGGCTGGAATTTTGCATATTGTAAGGAATTGCTGTTGGTTTCTAGAGACAAACATCAGATTGTTGGGTGATCTATGCTTTGTTTGAGGTGAAGAGGGGCTTCTTTGCTGGGAGGTTGATGCTGGGTCGGAACCACTGGTTATAACTCCTCCTGGATCTTTTCTTGTTTATCAATAAAAGCTATTTGAGTTCTCCTCCATGCTTTTGTATCATTGATGCTTGTTACATTTGTATGGTCAATTTAAATCTGATCCTAAGTTGTTTATGAATATAGATCCATGTCTTTGTATAGTGCTATGCTTATGTGATCTTACAGGTAATTTGTGAAGCTGGGCGTGCTAGTGAGCAGGTAGCTAGAGACTATCAAAGAAGAGAGGGATCGAATCAAAGGATTAGCTCAAGACACAAGTTGGTTCTTTCTATTCCTCTCTATCTATAATTCATAAAGGAAATACAAAAGTAGCTTTTCTCTGTTTGTTTCTAAGGTAGCTGTCACACCTTAGTGGGATAGAGAAGTTCTAAATAGACACTTTTCCCTGTAACAAAATGGCGACTCCACTGGGGACATAATTAGTTTGTTTGTTTATCATTCTTTGTTGTTTGTTTCATAAACTTATAAGTAGCATTCGAACTGCATTTGCCATAACAAATGCAAAGTAGATAACTGCTGCTTCAATCCATTCACTGGATCTGTTTATGATTTAAACAACTGATTCACAAACTATCTAATTGCCCTTGTGATAGCTCTTAGATCCTCCTTAGGTCTACCCCTGATTGTTGCATTACTGATTGCTTTTTACTCGGCCAAAAACCAAGGACTGAACTGCAAACTGTGACCCGAACCTGGACAGAGTCTCGTTTCTGGCCCAGCGCAGGTATTGTTCGGAGATTCTGAATTTCAGCGCACTTCCCGAAGGGACAACCTGCGCTGAATTTAAGATTCTCTGTGTTACAGGTGCGCTGATCAGACTAGCTCTGTGCAGCTGTGGTTCCTGTGCTTCATTATTTCTAGTTCTATCCCTGAATTTTGCTGCCTGTGATCAATATATGTCTATTTGAAACCCCTTTTCCTTGTTGTTATTCCGCCTCCTTTGTACAAAAGAACTGTAGATGTTTTTGTGTGTTTGTTGAGTCATTTACAGTTTTCCTTTGCAAAAGTAGCATAGTCGTACTGTCGTCCTTTGATTTGAATCTATTGCAAGTGTCGATTTCGATCATAGGAGAAAGTTTGATTGCTGTTGATAGTCGATTATCCTATTACTATTGCCTTTGGTCTGAATTTGTAATTTTCTAGTGTCAAGAACGAGTGTTCATTTCAAAATCATAAGGTGTCGTAATCATCTCTATTTTTGATTTCGAAAAAGAGCTTGTTTATATTTGTCGCTTGAAAAGAAATTCAGATTTGTACATCAACTTTCTTTTTAGCATCAATACTAAGAAAGTAGAAAACAAATACATGCATGTGCATTTGCATATAGACAGTCTGTTTGGCTTGATTTAGGAAAGTGCATTTACAGTGTGCTCTTTGCTCTTTGTGAAAAGATTCTGTCTTTCTTTTCCTTAGTAGCTAGGATTTTCATTGCACAAAAGAGATAAAAAGCTTGTTTATCATCTTTAGATTGCATTTTAGGAATTACATCTACATCTCGTGGTGAACCCGAAAGGCAAACTTCATAAACAAGATCAACTTAAAATAAATTCAATGAATCTAACAATGCTTTGGAACTTAACGCACAACATTTAGAGGTCTAGGCTAGAGACGTATTCCGGCGTCGTAAAGCCTGGTAACTGTTGTCGTCACTGATGGTTGGGTGATTCCTCCACTTTGAGACGATAAGTGCCAGTATGGACTTGTGCCCCCACGTACCGTCGAGCATATTTTGGGAGACCCCTATAGGCTTAAATCCTTTATCCATAGGAAGCCGCGTCTGCCGCCCTATCGATCTCAATGCACTGAACACAGCATTCGGGAAGATTGACTATCGTACCGTAAAAATTATTCTGCAGTTTTGCGATTGGTTTGGTACTCCCTCTACCTAGACCTCCAGAGCAGTCCCTTTCGTTCCTTTTCAGACTCCTTAACGGAAAAGGTCCATCTGAGCACTTGTCACTTCAGGCTCATTAAAAATCGAAGGCAACTAGAGTCATCTTTTGTTTTTTCTCGACTCTTAAAAACTAAAAAAACAAGTTGTGTCAAAGCGTCTAAAATTTATTTTAAACGGAATATTCATTACCCCTTTCCTACGTTGATCTTGGGTTGAGAAAATGGAGTCCACCAACCAAGGAATTCCCCTTGGAGGGAATCCTAGTCCCTTCTCCTCTTGGGGAGATGTTGGCACACCCCATATGGCCACATTGTCGCTTCCAGGACTGACAATTGGTTTGCCTGTATGGCTCTTCTCAACCTCTGTCGTTCAGAACACCACTATTCCTGAACAATCGAATCAGCAATTAGACGAGTCTAGAGTTACCCACCAACCTTCTACTTCCTCTAATTCTTCCTCTCCTCCTTCCTCTTGGCTTGATGGGGCTGGTAAAGCCAAAAGTCAAGTTCGTAAGGAGAAGAAGGAAAAGAAGAAGAAGAAGAAGAAGAAGGAGCCGAAAGCGAATGGGGGCAAACGAATGTCGTCTAACGAAAATCCACACACTGCACCGACCAGGCCTAAATCGCCATGTGTCATTTGCAAAGGAGACCACTTTCACAGAGATTGTCCTTGCATCCCTCAGATCTTAAGGGATTGGTCTCTTCGTTTGCACAACCCGGTGTCGTCAACCTCTGATGATCATGTTGAAAACACACCGGCAACTAGTGAAAGTGAAGCCCCAGGACAAAAAGGAAAATATAGATTTCCTTGTAAACTGTGCGAAGGCGATCATGCCGTCCACCGTTGTCCCTTCTTAGACGAAGCTAAAAGAGTTTTGGATGATCGTCCGGTTTCACCGTTACGACTTCCTCCTGGATATAAAAATCTCTTGTCGAGTCCGTCACTAGTTGAAAATCCGGTTGACCCGCTCAGGTGGTCGGCCGAAGCATCTGTCATTGAAGATGAACCATCTGAATCCATACCAGACGAAAGTCAAAAGGTTGAGGCGGCAGTTGACCCGGTCTTGCCTTTAGAGGTTCCATCTTCAGATGATACAATCACTGAAGAGAACATGGATGACACTGTCCAAATTCTTTTCATAAGCACAAACTCCAACGAACATGGGGACAATTTACCCGTTCCTTTACCGTAGGAAGGAAGTTCGTCAGAGTCGTACCTAGCCGTCTATTCGGTCCCACCTCCAAGCAACCTAGTTGTCTCCTTCGACTGGAATCAACTAGGCAGACCCCGTTTACCAGCTAGTGTACCATTCCGAATTATTGTTCAAATATATAGAATGGTTATGGCTGGTACCATCATAGATGAGGGGGCTTCTGTGAGTATCCTTTCCTCAACTGCTTGGAAAGTGCTTGGTTCGCCATCGCTTTTGCCTGAGATGAGAAATCTGACAGGTTTTGATAAAGGAACCAGTTGACCGTTAGGGATCCTTCCTGATGTGCCCATAACATTGAGAGGGAAAACCGTTCACATGAACGTAATGGTAGTTCAAGGACCCCTGGATTACAATCTACTCCTTGGACGAGACTATATTTATTGCATGGGAGCAATTGTCTCCTCACTCTTTAGAGTAATGTGTTTTCCGCACGAAGGAAGAGTGGTCAAGCTCGTGGACCAACTTTCATTTCCCGGATCATACAGAGCAAATAGTCATATACCATCCCTGAATGGTCTTTTCACGCAAGAAATGTCTCAATCTCCAGTCCGTCCTCCCGATGAGCGCGAGTGATTCGGAGGGATATGATTGAAACCCAGGGGGCATGCACCCTGGTCTGCTTCGGCAGAAAAACTTCGGGTATAGGGTAGGTTTCTGCGGGAGAATATGACTAGTCTGTACCCCCGTCCGTGATTGGAAGAGGGGTTATTCTAGAACAAGATTCTCTTGTCAAAGTTATGTGAGTTGGCGGGCATCTCCGCTCACCTTTGTTTATTTCGGTAGACATCGCCAGAGAAGTGTTTTGTTTACGCCGTGAATAGAGCAATCTTTGGGTAACTTGTAAGAGGTAGGCCTCTCTTGGTAAAACAAATGTTTTAACGGACTAAAGAAGGGGTAACCTTGAAACTCTGTTTTATACCTGGGGGCATGCAAACCTTTTGGAATACAAGCGAAGAGCGACTATTTATTTTTAAAATTTTTAGGACCTCTAACCCTTTAAACTCGTAGGATTGGTCGTTTCCTAACTTGCATAAAGAAAGGATGTGGGGAAAATCTCTAAAAGTTGTCGTTTTTATATGAGACATTCTTATCACAAGACTGGATTAATCGAGCAGTTTTAGCACATAGTTCAAGCTCGTTAAAAAATAAACATAAGACATGAGAAAATGTTTCCACCCGCATTTAAGCTCGTTAAAAAATGAACTATTCCCTGGTAAATAACCATCGTGAATGTAGTACTTCAGCCATTAAAGCCTTGGTCGTGTTTGCACCGTCACCTCCACTTTTCATTGGCCGATCATTCACCTCCATTTGATTGTTTACCCATTTTGAGGAACAGTTGCGAAGAGTGATTTCACTAGCCATCCTTGTGACACTGCCGTGATTGGAAAATTCCAAACCTTACCTGGAATCAACTGCTACCCATTTTATCACTCGTTCCTCAAAAGACGAGTCTCCTTTAAGCTCTTTTCAACTGACTCGTAAAATATGAAAAGACTACCGAGCCATTGGCCTCTCCAGCTCGTTAAAGGGACAAGAAGTGCTATCCCTCCTCTAGATTTTAATATTTTTGGACCTGAGGTATTATTACACAAAAAGATCGAGCGCTTGTTTTGTTCGGCTCGTTAAAACTATCGAAAATTCATCCCTTCTGTATTGTTTTATACTTTTTCGGACTTAAGGGATTAGATGACGAAAAAGGAATTTTGGAGTTACCTTTACATTCCTTTTCAGACTCTCTAAAATTGAAAAGGACCGAGTTATCTTTGTCGTTAAACTCGTTACAAAGATTAATAGCGACAAACATGTCTTTAGACGAGAACGAGTTTCACTATCGCTAGGCTCGTTAAAACATAGCAATGGGTTTGCCCGAAGGGAAAATTATAGAACAAGCATATGTTATCCTCCTCAAGCTTGACAAAAATAAAGAGGTACTGGTCAGCAATGACTGGGGAAAAATTGGGAAGAAAACTCAAAGAAACTTTGTTGGTAGCAAGTCACTCTTGAACATGACACTTCCACTCCGTGTCCGAGTTGGGTTGGGTTGTTTCATTCACCGGTCACATCACCATGGTCACACCATACCATCCGCATTTGGGGTTAATGCTACCAATCCATCACATCAGTGTCGCCGATATGTTCAAGAGAAGTCATCTAGAGAAGTCACCTGTATCTCACCCACTACCATGCATTATACTCCATTCTTTCATGACCGCCACCCTGAACCTTATATCACCAGATCGTTTTCACCTCCATCAAAATCATTTGCTCCGTTCCATGTCATTGATGTGGGATTCATTAAGGCCCTCCTGTGACGGATCACTTCTTGTCGACATCAGCTCATTATCCAAGAAGTTGATCTAGGAACACCCCATTCAGTACTTTAAAGCTTGCATGCCTCAATGGCAAGTTTCTCACTTCCGGCGACAGGTTTACATCAATGGCCTTTGACCGAAAGATTTTGCGTGGTGTTCAATGCCAAGTCCTTTATTCACACCACGTGAATTGTACTGCAGTACCTTGAGGGTCATTGTCATTATCGGTGATTCCTCTCGCGCTTGTTAACAGTTTACATCATTGACTGGTAATCAAGCAATGTCTTGCCATGTTCGACTTCAGAACATTTCTCACATGGATCGACTTGTACTTCGAGTGAAGATCGGACGAGATTGAAGACCCCGGATCTAGTTTCATCCATCCGGGCTACGATATATATTCAGGGAAATAAAGACATTAAATGTACAACATTGCAGCATAGATAATCATCCTACCAAAAGGATGATGGCTCTATCAAAATCATCAGTCTACACTCAGACGGTTGTGTGTCCTATGTACATGAAAATGAATTTATAAAGCTGAGCATGGGAATGCCCGCCTCAGCTAGAACATGAAAATATTATGAAGATAATGTATTGTATTGTATCTTATTACAGGTCTCCTCCCAGCATTGAAAGAACTTCGGATCCTCATAATAAAGCATTTCACCCGACACCAAAAGGTTAACGGCCTCATACTTTAGGGGGCAACTGTTATAGACATTTTTGTGCCCTACAACTCCAAGCATGAAATGTCCATAAACCAACAGCTCATAAGTCCCTAAAAGTGTTGTTCTAACCCCTAAAGGAACAAGGTCAACAGATTACAGCTTCTCCCAGAAGTTCTCCATGAAAAACTACTCAAAATTGGTCAAAACAGGATCATTGCAGCTGCTCCACTAGCTAGGTGCGTTGCATCTCACCCAAATGCACTATGAGAGTGCGTTGCATTTCAAAACTCCCTTCTGTGGGGTGCGATGGGCGAGAAATGACAAATGGTAGTGCCATTCCGCGAGGTGGAGAGGCAATGGAAGCTTACAGAATCTTTTCCTGTGACACTTACCTCACTGAATTCGACCAAGGATGAGTAAGAGGCCCTCAGTCTCCAAGTGGAAGCAAGAACTGACAGAGAGAAGACACTAATCAAATCACAAGCTGACTCATCCTCCTTACAGATATCTATATATGGATCTCTCATCCCAGAGATCCAGAGGCTGGAATTTTGCATATTGTAAGGAATTGTTGTTGGTTTCTAGAGACAAACATCAGATTGTTGGGTGATCTATGCTTTGTTTGAGGTGAAGAGGGGCTTCTTTGCTGGGAGGTTGATGCTGGGTCGGAACCACTGGTTGTAACTCCTCCTGGATCTTTTCTTGTTTATCAATAAAAGCTATTTGAGTTCTCCTCCATGCTTTTGTATCATTGATGTTTGTTACATTTGTATGGTCAATTTAAATCTGATCCTAATTTGTTTATGAATATAGATCCATGTCTTTGTATAGTGCTATGCTTCTGTGATCTTACATGTACTTTGTGAAGCTAGGCGTGCTAGTGAGCAGGTAGCTGGAGACTATCAAAGAAGAGAGGGATCGAATCAAAGGATTAGCGCAAGACACAGGTTGGTTCTTTCTATTCCTCTCTATCTATAATTCATAAAGGAAATACAAAAGTAGCTTTTCTCTGTTTGTTTCTAAGGTAGCTGTCACACCTTAGTGGGATAGAGCAGTTCTAAATAGACACTTTTCCCTGTAACAGGAAGATGAGAAGGTCGCAATTGTGGGATTTGCACGAGGTAGGCCCATTGACTTGGGATCTGATTCCGGCAATGAAACGATGTTTGCAGCCCTTGGGATCACAGCAGGAGGACCCATAGATTTGGGGTCTGATTCCGGCAATGAATCAAGGATTTCAACAGACATAATGAAAAGAGAAGTCCCTGCAGCAAGACTCCAAGAACTTGAGGAGATCAACCACCGCATCCAAGAAGAGAATGCTAAGCTAAGAAGGCTTCTACAGGAGGCAAGGGAAGAAAAACAAAGATTACTATGTCAGTTGCAAGCCAAGGATGAGGCCTTGGAAAAGTTACAACGTCGCTATCCGGAGGTAAAAAGCGACTCTCTGATTTCATATGATTTTCATGATGATGAATTCACTGCCTTTGAAAAACATACTATAGGGATTGGATCCAAACTATTGAAGAAGATGGGGTATCAGGGAAAGGGCCCTGGCATCAAAGGCCAAGGCATCGTAAACCCCATCGAGTCGAGGAATTTCTGTGTCGTGCAGGACTCAGATATGCCAGAAGGGAAACGAGAG
Source organism: Pinus tabuliformis (assembly GCA_031772625.1). Taxonomy (NCBI): domain Eukaryota; kingdom Viridiplantae; phylum Streptophyta; class Pinopsida; order Pinales; family Pinaceae; genus Pinus; species Pinus tabuliformis. The sequence continues at coordinate 1,016,031,951 of CM062804.1, forward strand.
AAAGCTCCAATACAGCTAGTAACCAGTCAATGACAGACGATGAAATTCCTTCCTCATAGTCCAGCGGTAGTGAGGGCCCCATGTACACTTATTGGAGGAACACCAAGGGAAAGCGCCCCAAGGCAGCCCCGAAAGTTTGGAGGAAAAAAATCGTTGTAGTCATTACAACAAATAGGGACAACAACAAACCACGTGTTCGATGCTCCATGCTCTAGGAACATCGCTAGAGGAGATGAAACGTGAACATGTTCAACAAATAAATCCACCCCATTCACGGTGGTCCACTTTATTAAGTTGGTTTTTTCAGAGGTAGTAGCTTGTTAGGGCCACCATTGTAAATCATACATTACAAGTAAATGTAAAAGTGAGGGTGTGTTTCCCATCACTTCAAAACACAACAATGATATTTTGGCCTTTCCTTATTAGTAGTTGAGGTATTGCTTACTTTTTATGTAATCCTTGGCCAATGAGTTTGTGTTATAAACTCTTGGCAAGGAAGGGTTGTTGAGTCATGTGTGGTGTTCATGATTGCAAAAGATGTACCAGTTTCACGTGCAGGTGATTGAAAGTATGGATTGAAAAGGACATAAACAATGTGCTAAGTGTAAATTCTTTTGGAGGACCAAAAGCTCCTCAGTGGGGAGGATTGATCCAGGTGGCTCCAGACACAGGTAGAAGTCCCAGAGGACTCAGAAAGGGTCAAAAATCAAAGTGTTTGTATTGTGCTTGAACTAGGTTCATTTTGAATATCTCGTTGTCGAGATCACGGTGGTGTGAATGGTTCGTCAAACCGAGTCCGTATACGAAATTTAGGAGCAGTCAAAGTTCAGGGTTGACTTGGGTGACTGGGTAGGCTTAAGGAGGAAACAATTTGGACAAAATCCAGCCACTAGATTCTGACCAACTTGGGCCAGTTTCTGGGAAAATTTGTGGGTCCGTTAATTTTTCTTCGACCGCCTAAGGTTCTAGAAAATTCCCAAGGGGGGCGGTGGTTATGAATTAAAAAAAAAAAAAATATTAAATGGGGCAAACGTCCATGGCCCTGCCGCCCCCAGAACCACCATAACCCAAAATACAATTATGTTGGGGTGGGCGGCCATGACCTCGCCACCTTGGAGTCCCAATCAAAACATTGTATTAATGGTGGGGGTGTGGGCTGTCAACCCCGCTGCCCTCTCCACCTCCGATATGTACAACAAAACACCGGTGGAAAAAGGGCAGCGGGCCACCAAAATAGTGGACCCGCTACACAACAGTTTAAACAATAAACAAATAATGTATTAAAAATGGGAGGGGCGGGGTTTGATCACCCGACCCCTCCTCAACGAACTTTTAAATTTAGCACATTGCGCCCAATGGCCCTCATTAAGTAATCCACCCACTAAGAGGTATATTAGCGCTTTTGCACAGTATGCTGGGAGGAGGCTAGGAGTGAGCACACATTTCTATGCAGGTGGAACCATGAGCAGTGTAGAGAGGCGGGCGAAACCATGATCTGAGCAATTTCTCCAGGGGCTAGATTTTCACTTTGTCAGATTTCGACAAATTTTATATGGTTTCAACATTTCTCGACGCCACAAACTCGACGGTGTTGTCCATTTCTCCATCAGAGATATGCAATTTTTGGGCTTCTTCAATTGTGGAGGTATAAGGTCGTCATTTTGACTTTTGATGTACTTCCATTATTTTTCCATCTAATGAAAACTTGGCCTCCCCACTAATTCGAGCAGGGCCTGAAGACGTAGTCCCTCTTGGACGAACTCCTATATCAATCCCGTGTATTCAATGCATGACTTGCTATTCTTCTCTTCCTCTTCTTTATGCAGTTGTAATTTCATGGTTAAAATGCAAGATTAATATGTAATTCTTAATGCATCATAAGGAAAATATTTTTTGGGATCAAATGTTGACTAGGCTAGAAAGTGCTATTGTTAGGAAGAGCACAATTGGGTGTTTAGTTAGCTTGGGAACTTTCTTGACATTTTCATGAGTAGGAAATAAAAGTCTATAGCTTTAAGCACGACCGAGGTTGAGTACATTATTTCTAGCATGGCTAATTGTAGGGTAGTTTGGTTGAGGAATCTCTTTGGAGAGTTGTTTGAGTAGGTTCTAGATATGATAATGATACATTGTGACAACAAGAGTGGGATCCAATTAGCAGAGAATCCCGTATATAACTGGGACTGAGATATCTTTATGTATTAAGATAATGATTCCATATAAGACAAGCTTAGGTTTGTGATCGCTACCTCTGTAAGAGGGAGGATGGATAAGGTATCCTTTTGTGACATATTTTTGTTCTAACATAATATTTGATTTGATATCCTAAATAAGAAGGAAAAACATAAGATTGTTTCTCTTGGTAATGTATGAGGCAATGTGACTAAATTCTTCAGTGAATTTTTTAAGCGGTACTAGATATGAGCACGATGACATGTTTATGATGTACATAGAGTAGCATGGATTGATGGATGTGACCCTCTTGGGTAAGTTTCTGGGCTGTTCGAGGACATTGAGCTAGATATTACCCCCTGTCTGAGTTCCTAGGGTGAGGAATTGAGCCGGAGAGCTCCTGGGGTTGAGGGAACTCTAGACAATAAGATAGTTGTGATCCTTAACTCACACTAAGTGGTATCTTGCCTATTGTATGGCAATAAGATAACTGAGATCCTTACTACATGGTAAGTAACATCCTTCTTATTGTCATCTTTGAGTTATGACAAAGTATACCTCAGTTAGCATCCTATTCACACGTTGCACATGTTGGGATTGTTCCTCACCATCTGGCCAATGGGTTGAGAGGTGACTTGGGATTGTTGTGATCCTTACCATTTATGGTAAGTAGTATCATGCCCAAGTGATAATATGCAGGTGTTCTACAACTTGACTCTTTAGGGTCCTGATGGGAAGATCAAGGAATAATAGAGTTGTGATCCTCACCTCTCGGTGGGTAGTGTCCTACCTGTTGTTCTAGCAATATGAGAGCTGTGATCGTCGCCTTTCAATGAGGCATATACTGCCTATTGTTTGCTGATAGAGGGTTGATTTGGGCTCCTAGATGTGGTTCCAAGTTGAGTAGGGCTCCTTGATGTTGTTGTGGATTGAGCTAGGCTCTCCGATGTTGATGCGAGTTGTAGAATTGGCTCCTCATTGATGAGATTTCTGGGTTATAGATTTGGGCTCCCCGCTGACAGTGATTCAGGATGGTAGTAGTGGCTCCTCGATGGGTTGAGGGTGGTAGCATTGGGTTCCCCTCCGATGTCAAATTATTCTTCTTTTAGTTTTGAGAGTGTTCAACATATGAGAAAAGATAATGAGTAGAGCAACATAAGCAAAAATGAGCAAATGAGCAGAATTAAGCAAAGATGAGACAAGATGAGTAGCGGCGATATTTGTCAACAAGATACTTATTATGGGAGGTATGTTGCGGTCAATATTTTCTCCCTAGCTGAGAGGGAGTGTTAATTTGGTATTTCAAGGACAAATTCCCTCCATTGGACAACCTTCCTCATCAAGAAAGACCCCTCCTAGCCCTTGGAAGAATTTAATTTGGTTAAGGAAAACTATATTTTTAATTTGGAAACCACATGTGCACAAAAAGATAGGTTGACCATAAGAAGAATCTGGATACCCTTAGAAGGCTATAAATACAAGTCAAGTGACCCTCATTTGGACATCATCAATCATTATTATTTCTTTGTTTTGGCTTGCACAAGTCTGAAGTTGGTTCGCCTAGGTTTGAAATTCCAAGGTCTGAAGCTCGAACGAGTGATTAGGGTTTTTGGTTTTCAGTCGTAGGGTTGCCACAAGAGATTTTCGGCTGCAACCACATGCACACAAGCCTATGCCAGTAGTTGGAGGGTTTCAACTACACACACATATACTCTCTTCGTGCGGCTGGAAACTAGGGTTTCATTTTTATAGTTGACCGCAGATTAGAATGTTATCTCTAATCAATATTGTTTTTTTTTTTTTTTTTAATAACAAGAACAGTTATGGTGTTTCATTGTCTGCTTGGCCAATGGCCACAAATTCGGTTACAAAATGAGGAGCACTTTCCAACATGCCTTTCTGCCAGGAGGGGATTGGCTTTTGCTCTTATCCTCTTCCTCTTTTTACAATTTTCAAAATGATCTTTGAATGCTAATTGTCCTAGATGAAAAATGCAGACAAACTGATTTAATAGGAAACAATAAAACATATCTTTTCATGGAATAGGAGTCCACAGAAATTCCTTGTTTCTGAGAACGGTTCCAGCTTCTAAATGGACTGCAATGTTTGCTTGGGCGTCTGCTGCTTTGTTATTTGCTCTTAGAACATGAAAATATGTCAAGCGAAGCGATTTTGAAATGCTTTTGATTCTGGAAAGAAGCCTGGCTAGGTGCAGATCAGAAGGGTTGGAGTTGGTCACCACAGCTCTTATAATAACTTGGGAGTCTCCGAGAATGTTTTCTTCCCGAATTCCCAGCTCCTTGAGGAAGATTACCCCTTGCAAGAGGGCGAGAGCCTCGGCTTGCATGCTTGATGTATGTCCAAGCCCCCAGGCAAAGTTATGAGAAGAAATGTTGTCTGGCATGATAATGTGACCACCCGCCCCAGCTTTCCCTGGATTCCCTTTAGCTGCTCCGTAAAAAAAAAGAGATGGAATTAATTGCTTGGACAGCCATTCCTGGAATTCGATCTCATTTTTCCTGATTTGCCAAACTTCAAGTTCTGGAGGTGGGCTTCTTGGTTTATGGAAGCTAATCTTGAAGGCCGTTCCCAGCTCTCTGTCATGTTGACTGAGGTTTGAATCGTCATCTATGCCTTCCAACCACTCACTTAATTGGCACTTCACTGAATTAGCTACTATTCTGTGATCATGAGCTTTGTCTCGAAAAATCCTCCTGTTCCTTTCTAACCAAACCTGCCAACTAGTGAATTTTGGCAAAGCACTCCATGTTGCTCTGATCTTTTTGTTCTTTGGTTGAACACCTGGGTATCTGGCCATCCAACCTGCAAACAGCTCTTGAACTGAAGTGGGGAAATTGAGATCGAGATTCCAATTGTCCAGCAGATCCTGCCAGACAGATTTTGTGAAATTACATTCGATCATTATATGGAGAGCGGTTTCAGAATTTGTCTTACAAAGAACACATCTGGACGGTCCCTTAAATCCTCTGTTTTGAAGTCTGTCCTCGGTAAGAATTTTTTGATGGCTAAGAATCCAGCAAAAATGATCAATTTTTGGTATAGACGGGAAGTTCCATATCCCTGCCCAGGGAGCTGGGTTGGGAGGGACGTTTGGGCGCTCTAAGAACTTGAAGTAACCCTGTTTGACTGTATAACCAGAGCGACTGTTTTCCCAGCCTCTTGCGTCCTTTCTGTTGGCGTGGAGGGGAGCCAATCCATGGAGATGGGCTTTGAGAGCCGTCCATTCATTTTCCAGATCGATGGGCACTGGTAACCGCTTCCAGCCCGTCCAGTAATTCTCTGTCCAATCCGACAAATCCCACAGAGTATGTATGTGCGCTGCCTCCAACCAATTCCTGAGCGCTGTAAAATTGCCAGCGTCTTCCAAAGGGGGTCGATTCATGATTTTGTCCTTCCAAACCTGAATTTTCTTACCGTTACCAGGAACCCAATGGGCATAACTGTTAATCATCGGCGCGATTTTGTTAAGGAGAATGCTGAAGTGCGTTCTGGGCGAGTTTTTGGGGTGGTCTAAACACCGGAGCCTTGGGCCTCTAAAGTACTTCTTCCATAACGCAATCTGAGCCCAGCTAGGATTAGGAGCGATTATTTTCCATGCTAGTTTGGCTCCCATAGCAAGATTTTTGGCATTCAGATCTTTGAGATTTAATCCTCCTTCGAGATATGGTTTTGTGACTATTTCCCAACTGATTAGAGAGAATTTCTTGTCATTGTGCTTGCCTCCTTTCCAAAAAAAGCCCCTGATTAATTCATCCATCTTTTTTATAGTTCCCACTGGTGCCAGAAGGACCGCAAATTTGAAGATCGGAAGACTGTTGAGAACTGCTTTGACGAGCACAGCTTTGCCAGCGATGTTAAGCCAAGAGGAACCCCAGGAATGCATCTTTGATTTGAATTTATCTATGAGAGAAGTCCAGTCTTTGCTTGCCACTCTCTTGTTGAAGACTGGCAGCCCAAGATATTTGAAAGAGGACCAACTAATGGAGGCAGAAAATCCCAAACATCTAGCTATGGAGGATGCAGTGGAAGCAGGAGTATTCCAACAAAAAATCTGACATTTCCCCTTGTTTAGCTCACTGCCTGAGATTTTGCAGAAGTCATCCAAAACTGCTTTGAAGTTGATAGCTGATTGAGGAGTTGCAGCTCCCAGAAGGAGGGTATCGTCAGCGAAAAGTGCATGATTGATGCGCTTCACCCCTCTTGCAATGCACAACCCGTTGATAGCATGATCTTGCTGCTTTTTATTCAGATAGAAACTAAGAACAGAGGCTTGAATGATGAAAAGGAGAGGTGAAAGAGGGCACCCCTGCCTCAGTCCTCTAGAGGCTTTGAAAAATTCAGCGGCCCTTCCATTCACTAGAGGAGCAATCCAGGGCTCTGTAATACAGGCTTTTATCCACTTTATAAAACCTTGCCCGAATCCCATTTTAAGCATTACATCAAACAAAAATTTATGATTAACACGATCAAAGGCATTAGATAGGTCGAGTTTGATGACCATACCTTTTTCCTTACGATGCTGACTGGAATGGATTGCCTCCTGGACCAACACGAAATTGTCCACTAGCTGTCTGCCTTTGATGAATCCCCCTTGATTGTCCGGAATGATTTTGGGGAGGAATCTTTTCAGCCTGTTTGCTATCACTTTGGTGATCACTTTGTACCCGATGTTGCATAGTGAAATTGGGCGGAATCTGCTGAAGGTGTTTGCCCCTTTTTCCTTAGGGATAAGGGCTAGAAATTCCGAATTTGTGCAGCCTCCAATCTTCTGACAGTTCTGTGATTTCTGGATCATTTTGGGGTGAAACCGTCCGGGCCCGGGGCTTTATCCGGGTCCATGGAGAATAGAGCCTCCTTGACTTCTTTAAGCGTGATTATGCTTTCTAGAGCCTGATTGATTTTGGATGTGATGATCTTAGGAACAACATCTAAGAGGCTGAAATTTTGATCTGCTCTGATGTCTTCTCTGTACAGATTCTCAAAATGCTCAGAGGCTGCTTTTTTTATGCTAGTAAAGTCCCTTAGAACACTGCTTTCTTCTTTTATTTCTTTAATAGAGTTCCGGCCTTTCCTAGCTTGAGCTTGCTTGTGAAAAAAGGAGGTATTCCTGTCTCCGGCTTTAAGCCAAAGACTTCTAGATTTGAGTCTCCAGTACTCTTCTTCGGCCAGGCATGCTTTGTGGAAGTTTTGCTGAAGCTTGGCCTCCTTTTCTAGATCTTCATTTGAAATATCAGTTGTTTCAAATTGAAGGTGATGCCGTTCCAGATCTGATTGAGTTTTTTTCCTTTCCTCAGCTGGGTTGGGCAAGGTCTTGGCCCATTTTTTTAGCATGGCTTTCACTCTTCTGAGTTTTTCTTCCCACACAAAGAAGGCAGAGCCCTTGACTGGGTTTTTCCAGCAGTCTCTGACCTTATCCATGAAGTCTGCCTCCTTGATCCAGAGAGAGCAGAATCTGAATGGAATAGGCCCCAGATCCTGAGAAGTCAGCAATTCCAGACTGATAGGCTTGTGGTCTGATGTACTGCTGTGCAGGATGCACGATCTAGCTTCTAACCCAATGAGTAGGAAGGAACTTTGAACCAAGAAGCGGTCCAATCTTGCCGCTATATGTCCTGGCCCAGCCCTTTTGTTTGACCACGTGAACTTGCCAATGGTAGGCTTGATATCGATCAGATCCCAGTCTTGCATGAGATCCTCTACTGTTTCTCTTGCTGGGTCTCTGACAATACTGCCTCCTCTCTTTTCTGATGGCAGGAGGGTGAGGTTGAAATCTCCTGCAATGATGATGTTCTCCAAGTCTTCCCGGTCTGCCAAATTTTTGATGGAGTCCCAACATAATTTCTTTTCACCTGCATTATTTGGAGCATATACATTGACTAGACTCATAATTGCTTTAGATTCTAAGTGTTGCAACTTTAACAATATCCAATGAGTATTTAGGGTTTTAGAGATGAGGGAGAACTTATGTGGATTCCAGAGCGACCCAAGTCCTCCTGAAGCTCCCCGAGCCGAAGTTGCATGCGCACCGTCTTTTTTCCAAAACTTTCTACTTGCTTGGAGGAAGGATGATTCCTCCATCTTAGTCTCCTGGATGAGGAGGATGTCCGGGGTTTCCTGCCTTATCAGACTTCTCATCGCCTCTTCCTTGGCTTTGGATCCCATACCCCTACAGTTCCAGGAGACAATCTTCATTACTTACTTTTGTTGTGGAGAGCTCCTTTGGAGCTCTGGATTGGGGCCTTCTTCGTCTTCAGAGTTTTTGCTAGAAGTTTCTCTAGCGTAGGCTGGCTCCCCTAGAGCTTGTCTTTGTATGTTTCTTGCGCCCTTTTTTCTTTTGTTGACATTCGGCCTCTTGTAGATCTTCTGGGGGTGGATTGCGATTCCCCTATTTCCCCTTCTTCCTCCGACTCATCGGATTCTTGGGTTTCCTCCTCGTCTTCAGATATCTTTCCTTTGGGAATCTCTGGCTCACTTTTAGATTTAGTCGGGGAGACTTCTTTCGGGGTTTCTGTATCCTGGGAAATTATGGTTTCTGATCCCAGGATCTCATATCTGTTCCCTTGACTTTCCATGGGCGGCTTCTGAGCAGGCGCTGTTTGGGGTGTTCTAGTGCTAGCATTTGCGGCCTTCCTGGAGGTAGTTCTGGATCTCTTCGCCTGATTCCATCCTTCCTCTTTCCCTTTATCTTCAACCCCTTTGGACGGGCAGTCTCTAGCGAAATGACCGTAGACTTGGCACTTCCGGCATTTGAACGGCAACTGCTCATAGTCTAGTTTCTGAATATGTATCCACGAGCCAACCCTTATTTTGGCAGCTTCAGGAAGACCAACCTCCAGATCCACCTCCACGCAAATTCTGGCGCAGTCATACTAGTCTCTATTGTTGGCCCTGTCAATGAATTTCCCGAGGGTGTTCCCGATGTGCTTCAGGGAATCCCAGTTCCAGCAATGGACCGGAAGATTGGGGAGTCTTACCCATACTGGGACTACTGAAGGTACATCCATTGCCGGGTCGAAATCTGGCGTCCATTTGTTCAGGTACAGCCCTTGAGGCCCCATGAAATAGGGTCCATTTCTGAATATGAGATCCTTGTCTTCTTTTTCTGAGAATTCAAAAAGAAAGTATCCTCTTCCGAGAAAGTAAGATGTTACCTTGCCCTGGATCAACGGAGCCCAGTTTCTGGAGACCCAGTTCTCTGTTGATTTAGGAGAGGGCCAAAGACCTGTAAACTGACCCACTAGGGCACGTTCCGACAACGAAAGAGCTACTTGGATTGGACCTTCGGGAGGAAGGGCGATCTCAGGGATGTCATCGAGTCTTTTGACGAACTTAGCGGCTTCCACTGCTTTCTTCTTGGGGAGCGAGGCCAACAAGGATCTGAAGGCCTCAGCTGCAGAGGATGGAGGAGGGGAGGAAGATCCCGGGGGAGGGTCCGGATCTTCCATGAAGATCCAACTCTAACCGCAGCTGGAAAAAGAGGGAGAAGGGCGGGCAAACGCAGGGCGAAAGGAGCACCCACGCTCAACAACCAAGGAAGGGACGAGGCCACAGGGCGGATCCGCAGGAGTGGACCTCGCGGAACGGAGCCGAGCGCAGCAGCTCAGGTTCCTGTCGCACAGCAGCCTGGGCGATCTACCATCTTCTGGGGTCTCTAATCAGTATTGTTGCTGGACTCATATCTTGGATATTGTTTGGTTGATTTTGCTGGATAGTATTGTGGATAAAGAATTGAATTATTGTACTCTATTTTGCTGAAACATTCAATGAAAATATAATAAGAAGAAGAATTCGAAAGGTTTTTCCCCCCTTGTGGGGTTGTTCCTTGGTCTTCGACCAATCCTGGTGTCCTTATGTGTGAATACTTTTCTTCTATTGTTCTTTTATGTTTCGCTGCATTGATGATAATATCGTTCTTTCTATATAATTGCATATGTTGCTAATAATGTTATGATGTTATGGGTGAATCCAAATGTAAATGATGAAATGCAATTATCTAAAGCAAAGAGCAATATTGCCCTAAGAAAAATTAACATTATTGTCAATTTTTTGTAGTTAGAGTCATTCATTTGTATGTTCCACCCAATTTCTAGTAAGAATTTTTGAAATATCTAGCCAAACGTTTTGTCTCACATGTCACCCAATTGCATATTAAAGAGGAATGTTTGGAATATTATTTATTTAATCAAATATATTAGTCGACAATTTTTATCTATGATTATCCATAAAGTAAATCCTTAGGGAAGATGTTGATGTGAATGTTTCACTTTGCTAGTCAATGTTGACTTATTTAGCACTTATGTAGACATGTGTGGCATTGCACGTAATTCCATTCAATTTTTACATATTTTAGGAGCTTGTTAAAGTGTTAGTGGTCCTAATTTAGGTGGTTAGGCCATGGTTAGTGGTCCTCATTTATGAGGTGGTTATACCCAAAATCTATATAATTAGATGTTGTGCCATTGCAATATGCAAGAGGAATGACATAACAAATACAAATATAATTATTATTTGAGAGTGTAAATGTTCCTTTGGGGTTTTCTTCATTATACATATGGTTTCTTTTTTATCTTATCTATTATGATTTAGTCCTTAATGTATATGACCTTGTGACCATGCCTAAATTCTAACAAGTAACTTGGTGTGCAAAGCCTTGTTGGTCGCAACATACTTATTGGACTATGAATTCTTATGAACCACTTGCACTCATCCATTATTAAAGTGATTATTGGTTTGAGTAGTAATTAATCTTGAGCTTGAGGTGATTAGTTAATGGCATGGCTTGTACTCAGTTAAGTTTATCCATTAATAAGTAGTCACAAATCTTTTGGTTTGTACTTTAATATCTAAATCATACATTGGAAAAATAAATGGATGATATTAATTACGACAAACTCTTTCGAGTTTTTGGACATATCCATGTTGAGTTAGACCCTTTTACAATGTTGAGGGTTAAAAAATCTATTAGGCTCATGACATGAAATGTTGACATGAAACTAAGGACTGTGTTTAAGGAATTATTATAATTACATTAAAAGGTTGAGCGATTCTATCACTTAAGGCAACAAAGTTGAATGTTTTGTTTAGCATACAAGTCCTCAAACAACCAATGAGAAGACAACAAGATGTTTTAACAAACCGAAGGGCTACAAGTAATGATGGCATCACACACATATTCTTTCAAAAAAAGAAAACATAAATAATCCTCTAGTTAGTTTTCAAGTACTTTCACAATGTCGACCTTGCAACTCCTATACCTTCTTCATATGGGCTTGAATCATGGCCTCTAGGGGCACATGACTAATAAATACATGTAGAGTGTGTTGTCAATACTTTTCACAAATAACTTCATGTTTAGAGATAGATATCAACAAGGAGATCTTCAAGAGACTATCATTAGCTCATGAAAGGCCTTTGAAATGAACTTCTCAATGGGGGATCATTATCTCTTGATTATTGGAAAAACTATAATATGGATAGTTAGAGTTAGGTTGGATAAAATGATCCATTCTCAATTTTTAAATGAGCCATAACGTGTTATTAGGGTCATGTGGTAGGGGATGGGTCAGTGAAGGACATCACATTCCACTTAATCGAACAAGACGACTAATTGCAACCAAGATAATAATAGTTAGAGAATGCATGTACATCAAATTCAAGTTCATAATACAAAGACAAATTGTAGAACACTTTTGTCACTTAAATAAATTAAATTGAAATGCTTTCAAATTATATTAACTAGTGGAAACTATTTGAACTAGAATATTACAATGTAATAAAAATGTGTCATAAGATACAAAAACACCTCTTCAAGTAAACAACCACAATTGACAGTATCTATTACGTCAAAATCATGCAAAACATGCACTACTTGGAGCCACGATAAGAACATATAAAAATCCGTTGGCTAACCAAAGAAAAACATCATTTAAAGGAATCAAATTTAAATAGAACAATAACAACACCTTACTTTTCTAAACCAAACAAAACTTTATGAATTCCAAATATATCTTAAATTATCTAAACATCATCACATTAAAGTGTTGTATATATTAAATTAAAAATGATTTTGAAGGAATCATTAAATCAAAATTTATACGAAAACTCATTTACAGTTCACACCCAAGCAACATGAAGGCTTGAGTTTTGCTTCAACATGTATGAAAACTTGAGGATAAGCTACATTTTTGTTTGTAACCAGATAATAATAAACTTGTCATTTGTTATGGAGGAGATTTGTTACTTGTTATGGACTAGATTTAGGATCGATTGTCACTATAATTTTGAACTTAATGCAACCGTCCACAAACTTTGTTAAATAAATAAACCAAGTTACATCTTAGACTTTTATGATCATATTAATAATAAAATTGTATTTCAAATTAATCACATCATTAGTTGGAAAACAATTATAAATATAAACCGAATTTCAGAGCTTCCCATTTGGAACATCCACTCTGCTACCTAACCCAATAGCTTATAAGCTATGAGGATAAGTTGCATCCGAGGCACCACATAATCCGAGTGTGACCACGGAAGCCGTGGAAAGATAACAGATGGCTATTTGCTGCATGTGATCTTTTCAAAGCAACGACAACGATGTCCAACTGAATTACGATCATCAGCAGGATTTATCCCAAACATATATGTGGGTTCATTGCCTTGGGCAAAGTACAGTGACAGGCATCCTCCTACAGAGGGAATGGGATTTCATAGTAGAATCGCTCCTTTCCAGCCTCCCCATCATCATTATTACCTAGTCGTCCTATCCATTCAAACCAACAATTCAGTATTTCATATCTCCTCTCCATCGAGTTCAGATAAAAGGCTTAGTACGAGCAGGAGAAAGCAGGGCCTGCGCAAGCTTGTTGCAGAAAATAATGGAGGAACTACAGAGAAAGAGCAAGGTAAGACTATTACCAGTACCGAGACTACGAATGGTGGGTTTTGGTCTAATTTTAGAATAAGGCAGAAAAAACCATCTAGGATTGAAAAAAATGGAAAGCCAGATTTATTCTGGAACTCGTTTTTCTCTGGGAACGATGGAGATTTGCAGGATATAGGACCAGTACAGATTGGTCTGCTTGATCTCTTGGATCCAGACCCTCAGAATATGCTGACTGTGGCCTTCATATGCCTTCTCACCTTGGCTGCTTTTCAGATTCTGTGGCAGCTCTTCTTTGTTTCTCTGGCCATTGTTGTTGCTGCCCTTAAATACTCTTTAATTGCTGCCATACTGCTTTTCATTATTGTTACACTACTTTAAGAATATTTATTGTAAGAATTTGTGTTTATTGAAGTTTTTGTTCTGCATCTTTTCTGTTTCGGTTTCCTGATTCCAAAATGGTAGATGATATTTTTCAATTGTGAAGATGTCTGAAAAGGCTTATTTTATTCCCACAAAAAACGAAATTATGACAGTATTGTTCTGAAGGCTGTAATCAACACCTTTATATTGAACTGGCAAGAAAACCATCATGAAAGGGGCAAGCCCTGGGTTTGATTTCTAGCCTGCCCAATTTTCAACATGGATCAAGACCAGGGAGGTTGGCTGTGGCCGAGGGACCTGAGTCGAAGTGTGCCTTCAAAGGGGGCGGTGGTGGCACTGGAGCTACCAATCCACATCTTTATAAGCACGACTTCATGAAAAGGGCATGTGTTTGACTATTAAAGCAGCCTGCTGGGTGAGACCACATCTGGGTTCAAAATTCAAATCCTAGGCAGTCAATTTTTTCACAACAGTCACGCTAATGGAGATTTTCTTCAATTAATGAATGTTCGGAATTTATGTATTTTCTGATGCACACAAAATCTGCTGCAGTTTCTGCTTTATCTTGGCTCTCATATTTGAAAGGAATAAAGGACTGTCTTTCATTTTTGAAAGGAATAAAGGTTTGTCTGCAGACTACTATATGACAAAGAAAAAGAGTAACAAGGCTTCAAAGTTCACGTCATTCTCCTTTGACAGTTTGGCTGAAATGTAAATTGTTTGGTTGGACCTATAACCTTTCCAAGAATTTGTTATTTGCTTCTTTGATAGGTGGATATCTAAGCACATGTGTTCTACAATGGCCAAAATCGAATTTGCACTACATTTACTGAGTAGGTTTTAAGCTTCTACTTTATACATGATAAAGCAGGGATCGAGCTCTCTCTATGTAGTGATTTTCATGGTTTGAAATGAAATATTTTTTTTCAGAATGAACTGTTTTCAGATGTACTTGTGCTGTTAAGATGGGAGGCCTTGCATAGAAATAAACTCCACCAAATAGGAGGCAGAGTTGAAACTTTCAGATATAGTACATGCAGCAATGTGTATATATTTCCACACATGGTAACCATGGTTGGTAAAGAACAGATTACAACAGAACGAAAATATGTTTCTTTTGGTTAATCATAGCAGGATCAACCTCTTGTCTATTACATTTTCTGTACTCCATGATTGCATTGATAGATGTAAGGTGCTCTTGCAGTCCCACGTAGAAGAGATGTTTAACTCTTTGCTTGTGTAACATTTATAAACTTAAAAAAAAAATATTTTATTAATTATTATAATAAAAAATATTGTAGTATAGATTGCTTTGAATTCTAAATCTTGTGAGCAGCAAGACGTTTGCACCTGGGTTTTTATTTTTTCTCAGCTTTTAATAAATTTAGAGTCAAGATAGATCTAAGTTAGTTTTATACACTTTTTTTTTCTACATTTACATTTATGCTTACACCTAAAATACCTTCTTCTTTAAACATGTAATTTGTTTTTTCTGGATCTTGATGAAACTGTGAGTACAAGCTACAACAAATACATGAACAATATTCAGACAAAGAGTTTCAAAAGTACAACCTCTACAATTTTATTGCCTTCTGAAATCTTTATATCGACATGGATATTGAATTACAATTTAGACATATCAAAGTTTAGACTAATATTCTTGAAAACTACCATTGTTTGGCTACATAGCAGTGCTCTTAGAATTTTTTTCCAGCCACTGGGTTGCTAACAATGCATTGTCCGGTCTACTAACTTGAGTCCTTATACTTGCTATCATTGTTTGGGCGTCCTGTCTCTCCTCACTATTTGAGGATTTATAAGAGCTTTCATTGCTCCTAGACTATAAAGAACCTCTCCCAACTAACCAGTCATGATGTTCCAAGTGGCCTACTCTAGCTTCAATTTGAGTATTTTAGTGCAATGTTATTACAACTAAACTGGTGATCAAACCAAAAAACTTTGTGGAACAGGAACCACTGGGAACCAGAAAAAAAATTGGTTTACCAAAAACACATAAAATATTCATATTTTATAGAAAAAACATATATATTAATATGCATCCATATGAATCCAAACCATTTATACACAAATATGCAAAAGTTCTCATTTATATAGCAAGTAATAGTACATATAACCAAAATAACACTTAGTGCAAAACATCGCTGAACCAAAAAAGTTAAAAACATCAAGAAGTAGGGTCTAAAAGGTCTTTATAGTCCAAAATAGCATGATAGTATGATACTACAATCTACAATACTACAACTACAACCTACAAGTGCAAATTGTCAATGTCATCAATGATCAATCATCATCAAAATCATCATCCTGAACATCCTCCTCATCCTCATTTGAAGAATGAGTAGCATCCAAATCTGCAATAGAATTATGGCTTGATTCCCCTAGCGCTGAAGCTGCCACTAGTGCTTCTGGTATATCTGCCTCTGCAACTTGTGGAGGTGGGTCCAAGTCCAACCAAGAAAGGTCTTCATTGTCAAATGTTGGTGTTTGACTCTCCACAACCCATTCTGATGTTGGATCAAAGTCAGCCAAGACAACGTTGCTTGATTTAGGGGTTTTGTTCAACAATTGGTTGTGCCTCAACCTAAGGTTGTTCTGAACAAAAACCATGTCATTCAATTGCTTTTGCTCCAAACAATTGCTCTCCTTAGTGTGTATACGCTCAAAAGCACTCCAATTCCACTCACACCCTAAAGCACTACATGTCTGGCTCAATATTCAAATTGCAAATTTTGGCAATTGAGGGCATCCACCACCAAATTGTTGTCACCAATAGGCTGCAAAAAAGGTGGAAGGAAAAGAAGTATTAGCAAATGGGTTTAAAAGTTGAAAACTGGACTCAACAATTGCAAATTGAAATGAGTAATATAAGAATTTGCAAATTTTGACAGTTCTTACTTGGGGGATTCTTTGCTCTATTTCTTACAGCCATAGAAATTCCAAAAGTACCGACATTCTCACTGAAATTCAAGAGCTTGTTATGAATCTGATCTTGAGTCTGGGAATTTAGGACCATGCACCAATTGCATTTATACAATCCCCCTAATGCCTCCCCATCAACCTCAAAATTTGTAGTGTAATGGTACTTTCAAAGTTCAGAAAACAAAAACATATTCATAAAGTCAACAAAAGCTAAAAGTTAAAACTTATAAGCAATGAGCATTGAAAACCAAAATTACATACCTTGGATTTAAGTAGTATCGAGCTGCATGTAAAGGTCTATGGAGTTGTTTGTTCCATCTTTCATCAATGATTCTCCATAGAGGAATGTACTTATGTCTTTTATCCCCATATGATGCTTTGATTTGTTGGCCTGATCCATGGCCTCATAAACAAAACCTATGGTAGGTTTATCACTATTCACCATCTGCAAAACTCTGACAAGAGGCTCACTAAATAACACAATCTCCTCTGCCTTTGGCCAAAATCTTTTGTCAAATACTTGTTCAACCATCTGTTTCCCTTCAGACTTTTGCTCCACTGAGATGCATTCCATTCATCACATGAAAACATCTTCCACAAGTTCGATTTTTGTTGAACAAGGGATTGCAATGAAAGAAAGTTGGTTCAAATCGTGTGATGGCTGGTCAAATAAGCTCTTTACCCCCAGTGTGATTTCTCATAAGGTTCAAAACCCATGAGTGGTTGTAGATGTACCTGGTTATGGATTTTGCATCATCCACAAACTTCTTCACCCACTCAATTTTGCCAATATCCTCAAGCGTGAGGTCCAAACAATAGGTTGCACATGGAGACCACTAAATGGTGGGGTGTTTTTCCTCCAACATCTTTCTCGTTGCAACATAGTTAGAAGCATTATCTGTGATTACTTGTGCAACATTTTCAACCCCTACTTCGATAACTAATTAATCCAAAATATAAAATAGCAATTGTGCACCCTTCACCTAATTAAATGCATCAATAGATTTGAGAAACATAGTACCTTTTGGACAAGAAAATAAGAAATTTAATATGGCGTGAGATTTACCATCAATCTATCCAGCAAACATAATTGTGCATCCTTTTGTGGTCCATGATTGCTTGAACTTTGTAAAGTACTCTTGCATTCTTTAGATCTCATTTTGTAAAAGTGGCCCCCTGATATCTTGAAATCTAGTACCTTTGAAGCCCGCTCCACATGAAGCTATAACATCAATCATGGGCTGATAATATGCAAAATCAGTAGCATTAAAAGGTATGTGTGCATCATACCACCATCTAGCAATGCATTCATATGCAATCTCTTTTTCTATATTCTTCCATTTAATATTAAGGGTTGGTTGAGAACCAGGGGTGGTGCAGGGTACATAGAAGGAGTCAATCCCTTTACGAGATGTTATCCTCTTCAAGTTAAAAGCACTTGAACCAGGGCTAGAACTACCCTCTCCAACTCTAGAAGGAAAACTAGAATAATCTTCAAAACTAGGCACATATTCTTCAAAATCAGGGTCACTAAGCATAGCATCATCCTTTTGACTTTCACCTATACCTTTTTTAATTCATTTTTTTTTCCATTTTTCTTTGTTGTAGGCTTAAATTAGACTTTGCATCTCTTCTTTAAGATCATCACAAACATTTTCACAAGGTTTTACTCTTCCTCACTAATGTGTTAGGTGTTATTTAATTCTATGGATCCCCCCACCCTTAACTTTCTTCCCACAATAGTTGTAGACTTCTATCCCTTGTTCATTTAAATAGCAGTGAACCCAAGCCGAACCATTCTTGTTTTGGGGGGCCATGACAATTTCTACAGGAAGAAATGAAAAATATGCATAGAAAACCCTAGGGTTTTTAGAATTCTATGACAATTTTTATTTTTTTTAGAATAGAGGCCATGAAATACGTGGAGAAGATATGTATATTTTGAGAAGAGAAGAAACTCCCACAAATAAGAAAATAAACTCTTCAATCAGCTCCAAAATCTCCCTCACAAATTTTCCAACGAAATCCCTCAAAATAACCTTGCAAATTTCAACAATTGTTGAGAAAAAAATAGAAGAAAATAATGGCCACAATTTTTTTTCTCAAGAAAAAAAAATACAAATATAGATTCTACATAAAAAACACTAGGACTTTAAAAATTTTAGGGAAAAAAGAACAAAGTTTTGGAGAAAAATAGAACAATAATGTTTGGAAAAAAATACCTTGATTTGCCCTCTTAATTTTCTAAAGAAAATCAGCTCCAAAATCCTCCCAAATTAGCTCTGTAGCAGCCCCTACAAATCTGCATAAAAACACTGGGGTTTTTAATTTTTTAAGGAAAAAATGAATTGATTTTTGGAGAAAATGGAACAAAAATAGATGGCAAAAATTACCTTGATTTACCCTCTAAAATTTCTAGAGAAAATCAACTCCAAAGTCCTCTCAAATCAGCTACGTACAACCCTCACAAAATAAAAATAAAATTAAAAAAACCCTTCAACTAGCTCCAAAAACCACAAAGATCTATGAGAAAAAAAAAATCCTTTAAGTAGCTCGAAAATCTCCTTTAGTAATCAACCCACTAGCTCTTCAAGACTCCAATCAACTCTTCAAATCTACAAAAATTCTCCTTTAGAACAACCCTGCAAAAAACTCTCCGAAATCTCATCATCGAACTCAACTCAAGAATTGAAAGAGACTCGAATGAATAGTGTGAATGAAATAGAGGGGGTGGGCGTGTTTAAATAGCTTTAGGGGGGGAGGGGGGGCTAGATTAGAGTTACAAATCAGGGAAAAAAAAACATTTTCTTCTTTTCCCGGGTCGCGTGGCGCGGGCCATGCGGACCAACAAAACCAACTTCTAAACTGAACAGGTTGGTTTGGTACCAAACCGACCTGTTCCGGTTCGAAGGCTCGGTTCATACCAAAAAATTCCTCAAACCTGTCAGACTGACTCATTCTACCGGTTTCGATCTGGTTCTGATAACATTGTTTTAGTGACATGCAATCTCCTTTGGTGTAATCCCATGTGTCCATTCATTTTGTTATGGTGCTTGGCCATTTTGAGTCTTTCAACAACCACTTCGTGTTGAATATTATGTATTTCATCTTGGAGGTCCTGAATTGTCCAACATCATTATCACGTCTTAGGTCTCTTCCCCAAGTGAGATGTGAGTAGAGGTTCTTTTGCCTCGGTACCATCACATATGGTCACATCAAAACAGGGGAGGCTCTCTAGCTCTCTAAATGTAGATTAGCTTTACTTGAAGGATTTGCACTTGCAGAATGGATATGACAGGATTAACATGGGTCCATTTAAGCAAGGATCTCATACTTACCGTTAACTTAGATTGCACTCCCTCTGCTTTCCTTATTAATAAGCCATGATGGGCAATCTATTTGATACGAAGTCTGTCCAACTTCAATTGAACTCCAAACTTGGGCAGTTGTACCACTTGATCATTGTCTTTATTTGGTTCACTGTACCACTTGATCATTGTCTTTATTTGGCTCACTGTACCACTTGGTCATTGTTTTTTACTCTCTTCTATACGTTGCAAATTTTGAATACTTAGAAGAATACTTAGAATAAGGGCTAGATTCAAACTTTCATAGTGAGCATGGCCATGTGATTATGTTAAAAAGTACTTTTTATAACACATTATGAGGGAGATGTATAATTTCTTCCATACTCTTAAGAAAATATTATTAACCAAAAAATTCCAACATAATTATGACTCCATTGGTAGACAAGGTCTCTGATTCTTTGTTGAAAGCACACATGTAAATAACTCAATGATCATGCACTATCTTGAGACTTGAATAGCTTGTTTCACTCTAGGATTACAAGACAATTTGTCCCTTTGTACCAACCCATTGAGTCCTCAGAAGATGATGTAAGGGTTTGGTTGGCATTCAAGCTACAAAGGGGAATTCAGATGGGCACAAGGAATGAGAGAGAGCTAAGTCTGAGAGAGTGTAGGGTTTCTTTGATGAAAATAACCTAACACACAAGAGTCCGCAAATAGAGGGGCACTCAGAACTTTGATATGTCACAGATGATCATGTTGGAAAAGGATGACCACTCAGAGCTTTGACAGGTCGCAGGTAGGCATGCAGAGGAATAATAAATCGAGTTGAGGTGAGGAGAATGTGTGCCCAAGTTGGGGCCACAAAACCATATCTCACAAACAATCAAGCAAGCCAGTATGTTATGATATCATTGTTGAACACATAAGAATGGAAGATAAGTATGTGATGTTGTTTCTCATTATCATATCCTTGGATTCATCTTCTAAGGTTTTGTGGGCTCCCAATGACTCTTCACATTTCGTCAAGACTCTTCACGTTCTCTTTTCAAATAAATGATGCATTTTACCATAAAATTCCAAAGGATTAGGTTTCTAACATTATATAGTGGCACCGGGTTGCTGAGCTGTGCATTACCAACACCTTCCAAAGGTATTGGTTTATTGGTAAAAGGCTTGGATAATATGTATTCTTAGATATTTTTTCCTCGTAGTGATTCACTACTATTTGTACTCTCAAAATATAAAGAATCTTTAGCATCTAAGGAATATTTGGATGTTTTCCTTACACTACTCATTTTCTTAGATAAGACTTTGAGGAAGGGATGAATCTGTGTGCTCTCTACAAGACTTATGTCATTTGCAACAATGATAGGAGGAAAAATTCCAACCCTCATAAGGAATCCATCACATCAATAATGTTCTATTAAACATTTAGTCTAATTTTCATCAATCTTGTGCAGTTGGAACAACCACACACCTTTGATGCTTCATAATATAGTTACAAAGGAGATCTCCATTTACCTCTAAATTCACCGCTCTACTACAAGATGACACATCTTAATTTAATAGAAAAAGATAATATTGTGTTGCACTAGGTATTGAGTGCACATGTCTTCTTGTTAATATTCTTCAACGTTTGGTTCAAACTAATGATGAACTATACCAAGATTAATAGTTGGGGAGCTTTCACTAGTTTCCTACAAAGTAGATACATATGCAAAAACAATATTATTTAGATTATTGGTCATCATGAAAATACCTGTCATAAATTCATGAAATACAACCTTATAATCTATTAATTTACATACATTCCTTCTAACACATGGCTTTAAAGTACTAAGGGGAGAGATGGTTGGCATTGGATTTCGAATTTGTATATATAAGCATAATAAGCATGGAAATTTAAACATGAATAGGTCAAATTTAGCCAAATATTAGAACATAATCAATATAGTTACGAACTTACACATTGAGTAGATGAGTTAGTAGACTCCTTCAAGCTCATACCAAAGGAGGAAGTACTTGATGTTGAACCATAACTCTATATAAGAAGCGATAAAAAGGAAATACTTATGAGTGGACATCAAAAGTCTTCTAACAAATATGTGTTTCTTTGCATTAAGACATGTGCGATATTCAATTTATTATTAGATGAAGTTATTGAACTAGACTCAAAATAAAATGAAGACGAAGAATTCAATGAACCCCTTCGCCCCTGTTGTTGACAAATTTCACAACAATATTGAAAATTGGTTAAATAAAGTGATGAAATAGGGTTCTTAGATGGTGAGGATCTAGTACTCTGCTAAGAAATAAGGGTTATAAGGATCCAGGGACATTGCTAGGTCAGGGCTTGTACATGTTAAAGGTTATAGAAGTTAGGAGTGGTAAGAATTAGACATCAATGTTTACAAGTTGGGGGGGGTTAATGTTAGGGGTTGCATGTAATAGGGGATAGAGTTTAGGGGTGATAAAGTTATGAGTTTTGGGAGATCGTTTCAACTATGAGTTATAACATTGATAATAGTTAAGGTTTAGGATTTGGTGTTATGAAGGCTAGGTTACATAGGTGTTACAGTTTATGGTTTACATGTTATGGGTGATATATGTTACTGTTTAAAGGGGGTATGAGTTATAAGAGTTATTAGTTAGGGTTTATAGTTTTTATGAGTCTACTAACATGAGTTTGAGTGAGGTTGACCTATAAGTAAGATAATAATGTTAACTTGAGATTCCATCACGATTTTTTTTATGAATATTTCTCATAACAATGATACTGATGAAAATGATTTAAGATCCCCCTTATTAGTTTATATCACGCTCATTCAACTTTTTTGATTCATAACAAGCCACTTGTCCTTCTTGCATTAGTACTCCACCAAGCCCTACTTTACAAGCATCAATGCAAACCAAAAAGTCTTTCTCTACGTTTGTTATTCTTAATATTGGTCCATGTGTGAGCAGATGTTTTAACTGCTCAAATATGGCTACACATTCTATTGCCCATTGGAATTTAGTTCCTTTTCTTTGTAATGTTGTGATTGGGTGTCCAATCTCTGAGAAATTCTAAATGAATCTCCATTAATAACCAACCAATCCCATGAAAGATCTAAGTTATTCCAAATTCTGAGAAGTGGACCAATCCATGATGGCTTTGATGTTCTTTGGATCCACTACTCTTCCTTCCTTGGAAATAATGTGTCCCAAGTACTAAACTTGTGACTAGAAGAAGTCATACTCGTTGAGTTTAGCATAAAGCTTGTGCTCTCTCAGCAATTGCAAAACTAATGCTAAATGTTCTTCATGTTCCTTCTTGGTCTTAGAATAAACCAAGATTTCATCTATAAAGACCAACACAATCTTGTCCAAATATATACTAAGAATGTCATTCATCAAATATATAAACATTGTTGGAGCATTGGTAAGTCCAAAGGGAAACACCACAAAATTGTAATGCCTATACTTAATTATGAAAGTATTCTGGCGGATATATTCATCTTTAATTCGTATCAGATGGTACCTAAACTTGTTGACGATGTTGGATGCCACCAACATACATGGGGTCTCCCCGATGTGAAGTCCCAATTAGACCTCACACCATTTGGTGTAGGATCCCCATCCAGATATAAGGTCTGACCACTATTGCAAGTGATTTTAAAGGAATTCCTTGGCTGCAAAACATACATAAGAGATCATGCACATAAATTTGGGTTAGAAAGTATGTAATCTTTGTGAGGCATCAAGTGTAAGGTGTAAAAGGAGCTTCCATGCAAGAGAGATAAGAAACGAGCCTCTAATAGAAAAGTATTAGCACCATCCCAAGAGAGACACGTGAAATAAACAAGAAAGATTTGTTGATTAACCTACAAATTAGTTCACAAGATAACAACGATCATATAAATACATAACAACACCCATTCAACAAGATTCATAGCTAAATCAACAAAATATTTCATTATCTTTAGTATGTGTAACACAACATATACTACAAACATCTAAATAATAATCTTACAACATTTACGATACATGCATGAAAGAGTGTTGGCTCTAAGAGCTTCCGATCATTAATGAAATATCCAAGTACACTGTTACAGTGATGGACGACTAGCTCCAATAGTGGAACATTGTTACCGGGAAATCTAGTGTCTATTCAGAGCTGCTAGTCCCACTAAGACGGGTAGCTATCTTAGAAACAAACAGATTAAAGTCACTTGTTTTTCCTTTACGAGAGAGAGATGAGAAAGAAGCAGAGAGTACCAACCTCAATCTTCCACTTGGCTCCTTGCTTGTTTCCTTTCCCCTTTGACAGAATCTCGCCATTGCTTCCTTACTTGTCCAGCTTCAAAGAGCACCTGTAGATTCAGAGCAGCATAATACCATCAAAGCATAGAGATCTTTCACTGTAAACAATATAGGATTAGATATATATTGACCATACAAATGCATATATCAACACAATATTCAGAGATACACAAGAATATGGAGGAAAACTCAAATAGCTTTATTAGTAAAAGTAGTAGAAGAGAGGATTACAACCACTTGATCTGACCCAGCGCCATCCTCCCAGCTTGAAAGCCCTCTTCACCTCACACAAAGCAAGATCACCCAACAATGTCTTCAAAGAGAAACCAACAACACCTCTTTGCAAATTACCAAATTCCAACCTCTGGATCTCTTGGATGAGGGATCCATTTATAGATATTTGCAGGGGAGTGAGTCAGCTTCTGGGATTTTGATTAGTGTCATCTCTCTGATAGTTCTTGGTTCCACTTGGAGATTTCAGATCTCTTACTCATCCCTGGGCGAACTTAGAGAGGCAAGTGTCAAATGAGCAGTTTCTAGAAGATTCTCTGGGTTTCCGCCTAGCAAACTGCTTGTGCCATTTGTTTGCTCTCGCTCATCGCACCCTATAGAAGGGCTTTCCAGTATGCATCACACTTTTTGCATGTGGCATGTGAGATGCATTGCACCTTTAGCACTGGGCAGTCTGTATGGTCTTGCTTTGATCAGTTCTGAGTAGTTTTTCATGGAGAACTTCTGGGAGATGATGTAATCAGCTGACCTTGCTCCTTTAGGGTATGAAACAACACTTTTAGGGACTTAGAAGCCCTTGGTTTATGGACATATGTGATTGGGGTTCCAGTGCCCAAATATGTCTATAACAGTTGCCCCCTAAAGCATGAGGTCGTAAATCTTTTGATGTCGGGTGAAATTCTTTATAATGAGGATCCGAGGTTTTTCGCACTGGAAGGTGACTTGTAATAAGATACAATACAATACATTATCTTCATAATATTTTCATGATCTAGCTGAGGCTGGCATTCCCATGCTCAACTTTATAAATTCATTTTCATGTACATAGGAAAGACAACCATCTGTGTGCAGACTGATGATTCTGGTAGAGCCATCATCCCTTAGTTTGGATGATTATCTGTGCAAAAATGATGTACATTTGATGTCTTTATTTTCCTGATTATATCGCAGCCCGGATGGATGAAACTAGATCCGGGGTCTTCAAAACTCGTCCAATTTTTGCCCGAAAGTACAAGTCAATCCATGTGAAGAGATGTTCTGATGTCGAACATGGAAGGACATCGCCTGATTACCAGCCAATGATGTGAGCTGTTAACAGGTGCGAGAGGAATCACCGATAATGATGATGACCCTCAAGGTACTACAGTATAATTCACGTGGTGCGAATACATGAGTTGGTGTCGAACACCACGCAAAGTCTTTCAGTTGAAGGCCATTAATGTAAACCTATCGCCGAAAGTGAGAAACTTGCCAATGAGGCATGCAAGCTTCAAAGTACTGGAAGGGTTGTCCCTAGGTCAGCTTCTTGGATAATGAGCTGATGTTGACAAGAAGTGACCCGTCATAGGAGGGCATTAATGGATCCCATATCTATGACACGGAATGGAGCAAATGATTTTGTAGAGGTGAAAACGATCTGGTGATACAAGGTTGAGGGTGGCGGTCATGAAAGAATGAAGTGTGAAGGTATTGTAGCGGATGAGACACAAGCTGGGTAGGTGAATTCTCTGAGCAACTTCTCTTGAACATATCGACGACACTGAAATGGATTGGTAGTGTTAACCCAAAAAGTGGATGGTACGGCAGACCAATGGTGATATGACCGGTGAACGGAATAACCCAACTCGACTCAATCATGGTGATGGAGTGAAAGTGTCATGTTCAAGAGTGACTTGCTACCAATAAAGTTTCTTCTTGTTTTCTTCCCAATTTTCCCCAGTCATTTCTGACCAGTAGCTCTTTATTTTTGTCAAGCTTGAGGAGGATAACATATGCTTGTTCTATAATTTTCCCTTCGGGCAAACCGTCGCTATGTTTTAACAAGCCTAGCGACAGTGAAACTCGCTCTTGTCTGAATGGAAAAGTTTGTCGCTATTTTTTTAACGAGTTTAACGACAAGGATAACTCGGTCCTTTTCAATTTTAGAGAGTCTGAAAAGAGACAAAAAGAAGACTCGAATATTCCTTTTTCGTAATATAATCCCTTAAGTTCAAAAAAGTATAAAATAATGTGAAAGGGATGAATTTTCGATAGTTTTAACAAGCCGAACAAGACAAATGCTCGATCTTTTTGTGTAATAATCCCTTAAGTCCAAAAAGATTAAAATCTAGAGGAGGGATAGCACTTTCAATCACTTTAACGAGCTGGAGAGGCCAATCGCTCGGCAATCTTTTCATATTTTACGAGTCAGATGAAAAGAGCTTAAAGGAGACTCATTTTTTGAGGAACGAGTGATGTTTTCAGATAGCAGCTGGTTCCAGGTAAGGTTTGGAACTTTCCAATCACGACAGTGTAAAAAGGTGGCTAATAGGATCACTCGTCGCAACTATTCCTCAAAAGGGGTAAACAATCAAATGGAGGCGAATGATCGGCAACAACAGAGTGGAGGTGATGGTAAGAACACAACCAAGGCTCAAAAGCTGATGATAATGCATTCATAATGGTTATTTACCGGAGATGGGTTCATTTTTTAACGAGCTTAAACTCTGGTGGAACATATGCTCATTGCTAGGTTTAATTTTTAACGAGCTTGAACTTCGCGTAAAACTGCTCGTGCCAGTTGTATAATAAGGATGTCTCATCGATAGGTTCATTTTTTAGGGAGCTTGCACCATTCGAAATTATGCTCCGACTCCTTTTATTATGTAAGCTAGGAATGACCAATCCTACGAGTTTAAAGGGTTAAGAACCTACAAATTAAGAAAATAAATGGTCTCTTTTCACTTTCACGCAAAAAGTTTGCATGCCCCCAAGTATAGTGAAGTAGAGTTTCCAAGGTTACCCCTCAATTTGTAGACAAAACACTTGTTCTATCGGGAAAGGCCTACCTTTTCAGGTTACCTTTCAATTTGTAGACAAAACATTTGTTCTATCGAGAAAGGCCTACCTTCTAACAAAGGTATCTTATTCCAGTCTAATCCCATTTTCCTAAATGGACAGGTGTGTCAGACCGGTCATATATCCTCTGCGGAAACCTACCCTATACCTGAAGTTTTCCTGCCGAAGCAGGCCAGGGTGCATGCCCCCTGGGTTTCAGTCTTGACCACCGAATCACTCATGCTCATCAGGTGGATGGACTGGAGATTGATGATACATTCCTTATGCAAAAAGACCTGTTAGGGATGGCATTTGACTATTAGCTATGTGTGAACCGGGGAATGAAAGCTGGTCTACGAGCTGGACCACTCTGCCTTCATGTAGAAAACACATTACTCGAAGGAGTGAGGAGATGATGGCTCCCATGCTATAAATGTAGTCGCGTCCAAGGAGTAGATTGTAATCTAAAGGTCCTTGGACTACCATTATGTTTAGATAAATGGTTTTCCTTCTCAGAGTTATAGGCAAACTTGGAAGGATCCCTAACGGTCGACTGGTTCCTTTATCGAAGCCTGTCAGATATTGCATCTCAGGCAAAAGTGATGGCGAACCAAGTGCTTTCCAAGCAGTCAAGGAAAGGACACTCACAGAAGCCCCTTCATCTATGATGGTACCAACCATGACCATTTTGTAAGTTTGCACTATCATTCGAAATGGTACATTAGATGGTAAACGGGGTCTGCCTAGTAGATTCCAATCGAAGGAAAAGACTAGGTTGCTTGGAGGTGGGACCGAATAAACGGACAGATACAACTCTGAAGAATTTCCTTCCTGCAGTAAAGGAATGAGTAGATTGCCCCCATGTTCATCGGAGTCTGTGTTTATGAAAATAATTTGAACGGTGTCGTTCTCATTCTCTTCGGTGACTGTATCATCTAAAGGTAAATCTTCTGAAGTCAAGATGGGGTCGACTGCCGTCTCGACCTGTTGACTTTGGTATGATTTCGACTCAGAGGGTTTATATTCAATGATAGATGCTTCGACCGACTCCAAAGGCGGGTCAGTGGGATTTTCAACTAGCGATGGATTCGGCAAGAGTTTCTTGTACCCAAGAGGGAGTCACTGCGGTGATATAGGACGATTATCCAAGACTCTTTTAGCTTCATCCAGGAAGGGACAATGGTGGAGGGCATGATCGCCTTCACACAGTCTGCAGGGAAATTTAGATTTTCCTTTTTGTCCAGTGACTTCGCTTTCACTAGTTGACAATGTACTTTCAACATGATCGTTAGAGGTTGATGACACTGGATTGTGCAATCGGGGAGACCAGTCCCTTAGGATCCGTGGGATGCAAGGACAATCTCAGTGATAGTGGTCTCCTTTGCAAATGACACATGGAGATTTAGGTTTGGACAGTGCAGTGTGTGGATTTTTTCTAGACGATGCACGGTTGCCCCTTTTTGCCGTTGGCTCCTTCTTCTTCTTTTCCTTCCCCTTCTTCTTCTTCTCAGTCACTTGGCTTTTAGTTTTATTATCTTTACCAAGCGAAGAGGAAGAAGGAGAGGGAGAGACAAATGAAGTAGAAGGTTGGGGGGAAACTCTGGTATCATCTAGTTGCTGATTTGATTGTTCAGGAATCACATTGTTTTGAATGATAGAGGTCGAGAAAAGCCATACCGGCAAGCCAATTTTCAATCCTGGAAGGGACAATGTGGCCATATGAGGTGCACCAACATCTCCCCAAGAGGAGAAAATACTAGGACTTCCCCAAAGGGGAAATCCTTGGTTGGTGGACTCCATTTTCTCAACCTAAGACCAACGAGGGAACAATGATGTTATTCCGATTAAAATAAATTTTAGACACTTTGACACAACTTGCTTTTTATCTTTTTAAGAGTCGAGAAAAAGCTAAATATGACTCTAGTCGCCTTCAATTTTTAATGAGCCTGAAGTGACAAGTGCTCAGATGGACCTTTTCCTTTAAGGAGTCTGAAAAGGAATGAAAGAGACTACTCTGGAAATCTAGATAGAGGGATTACCAAACCAATCGCAAAACTACAGAATACTTTTTACGGTACGACAGTCAATCTTCCCGAATGATGTGTTCAGTGCATTGCGATTGATAGGGCGGCAAACACGGCTTCCTAAGGATAAAGGATATAGCCTATTGTGGTCTCCCAATATATACTCGACGGTACATCGAAGCACAAGTCCGTACTGGCACTTATTGTCTCAAAGAGGAGGAATCACCCAACCTACGATGAAAGAAACAGTTACCAGGCTTTACAACGCTAGAATACGTCTCTAGCCTAGACTTCTAAATGTTGTGCGTTAGGTTCCAAAGCGTTTTTATGTTCATTAAATTTATTTTATAGTTGATATTTCTTAAGAAATTTTCCTTTCAGGTTCACCGCGTGATGTAGATATACAATTCCTAAAATGCAATCTAAGATGATAAATAATCATTTAATCTTCTTTTTGCAATGAAAATCCTAGCTACTAAGGAAAGAGAAATGAAATTCTTTCAACATAGAGCAGAGAGCACACACTAGATGCACTGTCCTAAATCAAAATCAACAAGCAGTCTAAATGAAAATGCACGTGCATTATTTGTTTTATGCTTTCTTAATGTGTGAATGACAAAAAGAATGCTAAATACAAATCTAAATTATTTCTTCTTTCAAAGCGACAGTACTAACGATTTTCTTTTCAAAAAACGACAGGAAGGCAAGACGACACTTTGCGATTTTGAATCGAAAATTTCTTTCGACACTTGAAATAGTACAAATTTAGATCAAATACAAGAGTGACAGTACAATCGACTATCAAGAACAGTAGGATTATTTTCTTTTACTGAAAATGACACTTGCGACACTTTCAAATCGAAAGACGACAGTTCGATTAAGCTACTTGTTTGTAAAATAGAACTGTAAATGGTGCACAATACATAAAAACATTCACAATTCTTTGTACAATAGAGGTTGGATGATGCAAAGAAGGGGGTTTCAACAGTGGTCTACTGATCATAGACAACAAGATTCCTGAATAAAACTGAAGACAATGAAGAAAAAACCAAAACCTGAAGGCAGATCTAGTCTTGTCTGATCATCGTACCTATAACACAAGGAAACAGGGATGCATCCCACCTACTGCACACGGGATGTGCGATGCATCCAGATTTCCTAAAGGAGAGGGTGCGATGGTCAAGGAACGAGACTTTAACTTGGTTTTTGGTCACAGTTTGCAGTTTAGTCCAGGGATTTAGGCCGAGCAAATGATAGTCAGTAACTACAAAGTATAGGGCTGATATAATGAGGTTACTCGAGCTACCTCTAGGGAACTTAGGATGTTTGCAAGTCAATTGTTCAGTTCATAAACAAACCCGGAGATTGACTGAAGCAGCGTTGATCTACTTTGCACTTGCATAGAAAATGCAGTTCGAAGGCTAGCTGGCTTGACTTCAGGCTCCGTCTGTGGTTTATGAATCAAACAAATAGAGACAAGCAATCAAACTAATCGTTCCCCAGCGGAGTCGCCATTTTGTTACTGGGAAATCTAGTGTCTATTCAGAGTTGCTAGTCCCACTAAGACGGGTAGCTATCTTAGAAACAAACAGATTAAAGTCACTTGTTTTTCCTTTATGAGAGAGAGATGAGAAAGAAGCAGAGAGTACCAACCTCAGTCTTCCACTTGGCTCCTTGCTTGTTTCCTTTACCCTTTGACAGAATCTTGCCACTGCTTCCTTACTTGTCCAGCTTCAAAGAGCACCTGTAGATTCATAGCAGCATAATACCATCAAAGCATAAAGATATTTCACTGTAAACAATATAGGATCAGATATATATTGACCATACAAATGCATATATCAACACAATATTCAGAGATACACAAGAATATGGAGGAAAAATCAAATAGCTTTATTAGTAAAAGTAGTAGAAGAGAGGATTACAACCACTTGGTTTGACCCAGCGCCATCCTCCCAGCTTGAAAGCTCTCTTCACCTCACACAAAGCAAGATCACCCAACAATATCTTCAAAGAGAAACCAGCAGCACCTCTTTGAAAATTACCAAATTCCAACCTCTGGATCTCTTGGATGAGGGATCCATTTATAGATATTTGCAGGGGGGTGAGTCAGCTTCTGGGATTTTGATTAGTGTCATCTCTCTGATAGTTCTTGGTTCCACTTGGAGATTTCAGATCTCTTACTCATTCCTGGGCGAATTCAGAGAGGCAAGTGTCAAATGAGCAGTTTCTAGAAGATTCTCTGGGTTTCCACCTAGCAAACTACTTGTGCCATTTGTCTGCTCTCGCTCATCGCACCCTATAGAAGGGCTTTCCAGTATGCATCACACTTTTTGCATGTGGCAGGTGAGATGCATCGCACCTTTAGCACTGGGCAGTCTGTATGGTCCTGCTTTGACCAGTTCTGAGTAGTTTTTCATGGAGAACTTCTGGGAGATGATGTAATCAGCTGACCTTGCTCCTTTAGGGTATGAAACAACACTTTTAGGGACTTAGAAGCCCTTGGTTTATGGACATAAGTGATTGCGGTTGCAGTGCCCAAATATGTCTATAATAATTGCCCCCTTAGTACTAACTTCTGAAATTTATTTTGACATAGCTTGGCGGGTGGTAGGAGGCATTGTCTCAACAAATGATGAGAGAGTGATGTATTCCATATCTATAACACTTGTAAGTGTAAATTCACCCATGGTAAGCAACAACTAGTTTCAAGAAATTCCCTAATAATAACATGCATACTATTCAAATGATAGTGATTAAGGGAAAATCTAGGCAAGCTAGGAGCACAAACCTATCACAAGTGAGACTGGGTGGCTAAACTAGCCACTGGGAGTGAGGCCTATGGCATGAAAAAGAAGAGGGCACACGTCGGGGAAATAATGGACATATAAGGTCTAGCTGAGGCTTGAGAGTGCACTATGCACTCTTGCAGAGAGAGAGAGAGAGAGAGAGAGAGAGAGAGAGAGAGAGAGGCTGAGGATTGAGAGTGCACTATGTGCTCGTGTAGAGTGCACTATGCGCTCTTGCAAAGAGAGAGAGAGAGAGAAAGAGAGAGAGAGAGAGAGAGAGGTTGAGGCTTAGGCTTGAGAGTGCACTATGTGCTCTTGAAAGGAGAGAGAGAGAGAGATGCTTTATTGTTGGGCACAATTTTCAAACATAGAGGGTCTTTGTTTTTCAAAAGTGTGCTTTTAAAGGGAGCTTCTTCTGCTGGGCACATTTTTGGTGGACAGAGGGTCCTTGTTTTATAGAAGTGCACTTTACTCAAATATGGGCTCAAAACAACTAAGTGAAGGCCAACAATGAGTAAGAACACATTAACAATGAAAGATAATGGTTGCAAGTGTTTATAGGTTTTGTTGCAATCATGACTAGAAGGTGAAAGGTCATCAAATGCGAAGAGTTTCTAGAAATGCCACTTGCAATAGTAAGACGACACTTGCACAAGGAAGCACATATGAAAATGACACTTCATAAGTGTAAACAGATTGAAATGCCACAAAGGAAAACAAAAGCACCACTAAAAATGACAAAGGCAATCAAGAATGAAAATTTTCAAAACTTATCGAGAATCCACGCAATTGTGATCAAGATTGAAGTAAAACTCCTTGTGGTGAGAAAATGCACTCAACCAAGAGTGAATAGTGATCATGAGAATGAGTGATGATCTGGGAAACTTAAAAAAGAATTCACATGCAAATCAAGTTTATGTATCATCACCACTAGTCGATTGATGAATAAGTTAGTTACATGAAGTGGAGAGGACCCCTATTTTCTAGGAGTTCTCTCACCATGCATAGAAAGAAGTGCACAAGCATGAGAAATAAGAGGGGGCAGTCGCTGTTGACAAGGGGTGCGTTGGAGTTGAAGACAAGGAAGGCATGGTCACTGATAACAAGGAGTGTGCTCTACCTGTGGACATGAAGTGCACTTGGTTGAGTGAAGGAAGTGGCTCCATTGAGATTTAGAAGTGCGCTCATGCTTGGGAGTGCTCAATTTCTTCCAATAATGATTTTGTGACTGCAATCTTTGGCAAGTCCACTTTCTCTAGGAGAAAATAATGTGCTTTCTTGCTTTTGTGTGCTATGCATTTCAAGTGTAGAAAGCTAACACTAAGTCAAAGAAAAGATAGTGTTTTTCGTATCTCTAGAAATATGACACAAATGCTTCCAAAGATAAGAAGACGACAATTAGAAAAAATTTACCTAGGAGAAAAAGCAACACTTAGGAATGTTGCAAGGATAGTTGACACTTAGAAACATGAACAAATATCAAGACAACACAAGATAACTTGAAATTATAGTTCATGTAGGATCCAAAATTGACTAAGGAAAAATATTTGGAGGGTTTTTGTCACAACAACAACACTTGGCGCACACTAGAAGAAATCCAACTTCTTTGTTTAGGTCTTACCTTTACGTACATAGTCTTAGTCCTTCAGGAAGTATTGATTCACTCAGTGGATTGCCTTGGCTTCCCCATTGAACCCGATTATAGATATAATATTCTCTATTCCCTTACTTGATCAAACACATTAAAAAGCTTTCCAAATCACAATTGTTTCGATCCAGGAGAGGGTAATATAATAGTTGCGAGTTAACAATAATCAGAGTCTTAATTTTCATCTTTGATGTTTCTCCTCTTCCAATAGGCATTTTCAGTACCCTGATGGAGTCACTACAGGAACCTAAGTATCACTTCCTTGCCAACGAACCTGTTTAGTAACCCTCCAAAGTTGCCTTCTTTAATTCTTTGCATAGGAAGCCTTTCTATTCTCACCCTTTATTTCTTTTCATAAGTTCACATGTGCTTTAGCACTTATTATTTTTACAGGGGTGGAAGATGGATCCCAAATTATTGAGAGCAGAAGAGGTTGTTCCTTCAGAGAAGGTTATATATACCTCTGATATTGATTTGTTCACTAGTGATTTTCCGATTTCATTTCACTACCTGATCGGATCAACAAGAGAACACCATTCAATTAAAAATTTGAGTATAGGAATGAATATTCTAAATGGATGCGGGCATCATGGTTCTGCTTATGAATTTCCAGTCACATGGATTGTATTTTCTATTCAGACATCGTCAACTTTCGAAATATGTAAAGGCCCAGACATGGAAGTAAAGTAACAGGTTACCCAAGGGTTGCATGTCACTATAATTTTCCTTTCCAAAAGTTTTAGCCACATCATCTCACAGGTGAACAAAACAAGTTCCATGCATAGTATTATTGAAAACAAAAACATGAACAAGGAGAACAAGATAAGAAAACATGGCATTTGAAATGAAAATAAAACAATGCAATGCAACTAAATAAATACAACCTAGCATAAGCTAAAGGGTAGAGGATTGGGACTAAGTAAAATGGAATTTCCAATGCAGCCATAGAAGTTGCTCCCGACCCTTAAGTTGAAAGATATCATCAAGTAAAAGCAATAAAAGATAATGTGCAGTGAGAAAGATAGGAAACCAAGACATCTAAACACAAGCACAAAGGTATGAAGAGAGAGAAAAGTGGTGTAAGGTAAATGTTAATTTTAACCACTGTTCTATGTTGTTACAATTACTTATCCCAATTCTTATCTTCGGTTAGCAATATTTAAGAACAATTCAATCTTCCTATTAACAATAACAATTGTAGATATAATATTAAATGCAATGATCAACAAGAGACAAATAAGAGACACTGGGATTGTTCAAAGACTAAGGAAAAACCCCACAAGGGGGAAAACCCTTTCAAATTCTTCTTCTTATTAAATTGTCATAAAATGTTCAGCAAGAGAGAGTACAATGATTTAGATCTTCAATCACAAAGTTATCCAAAAAAACAACTAAAAAATGATCATAAATATGAGCCCGGAACCAATATTGATAAGAGATATATTTCTAGCTTGCGATCAACTGTAAAAATGAAACCCTACTTTCCACCCACATGAAGAGAGTACATGTTTGTGCTGTTGAAATGTTCCAAAAACACGGATAAGCTTGTGTGCTTGCAGTTTCAACCAAAAATTCCTTGTGGCAACCCTATGGCTGCAAATCAAAACCCTAGATTACACGTGGGAGCTTCTAACCCTTTAGTTTTAGACCTATATGAGCCAATCTCTGCGAACCACTTCAGACCTGTGCGAGCCAAATCAAAGAAGAGAGAAAAATAAGATGCTTGTTGATGATTTTCAAATGAGGACCACTTGAATTGTATTTATAGGCTTCCAAGGGTGTCCAATTTCTCTTTTGGGTCGACTTGTCCTTTTGTGCACATGTGGGTTTCCATATTAAAAATATATTTTTCCTCAACCAAATAAATTCTTCCAAGGGCTAGGAGGGGTTTTGCTTGATGAGGAAGACCATGAAAAGGAGGGAATTTTTCCGTGAGCTACCAAATTAACACTCTCTCTCATCTAGGGAGAAAATATCGACTACAATATATGTCCCATCACATGTATCTCGTCATTAACAAATTTCGTCACTACTCATCTCTGCTTATCTTATCTTTGCTCATATTTGCTCATCTTTGCTC
Source organism: Pinus tabuliformis (assembly GCA_031772625.1). NCBI lineage: Eukaryota > Viridiplantae > Streptophyta > Pinopsida > Pinales > Pinaceae > Pinus > Pinus tabuliformis. The sequence continues at coordinate 1,016,067,552 of CM062804.1, forward strand.
ATATGTTGAACATTATCGAATCTAAAAGAAGAAGAATTTGATATCATAAGGGAGCTCAAGTTACCACCCTTTATCCATTAGGGAGCCATTGTTACCACCCAAATCATCTACCAGTGGGAAGCCCAATGCTACCACCTGGGAAACTCTACTAGTGGGGAGTCCAATACTACCACCCAAGAAACTATACCAGCAGGGAGTCCATTGCTACCACCTGAGAAACTCTGCCAACAAGGAGCCCAATGCTACCACCCCAGAGACTCTGGCAGCGAGGAGCCCAATGTTACTACTCAAGAAACCATAAACAATAGGAGGGATGCCACTTACCTTATGAGGTAAGGATCACGTCTATACCACTGCCTAGCGACAATAGGAGGGATACCACTTACCATATAAATGGTAAGGAATACACCTATCCTATTATCTATTGATCTTCCCATATTGACCATCAAGAATCATTGATATAACGACTGCATCTCTAGCTTGAGTAAGATGCCACTTATCATAACTGATAAGGATCGCACCTAACTCAAGAATCCAACACCCATTGGACATATGGTGGGAAAGACAAATGCCAACTTGGGTATACTCTATCAAATATAGAGGTCCCTCAACCTTAGGAGCTCTAAGGCTCAACTCCTCACCCTAGGAGCTCAAACAAGGGGGAATAACATAACTTAGTGTCCTTGATCATCCATGACCCTTACCCGGGTAGGTCACATCCATCAATCCATTATGCTCTTTGTCTATAATCTGTTCATCAATCGGAGTATGATGAAATCTCACAGCTCCTCTCTGCATCATATCACACGTGATGATATCCAATCTTAATGTACTCACAATTTTGTCTGCTCATCCATGACATCATCGTAGACCTCAAGCTAAAGTAGTACCCATATGTGCTCTTCCTATTAATAATTTTTCCAACCCAGTCATCATTGGTGTATCCATTCATTCTCATATCTTTGGAGGTAAATCTTAGACCAATATCTTTCATCTCAAACTCAAAGGCCAACTTCTTCTTACACTTGATCATCATAGTGTCACGAGTTGTCAAGAATAGATCGTCAACGTATAAAACTAAAATCAAACTATACCTTGGACCAGTTTGAAGTAGAGGTTCAAATTGGCATTGCTTCTTATGAGTCCAAGCTTCACCAAGTAACTATAAATTTGGGCATTCCTGACTAGGGGTGATTTCTTTAAACCACATAATTATTTCTTCAGCCTACATACATGAGTTTTCTTGTCATTTACTTCAAATCCCTGAGGTTTCTCAACACATGCTTCTTCCTTGAACAACCATTTTGAAGTTGCATCATACTTTCCTTGAGATCTCAGAACAAATTTCTTCATCAATGATTCTTTGGTCTTAGCCTTTCCAAACCTATTCTTTCATTGTTAGTCCATTTTGTTCAAAATTATCATTGGTGTTGATCCTACTATAGGGGAGTGGTCCCCTTGACTTTTATTTATTTTGGTGCCATAGCTCACTTTGACGGTTAGTGTCATGGGCCATTGCTAGAAGAGGTTTTCCATTGAATCTTTAGAGTCCTTCAACTCTATATCCTAATGTAAATGAATTTCTCATTAGGGATTACTTTGACCAAGAAAGGACCTTTCCATTGATGAAGGCCACTCCCATTCCTTTGTCTTCCAAGGAAAAAATAGGTATCACGTTCTTCTTTAGATTTGAAACATACATCACTTCATGAAGAATAATAAATTCTCCATAGTCCAAATCAAATTTGACGGAACCAAAACTTTCAATGAATATGTAGAGTTGTCCCTTAGGATAATGTTCAAACTTGTCTCCCTCTCAACCATTTGAGAGGACTTCATTATACCCAGAGAGATGTCTAGAAGCCCCACCATCTACTGACGAACTATCATACAATCCAAAGGAGAAGAACTAGAAAGGGCTGAAATAAGAATGTACTCAAATTGACTATTAGCTATGTTACTTTCATAACCGAGGTTTCTTGACGTCTTTTGAGGATGATGAATTTCTTCACGATCATCTGGAGTATCTCTTTTTCTTTGATTGTCTCTCCCTCTTCTATCATCTCACCTTCTTCTATCATCACTTCTTCTTCTATCATCACTCCTTCTTCCATCGTTGTAACTGTTGTTGTTGAAAATGCAATAAGAAAATCCTAATTTAATTTTGTCCTTGAATTAAATTAGGAATAAAATTATAATTCCACATCTCATGACAACTTGTATTAGTTAACTAAGTTAATTTGACTTTGTTGGCTCAGTTAATTCGAGTTGAGGGTCTAACTTGAGTCATGTAGAGTGTCTCCTACATTATAGGAGCCCTGGCTGAGTTTATTTTGAGATGTAATTAATTAATTTAGTTTAGCTGAGTTAAAATCAGTTAAACTAGTTCCAAATTTTGGAGGAACTTGTGGGAGGTCTAGTAGTGGGGTGCTGCCTACAGTGATCAACCAGTTAAATGATGATTCACTCATAAATAACTCATGCATGTCAGATCTAAGAGTTACCCAGTTGAGATTGGAGTTTAGGGATAATGTACTATCAATTGTATAATCATATGAATTGTACAGGTGGTGCACGAAGTCAGAGGAAGGTCTATGAGGGTTGTACATTTCCAATTGAGGAATTTCCCTAATTAATAGGGGGCTAATTCCCAAGGAAACAACACAAAGAAATAGGGACTTGGGAAAACATAAAATTGGTTAAGTATTGGTCTAAGGTTGTCTTGAAAGCTGTGAGATGGATAGAGATAGTGCAGAGGTTGCTTGGGATTGAGCAAAGAATTGTAATCTTCTCATATTTTATGACTAATGAAATATACAGATAGCAGGGGTTTTAGCTGTGGCTTTCCCCAGGAAATCATTGTGTAATGTGTTGATTGAATTCTTTCTCTTGTATACTTCGTGATTTCGCGATCGTTTAATTGTTTCCATTGATGAGTAGAGTAGATTCAAGTCTATTGTTTTAGTAAATTACAATTATTAGTTTGAATCTAAAATGCATTTATACATGGTATCAAAGTAGAAATCACTCTAGAAGAGGAGAATAAAAGCTTGTCTTTTGCAGGTGAAATCGAATTTACAGTATGATACTTTAGATCCAACAGGATGTCATTCTATAGATTGAGACTCAAATATTCCCTTGAGGGTAGTTCGAACTATATTGCTTGGAAGAACAAGATGGAGGTAGGGTTGAAAGACAATAAGCTTAAGGAATTCATAGAAAAGGGTATTCCTAAGCCTCCGACAGTTGATGCTCAAGATCTGGTAGAGTGGAGAAAAAGCGTTGCAAAGGCGAGAAGGATTATCCTCGAAGGAGTTCGATATCATATTGTCTCGAACCTCCATGATAAGGAGACTACATATGCAATTTGGAAGGCCTTGACAATCTATTTCAAAACAATAGTGACCATAGGAAACTGGCACTGAAGGACAAGCTTAGAAAAATCAAGATGGAGAAGGGCGACACAATACCAAAGTACTTGACCAAGTTCACCCAATGTTTGGATGAGCTTGGAAGTGTTGGTTTGGCAGTTGTGAAGACGATCTGGTCATCCTAGCATTTCTTGGCCTTGCCAAGAGCTGGCACAAGTACCAAGACTAAGTAAATGGGAGGGAGAAGATACTAGAGTGGGAGTGTTTGTGGTCTGACTTGGTGCAAGAATATATTCAAAAGAACACCAGAGATGGATCCTCATCTAAGCATGACGATGAGGAGAATTGTGCCTTAGCTAGAAAGACGAAGAAAGGGAAGTCATCCCATTCCAAATTAGATTGCAGTAAGGGAAACAAGGATAAGGACATGTCTAAGATTAAATGTTTTCACTATCACGAGTTAGGACACTATGTTACAAAGTGTCCACACAAGAAGGCCAACAAGAAGCCCTCACGAGGAGCAGTAGGTGAAGATCTTGCTTCATAATTCGAGCTATATTTCAGCCTCATCGCTTGCATGGTGACATCGGTGATGGGTAATGTGTGATATCTGGATAGTGGAGCCTCATTCCATATGACCGAAAACAAATAATTCTTTAGTGACTTGGAGGAGAAGGACCTCTAGATGCACATAAAAATGGGAGATGATGGGAGGTATAACATGACGGACATCGATACTATTACCTTTCAGAGGGAGTCTGGTTCTTCTCTTACATTAAAAGATGTCATGTATGTTTTGGGTTTGAAGAAGAATTTGGTTTTAGTTGCCATGTTGGAGGACCATGGCTACGATGTGATATTTAGCAAAGGAAAGGTTTTCCTTCATCACATAGCCTCAGGACAAGTGAAGTGGATTGGGATTCGGGTGAAGAACCTCTACAAATTAGATGTAGGAGATTGTGCTGTTTTGAGCGCAAAAGATGAGAAGGTGTAGAGCCGATACATTGGTGAGTTGTGCCATAGAAGATTGGGTCACTTGCACCACGTAGCTTTGAAGATCATGCAACAAATTTCTACAAGACTTCCCAAGGGTACACTAGAGAAGAGAGACACATGCAAAGGGTGTACATCGGGGAAGTACACGAAAGTTACCAAAGGACAGTCGAGTGCAAGCGATCCTTAAAAGTGTTCACTCAAATGTGTGTGGACAGTTCTTGACAACCTCCATGACCAAGCAAATGTATTATGTAATATTTGTAGATGATTTTTCTCGTTAGTGATGGATTTTATTTATGCATAAGAAAGATTAGATGTTCGCTAAATTTTGTGGATTTAAAGAACTTTTTGAGAAAGATAATGGCAGGAAAGTTAAATCTCTTAGGAACAATAATGATTGAGAATATGTGTCAAATGAATTCAAGAAATTGTGTGCATCATAAGGAATTATATGGGATTTAATAATACCCCATAACCCACAACTAAATGGAGTAGATGAAAGGAAGAACAAAAGTATTGTGGGAGTTTCATGAGCAATGATACATGATCAAGGCCTATCGTTGCACTTGTGGACTGAAACATGCAAACAATAGTATATGTGCAGAACAAAAGTCCTCATCAGATTCTCGGGATGAGTACATCAGAAGAATCTTTTTCAGGTAAGAAAATAGATGTGGCACACTTCAGGATCTTTGGTTCATCAATTTACTGTCATGTTACCAAGGATGCAAGGAAAAAGCTAGAACCAATAGCTAAGTTGGGAATATTTGTGGGGTACACTGGTACACCTCACAACTATCGGGTGTACCTTCCATCTCATAGGATGAATGTGGTTTGTAGAGATATGAATTTAGATGAAGAGAAGGCCATGAGATGTTCCCTTGAGAGGGAGATTCAGTTGCATGGAGAAGAGGAAATTTTAGTTCCAAAGGAATAACCTCAAGATGATGTGGAGCAACCATATGTAGAGGAGCAGAGATCTAGTAAGAGGGGTGCTGCGTGCAGTGATCAACCAGTTAACTGACGATTCAATCATAAATAAGTCATGCATGTCAAATATGTGAGTTACCCAGTTGAGATTCGAGTTTAGGGACAATGTATTATCAATTGTATAATCATTTGAATTGTAAAAGTGGTGCATGCAGTCAGAGGAAGGCCTATGAGGATTGCACAATTCCAATTGAGGAATTTCCCTAATTAATAGGGGGCTAATTCCCAAGGAAACAATGCAAGGAAATAGGGACTTGGGCAAGCAAAAAATTGGTTAAGTATTGGCATGGGCTTGTCTAGGAAGCTATGAGATTGATAGAGATAGTGAACAGGTTGCTCGAGCTTGAGAAAAACATTGTAATCTTCTCATATTTTCTGACTAATGAAATATACAGATAGCAGGGGTTTTTAGCTGTGGATTTTCCTAGGACATAATTGTGTAATGTGTTGATTGAATTATTTCTCTTGTATGCTTTGTGATTTCACAATCATTTAATTGCTCCCGCTGAAGAGTAGAGTAGATTCAAGTCTATTGTTTTAGTAAATTACAATTATTAGTTTGAATCTACAAGGAATTTCTATAGTTGTTGTAGCTTCAAATGTTGAAGCATCTCTTTTCTTTCAAAAATATCGGGCATAGTGACCACACTTCGGACAATTGTAACATTTAATATCCCTTTTCTTCTATTAGAACCCTTTGACTCGGGAGAAGGCCTATTTGAACCAGATGAAATTCCTTTTCCCTCTTTCTTCTTTTATTGAGTAACAAATGCAGTGGGCTCTCCTTCTTCATGCTTTTGAATTCTCCCTCTTGAAATCGTCATGAATTCTTCTTGAGTTATTTTTTTCCAACCTACTCATCAAATGACGAGACACTATTGTTGTTTCTTATAGTGGTAATGAATATTTCCCAAATAGGAGGGAGACCCCTAAAGGTTGCAATGACCAATTCCCTATTAGGTACAATTTCCCCAACTCTCTATAATTGATCTTTAAGACGAGATATCCTCATGATGTAGGATTTTACAGGTTCTCCCTTATTCATTTTCATATCTTTGAGTTGTTCCTTCAAGGAGATGATATCATTCAAATTGATGACTTCATATATGCCAACCAACTTATCATACATGTCCTTAGAATTATTTAAATTTCCAACATAATAAAGTAAATGATATTGTAAACCATCAATTATAATTTTATTTGCTTTTAACTCACCTTTCTTGTACTTGTTTTTGGCAGCAGTGGAAGCATTCTATGGAGGCTACTGTACTTTTCCTTGAATGTATTCCAAAGCATCATTGTCATCTGCTATGATTTCCAACTTAATCTTCCAAACAACAAAGTTTGATGAGTATCCCAGTTTATGAATTTTCTTTGAAGAATCAGGTAGACATCTTGTCTTGATTAAATCGACTCCTTCAACTTTCCAAAGATGATTTCTCTTACTCTTGTCTTTGTTGAGCTTGTCCTTCACCTTAGCTCTGATACCATGTTAATTTTAACCACTGTTCTATGATATTACAATTACTTTATCCCAATTCTTATTTTCGGTTAGCAATATTTAAGCACAATTCAATATTCCAATTAACAATAGAAATTATAGATAGAATAGTAAATGCAATGATAAAGAAGAGACAAATAAGATACACTAGGATTGGTCAAAGACCAGGGTAAAACCCCAGAAGGGGGAAAACCATTTCAAATTATTCTTCTTATTAGATTGTCATAAAGTGTTCAACAAAAGAGAGTATAGTGATTCAGATCTTTAATCACAAAGTTATCTAGCAAAACAACCAAACAATGTTAATAATTATGAGCCCATAACCAATACTAATTAGATATATTTTTCTAGCCTACGGTCAACTGACGTCAACTATAAAAATGAAACCCAAGTTTCCATCCTCGTAAAGAGAGTGTATGTGCATGCAATTGAACTGTTCCAACTGCACGGATAAGCCTGCGTACTTGCAGTTGCAACTGAAAATTCCCTATGGCAGGCGTGCTACTGCAAATCAAAACACCAAATTACACGTGCGAGCTTCAGACCTTGCAACTTCAGACTTGTACGAACCAATCTTCATGAACCACTTCAGACCTATGTGAACCAAATCAAAGAAGAGAGAAGAAGAAGATGCTTGTTGATGAGTTTCAAATGAGGGCCACTTGACTTGTATTTATAGGCTTCCAAGGGTGTCTAATTTCTCTTTTGGGCCAACCTATCCTTTTGTGCACATGTGGTTTTCCATATTAAAAAAATATTTTTCCTCAACCAAATTAAATTCTTCCAAGGGTTAGGAGGGGTTTTACTTGATGAGGAAGAATGTTCAAAGGAGGGAATTTGTCCCTGAGCTTCCAAATTAACAGTAAGTTATTGCTCTATATGACAAAAGACACCACAACAACACTTCTTTTACTCATAGCTGAACAAAGTTTGATTAAATTCATGAAGGTACTTACTATGAGCCATTGAACTCATCAAGGATGACTGCTATAACCAATCTTCAATAGGGTCGTAAAAAAAACCATCTTAAAAGCCTTACAAAGACAAGTTAATAATAGACATATCCATATCATATGCAAGATAGGAAATTGTCAGTGCTGGTGTGTGGGTCAATCTCAATGATGGATGAAAAAGGAGGGGTGTCAAATCGTAATATTTGACAATCACTAAACACACTCTTCATCTCCACGTCCCAGATCAAATATTCACATGAAGAAGGATAGTTGGGGTTTATGCACCTGACCATAAATTCTACCTTGAGGGATAAATAATTCAATATGAATATATTGAACATCCCTTAAGAGTGAATCCACATCCCATGAAAGAGTGACAATAGTGGAATTTTGTGAGAAAATTTTAATCTGACCATATTCAAAATCTTCATTGGGGTAGCGAGGGCTTGACATAACCATCAATGTAGACTAAAGTGCCTCAAATTCTCGACAAGACTCAAAAATTTTAAAAGAAGGAAACCCAAACATTGAACACACAATCAATTCTTCATATGAAAAACTCTCATTATTTGAGTTAACAAAAGGGACCAAATGAGAGATGCATGAATCAAAAGATTCATGGAATGATAGATTAAGACATTGAAAAAAATATTTGATGACTGACATGTCATCTTCTTGAGTGGGGATAGATATACCTGAAAGAAACTCCCCAATGATCAAATCTGACTCTAGTTGAAAGTTATGCAAATCTAAGTCTTCTTGTGAAAATAAATATTCATCCATAATACTTGGACAATCATACAACTACATAGAGACAAGGTGATCAGAACAATGTTTGTCGAAGGATTTTTCATGATTAAAGGATTAAAGATCGATAGGTTGATTATCAAAACTATGAGATGAATGACTGATGGGACAAGGAGAAACATAATCTTGAGAAAGAGAAGAAAGGAAAGGTGATTCCTCATGAATAAACTCTTCAACATTAGGATTAGTTGGCGAATCAGATTCGTGGATTTGATTTTCAGATTTTCGAATTTGAATAGTGACAATACAAGGTATAGTTGATCAGGTGCTTAGTATTTAGCTCAAAAATAAAAGTTCTCAGAATGGCTCGAAACCTGAATGGATGGGTCCGTCTCGGAAAAACAATCCTAATGTTACTCGTTTTGTCGAAAACCAAGTTCGTATGAAAAATTTATTGTGTTCTGATCGCTTTGCTAAACATGTGAAATTGGAAAAAAAAATGCCCAGTCAATGCATAGTCAGTAGTCTGTACTGCTGATGTGGCAGGTGACTAGGCATGGTCAACGACGAATCACAGGTGGACAAGTAGCATCATTTCATTGGGTTGTACAAGTGGTGTGTTGGCACAATCTGATTGGTTTATTTATGGACCAATGGAAGAGTACCACATGGCAAGCCTGGAGGCCACCACGTGGCACCTCCCAAAGGCCTTGAAAGTCTACATAGTGGAAATTATTTTTGGTTGGAGGTCGGGTCAAACCCGCGACCTCCGACATACCATCCGTAAGTCCTAACCACCTCCGCTATACCATTGTTTTTACCCCATACATTAACCGTTTGTATTTAAAGTTTGGTGAAGTTTGGACGGGCAGTTAGGAGGGATAGCACACAGGCCAACCCTTCACATGTGAACACAACCCAATGCTCACAGTTGCAGTTAACTCTGGTGGACAGTTCACCACACCGCAACAGTTCCGCATGTGAACGGGCCACCTCAAACCATGCGGTTAAGGCTGCGGTTTATCTAGCGGCTATCCAAACCAACCTACGATGGTAAGTGTTAAATCCACATGTGAACACCATGACACATTTAATGTTATGGTTAACCACTTCGATGGCTCTGGCTCCGACGGTTAATGCGATGCAAACCATCGCATGTGAACAACCCACCAAAACTGTTGAATGTTAAGGATAAGGTTTGCGCTAATTCAGGTTTAAAAATTAATTAAGTGCATTTTAACGATAATTAAATGCAGTTTAAAACGACAAAGGTTTTGGTGGTGCCCCCAAATTCTGGCTTGCCTCCAAATTTAGCGCGCTAACTGGAGTCATTCCAGATTTAGCAGAACTTTTGTAGGAAAAGCGGACTGAGTCATAGAGACGACAATTTTCGACCAAATTGAGCTCAGGAAGAGGTGTTCTTGGCTAATTTGGACATTATGAACACATTGGTGTAGGTATCAAGAGCCATAGATCTTTATAAAACAACATTTTTCCACATTGAGCTAATACAAAGGCTAAAGCCATGGAAGCTGTACCAAGGAGATGTAGCCCAGGAGGGGTGAACTTCTTCATCAAAACATTGTGTTAAAATGTCTCTTTGATGGTTTGCTGTACTTTGAATGTCTGCTGTTTAGAATTTTTTTTTGAAGCTATTTTTCTCATGAATTTCATTTTAAACTTAAGGAAATTTCCCTGATTGCATACACAAACAACTAAGGAAATCCTAGTACAAGAAGCAATAAGCAAGCACATTTTTAGAAATCTGTAATTGATATTAGCACAACAAAACTAATAATTCAAAAATAGATCAAGTTGGTATCAGAGAAAAGGTTGAATTGCTTGATTGCTTGAGTTTATGCAATTAGGGTTTTAATGGTTGCAAAATTGGGATGCTTACAAGGTTAACGTTGCAGAAATGAGAAGGGAAGGTATTGGTAGCAACTCCTAAGGTAATGCCCAGAAGAAGGAGAGAAAAAAGGCCACAATCTCCACCACCCAAAGTTCCAATTCCAACTGCACTTGAAACTTCTCAAGTTTTACCTTCAACTGAGATTGAAGAGGTACAAGTAGTACCAATTTCTGAGCCTGAATCCACAACCATTATGTGTGGAGAAAGGGAACTTGAAGGTCCTTCTTTAGAAGAGGAAGAATTCAAGAAAGATTTCTTCTCTTTAACTGAGATGGTTAAAGTCCTCTATGAAGAGAGGAAAAGTTGGAGAGAGTTCTAAACCTCCACATGGAGAAGGAAGCTCAGAGGACAAAAAAGATGAGAAGAAGGATTCCAAAGGGAATGGTGGAAAGCCACCTCCATCTCAACCATCCTCATCATCTTCTTCATCATCTCGCACAACATCATCTTACAATACCACCACTGAAACTGCCCATACTCATTCAAAAACCCCAAAGGAAAGACTCCATTACTTAAATTGGACATAAAATTCGAACTTCCCATGTACAATGGAGAGGTGAATGCAGAAAAGTTGGACAACTGGATTCGACAGTTGGGGGTATATTGTAGAATTCAGAACCTTCAAGAAGATGACATAAAGATCCAGTTGGCTTCATTGAGGCTAGAAGGAGCAGCATTAGTTTGGTGGGAAGAAAATACTCAAGAGGAAATGAGAATCCATTACTTGGGTTGAATTTGTTTCTGCATTTAAAAAGACAATTTTATCCTTTAGCCTATATGCAAAAAGCCATTATGAGTTGGCAGAATTTTAGGCAGCTTAAAGGCCAAACAGTACAAGATTATACACAAGAGTTTAGGAAAATGGCTTTGTTGTTAGGAGTAAATTTGAATTCCCAAGATACACTGCTGAAATATTGTTATGAAACCAGCTCAAGAAAAGATAGAAAAGATAGATCAACGCCTTAGAATTCAGCCTCTTCGAGGGGGCAACCTCCTTTACATTACATAAATGAACAATTCTTGGATGATACAAATGAAAAGACCTCCTTTCTATATATAGGAGTCTAAGGGGTCATAACATAATCAGAGCCGACATAACAATAATAATGTAAGGGAACAATAATAATAATAATGGGTTTCTATGGGGCACAATAGTAACAATATGGGCACTACATGGGTACATCAATATAATAAGTGGGTTATACTAATAACAATAAGGGGTTACACTAGTAGTATAGGGGCCTAACATGCCCCTCTCCTTCAAAAAGCGTTGTCCTCAACGCTTGAGTAGTTCTTGATGCTTCTGTATAAAATTCTTGTCCTCCCATGTGGAATATTCAGCAAGTAAGTTCTTCCACTTGATGAGATACTCTGAAATTGATCGATTTCGTAGCTGTCGGGTTCTTGTTTCTGTGACTGCTCCAGGTTCCAATATGATTTTTCCTTCCTCTTTAATTTCTGGCAATATTGTTTGAATTGGGATCTTTTGCAACTTTTGAATAAGTGGCCATACTTCTTCGTCCTTCTTCCATTCATCCCTTGCTTCGTTTATCCAATCTGGTTGGATAATATAAATAGCACAAAAAAATGCTTCCACATCCTCATCCTTGAAGAGTCTTCCCATTCGGTAAGGTCGCAATTTTTTAAGTGCCTGTTGTTTCGTTTGATTTTGCACCGAAGTGGTGTTATCCTTTAAAAGTTGGAGAACTTGTTGTTGATGCTCGATGTGATCTTTCACTGCTTGAACCTTTTTCTTCTTGATATGTCCTTCTATCTCTAGAGTTTGAGGAGTGGTAATTTCTTCCAATCCTTTACAAGATATGGTCGGATTTATTTCTTGATGCTCGATGTGATCTTTCACCTCTTGAACATTTTTCTTCTTTATATGTCCTTCTATCTTGATAGTTTGAGGAGTGGTAATTTCAAACAATGAATTACAAGATATGGTTGGATTCATTTCTTCTTTCTCGATGTGATCTTTCACTTCTTGCACCTTTTTCTTCTTGATATGTCCTTCTATCTTGAGAGTTTGAAGAGTGGTAATTCTTGCCAATGCTTTACAAGATATGGTCTGATTCATTTCTTCTTTCTCTGGGGTGGGGTCCTAGCATATATCTTCTTCTTTTGTTGTTTCTTGATCCTTTTCTTCCTCCTCTTCATATTCTATGTAAAATAATTTCTTCTCAGCACACTTATGACCTTTAGTGCATTTGCTATCACAATTGTAACAAAGCCCTTTTTCTCTTTTTTCTTCCAATTGTTGTGGTGTAACCCTTGTAGGTTGTGGAAGGCTAGGAGAAACAACACTTCCATATTTATAGTTGTGAGGGGTACACTTCTTGGTTTCCATAATTTTTCTTTCCACTATGTCACAAAGCCCTTTTACTCTTTCCAATTGTTCTGGTGTTGCTCTAAAGAAGGTGTTGCTCTTTGTATCCTCATAATGTGCTATCATTTCCTCCGTGAAAATTGACCACGTAACAAGTTGTTTACGAGAACAAAGCCCTTTGTACCATAAAAATTGATCTGGTTCTAAATATGAAGATGCAATACATACCTTTTGTAACAGTTGTACACCATGTATATCAAAATATTGCTCCATCTGAAGTATCCAATTTACCGGATCCTTGCCATCAAACTTCCTCATCTTGCTTTTTCTTTATTTTAGGAGCTCTACCTTGAAACGACTGTAACTCTGTACTTTCGGATCTTTAAGTTCTGAAATTGTGACTTGTAGTAGCCCTCTGTGTCCTCTTTCCAATGCCACCAGTCTGATCCAAATTGGATTCTCCAAGAAAGAGTTATGCACAATCTCCCAAGATGACCTGATTATAGACTAGTTCAGTAGAGCGAACTTGTACGACGTGCCACGAGTCACTGTTTCAACCTTTGGATCTGAAAAATGCATACAAAAGAAACTACAGTCCGTCCTCTTTCTGTACCTTCTTACGAAATTTCAATCCGATCCCCAGAGAGAAAGTTATGATGATTTTCCTCAGGTCACCTGTTTTCAATGTAATTCAGGAGTCTGGAAAAAGACCAACTTCCTCAGATCATATCTCCGCAAATATCGCGTGAAAAGCTCTGAAATTCAGACCCAAGGTTTAGCACGATTTCTTCTCAAATTGGTTTTTTTTGCGACATCTGAAACGTCACAGGAAAAAATTATAGCGAAAATGCCACGATGACCTGTTTGGAGCAACAAAACCCTAGAATCCAAAGCTCTGATACCAAATGTTATGAAACCAGCTCAAGAAAAGATAGAAAAGATAGATCAACGCCTTAGAATTCAGCCTCTTCGAGGGGGCAACCTCCTTTACATTACATAAATGAACAATTCTTGGATGATACAAATGAAAAGACCTCCTTTCTATATATAGGAGTCTAAGGGGCAATAACATAATCAAAGCCGACATAACAATAATAATGTAAGGGCACAATAATAACAATAGTGGGTTTCTATGGGGCACAATAGTAACAATATGGGCACTACATGGGTACATCAATATAATAAGTGGGTTATACTAATAACAATAAGGGGTTACACTAGTAGTATAGGGGCCTAACATGCCCCTCTCCTTCAAAAAGCGTTGTCCTCAACGCTTGAGTAGTTCTTGATGCTTCTGTATAAAATTCTTGTCCTCCCATGTGGAATATTCAGCAAGTAAGTTCTTCCACTTGATGAGATACTCTGAAATTGATCGATTTCGTAGCTGTCGGGTTCTTGTTTCTGTGACTGCTCCAGGTTCCAATATGATTTTTCCTTCCTCTTTAATTTCTGGCAATATTGTTTGAATTGGGATCTTTTGCAACTTTTGAATAAGTGGCCATACTTCTTTGTCCTTCTTCCATTCATCCCTTGCTTCGTTTATCCAATCTGGTTGGATAATATAAATAGCACAAAAAAATGCTTCCACATCCTCATCCTTGAAGAGTCTTCCCATTCGGTAAGGTCGCCATTTTTTAAGTGCCTGTTGTTTCGTTTGATTTTGCACCGAAGTGGCGTTATCCTTTAAAAGTTGGAGAACTTGTTGTTGATGCTCGATGTGATCTTTCACTGCTTGAACCTTTTTCTTCTTGATATGTCCTTCTATCTCTAGAGTTTGAGGAGTGGTAATTTCTTCCAATCCTTTACAAGATATGGTCGGATTTATTTCTTGATGCTCGATGTGATCTTTCACCTCTTGAACATTTTTCTTCTTTATATGTCCTTCTATCTTGGTAGTTTGAGGAGTGGTAATTTCAAACAATGAATTGCAAGATATGGTTGGATTCATTTCTTCTTTCTCGATGTGATCTTTCACTTCTTGCACCTTTTTCTTCTTGATATGTCCTTCTATCTTGAGAGTTTGAAGAGTGGTAATTCTTGCCAATGCTTTACAAGATATGGTCTGATTCATTTCTTCTTTCTCTGGGGTGGGGTCCTAGCGTATATCTTCTTCTTTTGTTGTTTCTTGATCCTTTTCTTCCTCCTCTTCATATTCTATGTAAAATAATTTCTTCTCAGCACACTTATGACCTTTAGTGCATTTGCTATCACAATTGTAACAAAGCCCTTTTTCTCTTTTTTCTTCCAATTGTTGTGGTGTAACCCTTGTAGGTTGTGGAAGGCTAGGAGAAACAACACTTCCATATTTATAGTTGTGAGGGGTACACTTCTTGGTTTCCATAATTTTTCTTTCCACTATGTCACAAAGCCCTTTTACTCTTTCCAATTGTTCTGGTGTTGCTCTAAAGAAGGTGTTGCTCTTTGTATCCTCATAATGTGCTATCATTTCCTCCGTGAAAATTGACCACGTAACAAGTTGTTTACGAGAACAAAGCCCTTTGTACCATAAAAATTGATCTGGTTCTAAATATGAAGATGCAATACATACCTTTTGTAATAGTTGTACACCATGTATATCAAAATATTGCTCCATCTGAAGTATCCAATTTACCGGATCCTTGCCATCAAACTTCCTCATCTTGCTTTTTCTTTATTTTAGGAGCTCTACCTTGAAACGACTGTAACTCTGTACTTTCGGATCTTTAAGTTCTGAAATTGTGACTTGTAGTAGCCCTCTGTGTCCTCTTTCCAATGCCACCAGTCTGATCCAAATTGGATTCTCCAAGAAAGAGTTATGCACAATCTCCCAAGATGACCTGATTATAGACTAGTTCAGTAGAGCGAACTTGTACGACGTGCCACGAGTCACTTTTTCAACCTTTGGATCTGAAAAATGCATACAAAAGAAACTACAGTCCGTCCTCTTTCTGTACCTTCTTACGAAATTTCAATCCGATCCCCAGAGAGAAAGTTATGATGATTTTCCCCAGGTCACCTGTTTTCAATGTAATTCAGGAGTCTGGAAAAAGACCAACTTCCTCAGATCATATCTCCGCAAATATCACGTGAAAAGCTCTGAAATTCAGACCCAAGGTTTAGCACGATTTCTTCTCAAATTGGTTTTTTTGCGACATCTGAAACGTCACAGGAAAAATTATAGCGAAAATGCCACGATGACCTGTTTGGAGCAGCGAAACCCTAGAATCCAAAGCTCTGATACCAAATGTTATGAAACCAGCTCAAGAAAAGATAGAAAAGATAGATCAACGCCTTAGAATTCAGCCTCTTCGAGGGGGCAACCTCCTTTACATTACATAAATGAACAATTCTTGGATGATACAAATGAAAAGACCTCCTTTCTATATATAGGAGTCTAAGGGGCAATAACATAATCAGAGCCGACATAACAATAATAATGTAAGGGCACAATAATAACAATAGTGGGTTTCTATGGGGCATAATAGTAACAATATGGGCACTACATGGGTACATCAATATAATAAGTGGGTTATACTAATAACAATAAGGGGTTACACTAGTAGTATAGGGGCCTAACAAATATATTGGGGGTTTACATTCCTATCTGAAACACACTATTCTTATGTTCAATCCAAACAATTTAGATGAGGTATGTGTGCAAGCCATGCAACTTGAATCTAGAGGAAAGAACATTCAGGAAGAGGGTAGTAAGAGGAATCCATTCAAGGGCAAGGAGAAAGAGAAGGGTGGAAAATGGAAGGGAAAGAAGAATGCAAGTGTGAAGAAAGAAGGGGAGAAAATCACATGCAAACACTATTCTAAAGAGGGGCATGATGAAGCCCACTGTTGGAAATTGCATCCCGAATTAAGGCCTAAGAAACAAAACAATAAGGGAAAACAAAAGACGACCGCTACCACACAACATGACCTTGGTTCAGACTCTGGTGATGAGACCAAGATTTCAGCCATGGTTACAAAAGGAAAAGAAATTGTTGCAAGAACTAGTTCATCACATAGTCAGAACAACACTCCGAATGAAGAGTCAAGAATAGAGTTTTTCATGTAAGAGTGATTTCAAATCATACAAAGATTGATGCATTATTTGATGGTGGGTCACAATAAAACTTGATTTTAGAAGACTTGGTTAAAAAAATAAACCTTGAAACTGTACCTCATCATAAGCCATATCCATTGGGTTGGATAGTTAACAATGCAAACTTACAGGTTACAAGGAAGTGTTTATTCAAGTTTGCCATTACTGAAAAGTTTATTGATGAAGTTGAGTTAAATGTAGTTCCACTTGACACCTCAAGAATAATTTTGGGTAGTCCTTATTTGTATGATAGGAAAGCAATATTTTATCGCCATGACAACAAATACATATTGCTCAGGAATGGGGTGGAGTACATTGTGAGAGCCCATCGAAAAAAGTTGAACATTTCTTTGGTTAATGCAGGGTAGATGAAGGGACTAGTAAATGAAAGTAAAAATTTTGTGCTTCTCATGATCAAGAAAAAGAATGATATTGATTATGAACCTTTTGAAGGTTGTGATGATAAATTGAAATCTGATTTGTTTGATGTGGTAAGCAAGCATGGCGAGATGTGTCAGGAACCAAAGGGGTTACCTCCCAAGAGGGAAATTCAACATGAGATTCAGTTGCAACAGGATGTTCCACTTCCAAACATAGGCATGCATCACATTTCGATTATGGGGAGCATGGAAATCAAAAAGAAAATTCAAGAATTGCTGAACAAAGGTATCATACGCCCATCTACTTCGCCATGTAGTTCGCCCATTGTCTTAGTGCTAAAGAAGGATAGAACTTGGCACATGTGTGTGGATTTTCGTGCACTGAACAAAATCACGGTAAAAAATCATTATCCACTCCCAAGAATTGATGATTTTCTTGATTAGTTGAGGTATGCAAAGTATTTCACTAAGTTAGACTTATGAAGTGGTTATCATCAAGTTAGGATAGCTGAAGAAGACATTTGGAAAACCGCATTTAAAACTAAACAAGGATTGTTTGAGTGGCTTGTTATGCCTTTCGGTCTTACAAATGCTCCAGCTACTTTCATGAGGGTAATGAATGATGTATTGAGACCATTTCTAGATGATTTTTTCATTGTATACTTAGATGATATCCTCATATTCAACAAGTCAAGAGATGAACATGTCATGCATGTAAACAAAGTACTTGATGTCTTGAGAAAAGAACAGTTGTTTTTAAAGATGTCGAAGTGTGAATTTGGCAAGACTTATTTAGTGTATTTGGGACACATTATTGGAGTAGGTGAGCTGAAGATAGACTCCTCTAAGGTTGAGGTGACTTTGAATTGGCCCAAGCCCAATACAGTTAAAGAGGTAAGAATATTTTTAGGGGCAACAAAATATTGGATAAATTTTATTGCTAATTTTTCTTCCATTGTAGCTCCATAACATACATTGACAAGTGTAAATAAAGTCTTCCATTGGGGAGATGTACAACATAAAGAATTTGATGCTTTGAATAAAAAGATAATTTCAGCACCAGTATTGGCTCTTCCAGATCTTCGACAACCATTTGAGATTCAAATGGATGCAAGCGATTATGCCATGGGAGCAATTCTATTACAACATGGTAAGCCCATTTCATTTCATTCTGAAATATTTAATGGAGCTGTAACTAATTATCCAACCCATGACAAAGAACTTTATGCATTGGTAGAAAGTGTTAAGAAATGGAAACACTATTTTATGGGGAAGGAGACCATCATCCATACCAACCATCAACCATTGTAGTATTTATAGTCATAGTCAAAGTTGCAATAGTCACAACATTTCAGTGGATGGGTTTTTTACAGAAATTTCATTTGGTTATCAAGTATAAAAATGGAATCTACAAAAAGGTAGCTAATATGCTTTCAAGGCCTATTGTAAATTCATCTATTATACACAAGCATATTCTGTTTTGCATGAAATTTACATAGAACAATATGCAAATGATAGTGAATTTCAAGAAGTATATGGAAGCTTGAGTCAAGGAAATCAAATTGAAGAGTTGGATTATCATGTACATAACAGTTTGTTGTATCACTTGGGCAAGTTCTGTATTCCACAGGGAGAAAGAAACAATATCATAAGGGAGGCTCACACTTCATTGATTGCTGGACACTTTGGTGTAGGCAAGACAATAGTGAATCTTCAAAGGTATTGTTATTGGCAACACATGTTGGATAATGTTTCTGGTTTCATAAGAGGATGTTCTGTATGTGCTACATGTAAGCCTAGCAATAGGAAACTTGGTTTATACACTCCACTTCCGGTACCTTCACGCCCATGGGAGAGTATCTCAATAGATTTTGTAGGAGGTTTTCCATTGTTAAGGAAAGGTCATGATTACTTGTATGTAGTTGTAGACTTGTTTAGCAATATGTGCATACTAACACCATGTAAAAAGAAAATTACAGCTGAACAAACAACTCATCTTTTCTTCCAAAACATTTGGGTTCATTTTGGTCTTCCTACTTCTATTGTAAGTGGTCGAGATTCTCGATTTGTTGGCAATTTTTGGTCAAATTTGTGGGACATGATGGACACAAAGTTTAAGAAGAGCACAACCTTTCATCCACAAATAGATGGACAAACCGAGGTGGTCAATCGAACAATCATACGTATTCTTAGAGGATATTGCAGCAAACATCCCAAGTTGTGGGATGAACAATTACTTTACATACAACATGCATACAATAGGGCAAACCATTCTTCCACAAACACATCACCATTTGAGGCATGTTATGGGTACTTACCAAGATCGCCATTGGACTTCATCTTTGAGAAAGGTGTCTCCATTGATGGTCACAGTGACATCAATAAGGCAAGGAAGTTCATAGAGCAAATTTAGTTGATACATCATACAATGCAGGAACAACTTGAGAAAAGTCAAAGCAGCTACAAGGAAAGGCATGACAAACACCGGGTTAATCACAAATTTCAAGTTGGCGACGAAGTTTGGTTATATATTAGCAAAGAGAGACTTCAAGGGGAAGGTAAAAATATTAAGCCAATCCGTTATGGTCCTTTTAAAATTCTGGAAAAGATTGGTAATAATGCTTTTAAGCTTGATTTTCCTCCTTATATGCAAATATACTATGTTGTTAATGTTGAGAATTTGAGATTGTTTGAGTCTCCTTTGATTGATGATCAAGGAGAGCATGTTAGCCTGCCATCAATAGGTGATTTCTCGCCAGAATATCTTATGAACTTCAACATGATCTCATACTTGACAAAATAATCAGAAATTCGAAGAGAGGGGATGTCAAATACCTTAGAGTGGGACTCAAGGGACAAAAGCCTTCTCAAGCCAAATGGTTGCAGATCGAGAAGGTGAGGGAGATGTACCCTCACCTATTGAACAATTGATAGTATATTTTGGAGTCCAAAAGGCTTCTAGTGGGGAGGAATGATCAAGGGCTCGGTATTTAGCTCAAAAGTCAAAGTTCTCAGAATGGCTCGAAACCTGAACTACTGCGTCTGTCTCAGAAAAATGATCCTAACACAACTCATTTTGTCGAAAACTGAGTTCGTATGAGAAAGTTATTGTGTTCTGATTGCGTTGCTAAATAGGCGAAATTTAAAAAAAAATGCACAGTCAGCAATCTGTACTACTAACGTGGCAGGTGACTAGGCATGGTCAACGGTGGTCAATGGCAAATCACAAGTGGAAAAGTGGCATTGCTTCATTGGGTTGTATAGGTGGTGTGTTGACGCAATCTGATTGGTTTATTTATGGACCAATGGAAGAATGCCACATGGCAAGCTCGGAGGGTGCCACATGGCACCTCTCAAAGGCCTTCACAATCTACACAGTGGAAATTTTTTTTGTTTGGAGGTTGAGTTGAACCCAAGACCACCATCATACCATCCGTAAGTCCTAACCACCTTTGCTATACCATGGTTCTTACCCCATACGTTTGCCATTTGTATTTAAAGTTTGGTGAAGTTTGGATGGACGGTTAGGAGGGCCAGCTCGCAGGCGAACCCTCCACATGTGAAAAAAACCCAATGCTGGCAGTCACGGTTGCAGTTAACTACGGCTGACAGTTCACCACACCGCAACGGTTCCAGATGTGAAAGGGCCACCAAAACCACGCGGTTAAGGCTGCAGTTTATCTGGCAGCTATTCAAACCAACCTGCGACGGTAAGTGTTAACTCCACATATGAACACCACAACACAGTTAATGTTACGGTTAACTACTCCGATGGCTTTGGCTCTAGCGGTTAATGCGATGCTAACCATCGCATGTGAACAACCCACCAAAATCGCCGAATGTTAAGGATAAGGTTTGCGCTAATTCGGGTTTAAAAATTAATTAAGTGCAATTTAACGTTAATTAATTACAGTTTAAAATGAAGGAGGTTTTAGCTGTGCCCCTAAGTTCGGGCCTACCTCGAAATTAGCGTGCTAACTGGAGTCATTCTAGATTTAGCGAAACTTTTCTAGGAAAAGTCTGTATGAGTCATAGAGAAGGCAATTTTCGACCAAATTGAGCTCAAGAAGATGTGTTCTTGGCTAATTTGGACATTATGAACACATTAGTGCAAGTATCAGGAGCCATAGAGATTTGTAAAACAACATTTTTCCACATTGAGCTAACATAGAGGCCCAAGCCATGGAAGCTGGACCAAGGAGATGTAGCCGAGGAGGGGTGAACTCCTTCATCAAAACACTGTGTTAAAGTGTCTCTTTGATGGTTTGTTGTACTTTGAATGTCTATTTTTTAGTATTTGTTTTTGAATCTATTTTTCTCATGAATGTCATTTTAAACTTAAGGAAATTTACCTAATTGCATACACAAACAACTAACGAAATCCCAATACAAGAAGCAATAAGTAAGCACAATTTTATAAATTTGTAATTGATATTAGCACAACAAAACTAATCATTCAAAAACAGATCAATAGTAAAAGGGGTAGGACTAGGTACGAAAGGAGTAGTATATTCCTCCCCCAAAGGTTGAAGTCCCTCTTGGGGGAGATCACCTGACAGATCAGATTGAAAATACTTCCTTGAAATTCTACCCAAGTACTAGAATTTGTCATTCAAGGATTCCCAATCCACATCTTCATAAGGAAACTCATAACAAAGGTGAATAAATCGATGGAAAAACTCTTCTAAGGATTCATTTCATTATAGACATCTTGATAATCATACTTGCCAAAAACTTGATGAAGTGCATTACCCATATGTTTAAAAGAATAGATAGAAGAAATAGGTAAAGAATAACACCATTGCTTAGGACAATCATGTAATGAAAGGGTAAACAATTGAGCAAGAATATCTTCAGAATATAATCCTCTTGAAAAACAAAATAGAATAAATTAAATCACATAATCAAGAACGATTATTGGATCATTTCCATCAAACTTGAAATGTGACAAGTTATGTAATAATTGCGTGGGGATTGAAAGTCCAAAGATTTTGAAAAACACCTCAAGATTATGATTTGGGATGAAGCCATTTAACATAAGAGATTCACACGGACTTTACAGGGTTAGCTTGTCATCTGGCCCTCCTTCTAGTTCCAAGATATTGAAGGTGATGAATTTGGCCAACATACAGGGGCTCTCCCCGATGTGAAGTCCCAATTAGACCTCACACAATTTGGTGTAGGAGCCCCATCCGAATATAAGGTCCAACCACTGTTGCAAGTGATTTTAAAAGAATGCCTTGGTTGCAAAACATACACAAGAGATCTTGCACATAAATTTAGGCCTAAGAGAGACATGTAAGAGAAATGAGAAATATTCTTTGATTAACTTGCAAATTAGTTCTCAAGATAACAACAACCATATAAATACATAACAACACTCATTCAACAAGATTCATAGCTAAAGTAATGAAATAATTCATTATATTGAGTATGCGTAACACAACATATACTGAAAATATCTAAATAATAGTATCACAACATTTACAATACATGCATGAAAGAGTGTTGGCTCCAAGAGCTTTTGATCATTAATGAAAGATCCAAGTACACTATTAAATTGATGGAAACTAGCTCCAATAGTGGAACATGAAGCTACAACTTGCTTCTCCAAAAGAATGATCTTCCGAACCATTATGCAAAACTAGAGAAGCCAAGGAAAAATCTCTAAAAGTACAAGCCTTTTTCTTGAATTATGAGGGCTTATTTATACAAATGCTAGTGACTTTTAAGATTCCTCATAACTCTTTGACTTCCACAACCTCTAGATTTCTATGTGACTCTTCATATTCCACATGTGTCTCTTGGACTTATTTTACATTGGACTTATTATTCATAAAAGACAAATTACATCAAAATGATGGCTATATAGGACAAACCTATAATAAGACAAAACTCCTCATGGGGAAAAAAATCAATAGCTTGAACATGGAGTTCCTTTGAGATCTAGGAGTTCCATGCTCTAAACTATGTTGCGATAAATTTCACTTTGGTTGACATATCTGCAACATATTGCATCTTTACCTCCAAAGAATCTGATAATATGGATTTGGAGCTTGAATGTATGCTATTCCATAGCCAAGATAATTTCATGTGAACTTTAGTTGGTCCAATTACATGCTGTAGAATAACGTTCTTGGTGATCTCCAAGACTTCTTGATATGTTGCTTGCTTTATTTGTTCAATAAACTCTTTTATCTCCTGCATGATGATGTCCTTGCCTCTTACTTCTCTAAGTGAACCCACATAAGTAATTTTATGCTAGACAGGGACTCTAAACCACTGTGCAGTCGAACATAAACAGTTATGGTGTTGGTCTCTTATTCACTAAGGTGGGTGTAATTTTGAATATGTAGCCCTTACTATGCTCTATCCTAATCGACAACTATTTTGTCTTTCTTAACCAACTTTTTAGGAACATCAAGATACTTGATGCCCCATTCCTACATCAATTATATAACTCTAATTGTAGTCTTTAGAAGCTTCTGGATCTCTTAAGTTTTTTTTTGAATTTGTACCATGGGTGCCACTACCTCATTCAAGAGAATCATCTCATTATATAGCTACTTTATGGTGTCTTCCATTGGCTTCAATTATTCATATATAACTAATCATAGCTCTGGTGTACTGATACTATTAGAAGAAAATCGTTGATTCTCTGTGACAAGATGATCAACCTATTGTTTTATGTCAGATAGTTCTTTCCTCAATGGTGCATTCTCACTCATAAGATACTCTGTATTATCTTGCATTTCTATTGCAAAAGCCACATTCACTACCATGACTGCTCAAAGATTTTTCCTGGTATTAGATGCTATCACCTTCTCTGTGGATATGGAGATCAAATTAATAGGATCATTGGGAAAGTACCTTAGACTTTCTTATACAATCCTCTTCTTTAGCTTGCCGAAGCTGAAACTTGATAGATCCATAACCCTGTCATCAGGTGGAGGAAAAATTATCATCTCGATGAATGGGAGATGGCCATCAGTGAGAGGATTTTTTGGCCGAGTGATAGTCTCTTCTACTATTGATTCAATGGAATACTCCTCCTTTAAATTTGTTTCCATTTCACAGACCATCTGCTCTTCCTCCATTATTTGTGCAACTTCTTCCTCCTATGATCGCTCATGTTGTTCCTCTTTTCCTTTCCTCTTATGCTTTCTACTGATGCCTAAGCAAGTAATCTTGCTTCCTCTTTCCTTCTTCCTTCTGTAAGCAATTATCCTTTCTCTTGTGTTCTTTTTCTATTTACTTTTCTATTTCTAACCTTCTCTTCTCCTCTTCCTTCTATTTCTTTTGTTGATATGCCTCCATTTAACCTTTTCACATCGGATCAACTTTAAAATTTCTACTACTCTTTGCCATTGGATCATGTTTTAGCCTCTTTTTATGTGCTACAGTGTCCACTTTGTTAGTTTCTTCCTGTTGGATCTCCTCCATATGTACATCTGGTACATGTGAAACTTGGGAGTGCCTTGCCTCATCTCATGGTCAATTATCCCTTAGTGCATTATACCAATTCTTGATTTTCTCATATTCTAGGACGATCATAGGCTCATATGGCTAGTTACATTTTATCTTGTCAAAACGTTGTCTACAAACTTTCCTAGGATCATATCTATAAAATCTCATCATTCCAAAGTGGAGGCGCCTAAGTTATTTAATTTTAGCATCGGTCGCCTTGAGGCTCTTTAGCTCATAAATTCCAATCCGTAAAGAAAAAGAGGGCCAAGGAGCCTTCTTCCTCCAAAGCTATGCAAACAATCCATTGTTCAGTTGATAGGCTACCTCCTGCAAGACCACCTTATTGGTCACATACCTCGGCATAAGGTGAGGGGTTGTCTTACACCTGAAACATCTGATGTATGTGTTTTGCGGCGAAACAAACCAATCTACAATATTATAAACTGCGTTCTTCACCTGATATGTCATGCATGGAGGTTGTGTCTCAAAGATCATCTTGTAGAAAATTGAAAAGAAATGCTTAACGAGTTGTGTATATACTCCTCAAAAAATAAATTCTAATAACAATTTGCAGTGGAAGTAGAAATGTAACTTCTTCTGAGGGGTCCATTTCCATTTCATTCTAGTAAACTCATAATGTGCATAGATACCAACCAACAGATAATCGAACATATAAAAATCTGGTGCTTGTTTGTCTTGTAATGTTATCTTGTCTTATTGTATGTGAAGCCATAGTTCGTGGGAGAGGATATCAACCCAATTGAAGAATTTATGTCTTGAGACAACCAGGTTGAGCAAGTAAATCCAATTCTCCTCAAAGTGTTCTGCATTCTTCTGTCCATATAACCTGCAACACATCGCTATGAGATATTGGTAGACCTTTCTCAAAGATTTGGTCCAACAAAATGAACTTGGTCTCTAGTGGAATTTTGTAGGCTCTTGGCACTAAGATTTGATAACTTCCTTGGTATTGAGATTTTTCCAAGTTGCGTAAAATTGTGTGTTCGCATAATCACTTGGTATTACCATATTGTAATAAGAATGTATGTCGTGTGAGTGGTAAGAGGCAATGTCATTTCTTCTTTCAATTCTAAGGACCAAATTCTTGCAATGCATGCACACCAAGATCCATTCAATAGCTTCTGCACATGTGTCACTAGGAATATTCATGCAACTCTATGTATTCTAGACCTCTTGATGTTTGTGTACACTTCCCTGTCATCCAAGTCTTCTAGGAATTATTTTTTCATCAAAGCATCTTTGATATCCTTCCATGAGACCTTCAAAGGTTTATTAATGAAGCATTGTGTATGAAAGAATAGGGACAATTGGCCTAGTAATTTCCACTACCTCCTCAATGCTAGCTTCTAAAATTTATTTTGATGTAGCTTTACGGATGGTAGGAGGAATTTCCTTGGTAAATGATAAGGGAGTGATGCATTTCATATCTATAGAACCTGCAAGTGGAAATTCACTCATGGCGAACAACAATTAGTTTCAAGAAATTCCCTAACCATCACATGAAAACTATTCAAAATCAAGTGATTAAGGGAAGATATAGGTAAGCTACAAGCACAAGCCTATCACAAGTGAGAATAGGGTGCATGTTAGTGAAATAATGGATAGATAAGGCTTGAGTGAGGCTTGAGAGCACATTATGCGCTCATGGGGAGAGAGAGAGAGAGAGAGAGAATTCTTTGGCATAGGGTGCAAAGATAGTGTACAAGGATGTTGATTGTTTCTTGAAAGTGCGTAGAGCACCCTTGAGAGGAGCTTCTTTATTGTTGGGTGCAATTTTAGTTGAAAAAGGGTCCTTATTTTCCAAGAGTGTGCTTTGCTCAAATATGGGCTCAAAATAGCTAAGTGAAGGCCAACAATAAGTCAAGAACACATTAACAATGAAAGAAAAGGGATGCAAGTGTTTATAGGTTTTGTCGTAATCATGATTGGAAGGTGAAATATCATGGCATGCAAATAGTTTCTAGAAACACAACTTGCGATAACAAGACAACACTTGTAAGAGGAAGTATAGATGAAAATGACACTTAATAAGCGAAAGCAGATTGAAACGCCACTAAGAAAAAAAAATCACCACTAAAAATGACAAAAGAAATCAAGAATGAAACTTTGAAAAACTTACCGAGAATCCACACACTTGTTATCAAGATTGAAGCAAAACTCCTTGTGGTGAGAAAATGCATTCAACCCAAAGTGAACATTGATTGTGAGAATGAATGATGAACTGGGAAACTTATAAAAGTATTCACATGTAAATAAAGTTCATGCATGATCGCCACTTTTTGATTCAAGAATAATTTGGTTACATGAAGTGGAGAGGGCCCCTATTTTCTTTGAGTGTGCTCACCATGCAAAGATAGAAGGGTACATGCATAAGAAACAAGAGGGCACCATCTTTGTTGACAAGGGGTGTGTAGGAGTTGAAGACAAGGAGGGCGTAGGCAATGATAACAAGGAGTGCACTCTCCTTGTGGACACGAAGTGTGCTTGACTGAGTGAAGGAAGTGCACTCTGCTGAGAGTTAGAAGTGCGCTCATGCTTGGGAGGGCCCAATTTTTTCCAACAATGTTATTTTTACTACTACCTTTGGAAAGTGTGCTTTCTCTAGGAGAAAAAAATGTACTTTATTGCTTTTATGTGATATGCATATCAAGTGAAGAAAGATAACACTAAGTCAAAGAAAATCTAGTGCTTTTCCTATCTTTAGAAAGACGACATAAGCGCTTTCAAAGATAAGAATACGACACCTAGAAAACTTTTACCTAGGAGAAAAAGTGACACTTAGGAATGTTGCAAGGATAGTCGACACTTAGAAACATGAAAAAATAACAAGACAACACAAGATAGCTTGAAACAACAGTTTGTGTAGGCTCCAAAATTGACTAAGGAAATTTTTTTGGAGGATCATTGTCACAACGACAACAAAACCCCAAGTTGATCTTTGAAAATACTTCTGCTCCTCTTAGCTAGTTAAATAAATAATCAATCCTCAGCAGATGATACCTATTCTTGATTGTGGCTTTGTTTAATTGCCTATAGTTGATGCACAATCTCAATGTTCCATCATTTTTGTTTACAAACAATACTAGAGCTCTTGAGGGAAATATGTCGGGTCTAATATATCCCCTGTCTAACATTTCATTTAATTGTAATTTCAACTCTACCAGTTGCAGTGTACTCATAGATATGGAGATTTTTCCACTAGTGTTAATCCTAGTAGTAATTCAATTGAAAAATCAATTTCCCTTCTCGGTGATAATCTTGGGATTTCCTCAGGGAACACATCGTTGAACCATTCTAAGTTGGGGTATTCATCAATTTTGTCTTTATCAACCTCTAATTCATTGAGTACTTGGACAACGTAAAACTCACACCCCTTTTGACTGCATCTATTCCTTTGTAGTGCTAATATTTTTTGAACTGACATGGGTTTTCTATTTCCTTGCAATGTCACTCTTCCCCTTCTTTACTAAGGCATTCTATCAACTTGTTGTAGTAGCGGATTTTGGTTTTGCGTCCTACTAGCCAATGCATGCCAACCAACACATCATATGAACCCAATGGTAATAGGTTCAAGTATGCACACATTGACATGCTATTTATAACCACTTCAGATGACCTCACCAAGTCTTCAACTCATATCTTAGTTCCTGAGGCCAACTGACCCAATCATGATTACTCATGTGCTTTATTCTATAATGCACACATCTTTGCGATTCGTGGACTTAGTTGAAATTGGAACCTGGGTCAATCAAAATCAAAACAACCTAGTTATTGATCATACATTCTATCTCGATCATTGATGCTTGGCGATAGACCTACCTGTTGTCTAACACGACATAGATTCATGGCATGCTCCATGCCACATCATTCACTATCTCCACTTCTTGCACTTGTACAACCTTGGGTTATCTTCTGTCACAGAGGATTTTCCTTCTTCCCATGGTTTTATTCACAAGTCCAACATCGTATAGGTTCTCCTCCAAAACCCTTAGCTTCCTCTCCTATAGACTAAGAGAACCGACCTCTACCAAAAATAGTGGATCTTTTTTGAAACTCACCGCTAACAAGAGTGATAAATTTCACATTCCTTCCTCCAAGATGATGTCTTGCAACTTTCTACACTTTTCTTCCAAATTTAGGGTTGCCTTTTGCTTTCCAATCAGTTCAGGACTCAGTATTATGCTTGGATGATTCATAGCAACACTTCATCTTTCGGATGGTGGCCTCCATTTTTTTTGGCTTATCAAATTTTATGATGTCCCTGAATGCTTGGGGAAACCCACTAAGATACCTTTGGATCTTTACCTTTGCATATGTGATAGAAGGTGCATGTCTCAACAATTTAAAAAATTAGTTTATGTATTCATCATTTGTAAGCTACCCCAATCTATGCTCATGAAATTCTTTCACTTGGCTACCATAGTACCTTTTGTATAGGTAATTCTCCTAGAATGTCTCTCAAATTTCCTCTAGGCAACTCCTTCTCTTTAATGTGCTTAACATTCTTCAAGTCTTCCCACTAGACATTAACTTTGTCTTCCAAGCTTAAAATGTCTACTCTTGCATTCATATTCACAAAGTAGTGATGTACCTTTAAATACTTCTTCATATTCTCCTCTTCTGAGTACTAAGTGGAGTTCCTCCTCTCACCGTGTCTTCACAATCTATCTATGTATTTTCTTATACCTGGTGCCCTATGCACCGTTAATCTTTAATTCATGCTTCCCAACTCCCAATGGAATTTGTATGCATTTAACCCCTCATAGGCAACTAGCACCTAGATCATGCTACCTATGCCTTTGCAAATATGACAAGCTCTGTAGAATAATTGCATTTACCTATGCCTGTTTTTGATTTTCTACAACAATCCTCTCATTATCAGCCTTATAACTTCTCATCTCGACTCTTAAATTTCTAAGAGTATTCATCCAGTCAGGGGAGTCTTCCTATATCTTCTTTCCAACTGACTCTCCTTCCTGACAATGTATGAATTTATCAGTGTTGTACTACACTATTTTGTTGCTCATCCCTTTAGTCCCTTGTTGTTCCTTGGTGTCTTCTTATGTATTGTTACACACACATAACTATTATCCAACCAAAAGATAGATAAACATATTTACCCATCACCTTGGCATATTTTCAATAATCATATTGATGTGAGGCTATATGAAACACCAAATTTCAAGTTGGTATGCCAATAAAAAAATAAATTAATCATATTCAAATTCTTCCATTCCCATCAATTCACAATTATGATATCAACACATTCATATAGTACAAAATATGAAATCAACACACCTTTTCACATAACAAACAATCAAACTTTAATATTACACTTTGTAACATAGTGCTAAACTTATCCTCCTAGACCCATTTAGTCCCAGTGTTGAACCTGGGTGCTTTGATACCACTCTAGAATTCTCCATCCCACTCCCTGGGTTTTCTATGCTAATAGGGGGTGATACTTTTAACTAAACCATCATACATGGTCTCATTATGGAGATGGAATTACCAAATTTCTTCTTCCCCAAAGTGTGGGGAATTCACTTTGAAAAATGGCATCACATCCATCTTGTCTAGAGATTTCCGACAATATAATATTTACCTTAATCTGACTCCTAGATTGAAAGTTATGTCCATTTGAAGTTGACCCCTTTTATCCTTTCCACATCAACAAGTATTGTGATGTGGCAACTTGAGTGCCTACATGGCTCTTCCACATCACTCCTAGTTCAACATGGCACCTGTTACCGCATCGCACCATAGTGCTAGTTCTCCAAACCTCTAAGAGAATTCTGCTCCAAAACATTTGTAGTGTGACATACTTACATTAATTGATGGATGAATACCCATCTAACACTCTTGTCAATCTGCGCCTATATCATAGTTATACCACACATGAACTTAGTGTTAAATAGAAGGCGCTAAAAAGAATATTCCTATCTTTGGATGCCAATTTTGACATCACAATTTCTATCCTAGGATGATGTCGCATGAACCGTGGTGCCACCTAGCATCGATGTTGTTCAAATCCGCATCATTTATCCCTTTCGTAACCTACTGAAATCCTAGGGACATCACCCTTCCACATGGAATCCTCCTACAACGCCACATGTCACTCAAAATATTGCCACTTGGCCACCCAAAAGGCCATTTCTGCCCGCCACATTTCACGTTGTTAGTGCGCCATGTCAGTTTCCCTACCATGTCACCAATCCATGTCCTTTGTATTCTCACGTGGTATCCCACATAGCCTTATGCATACTACATTGCACCAACCACCTTAGCCTAAGCCAGGGGGTCCCACAGGTTTGCGCCCCTTCGTGCAATTCAACGTTTCTATGTTGTAATTAATTTTGGAGTCTAACAGTAGTTTTCTTGTCATGTGGAATTCTACGTCTCTATTACCTAGGATAGACATTTCTCCCTCTTCCAGAATAGAAATATTGTTGTTTCCAAAAGTCAAGGTTTCCCATCCCACAAAGACATATTTTTATATCCTAGAACATACATAAATTAGTCTCCAAACTTCATGGGTTCCCATCCCACAAAGACATATCTCCATCCCTAGGACATACATTCTCCATCTCTGGGACAAAAATTTCTCTTTCTCCATAGACTACGACTCTATCACAAGTCTAATGGGGCTAATTTGGACCGAATACAAGCTTGTTGATCTGCGACGACTAGGCTAGAAGTCTTAAGGACTTCAATGAGTTTATGCAGCCTATCTCGGTGTTGAGCAATGCTAAGTACCATTATCGTGATAAGAATTAAACCTCCATTCAATGCCAACCTTTCAAACATTAAACATAGCCATGGTATGATGGATGAATCCTTCGACATGCCTACTAACATGCACAAAAACAAGCCACACCATGGATAACACTACTCCGTGAACTCAAATGTAGCCACATCATATTGAAGCACATCATAAATCTCACACAATACTATCAGATCCATTGATGGAACATACATTGCAGCATAAGAGCTATCAACTGTCATAATCAGTTAAATATCCATGACCAAGTCAAACAATGGAAATCACACACAATAATAGTTTATATGAGAACATCAAAATTTCATACAAGACCGTATAAATAGATTTGTAACTCAGGTACATATCAACAATCACAGGGATCAACAAGTCCCTCAAACAGTGAGAACATCCACATAATCATATCATCATATCATTATAAACAACCAAGAATAACACTAGGGAAAATTTTAGGGGCTAATATTCACAAGTGGGATATTTTTCCATGTTTTTTTTCCAAAAATAAGATTTGTTAGATTCCAATTTTTCTAAATGTTATTCGCCCAAATTTTATAGTATATATATATATATATATATATATATATATATATATATATATATATATATATATATATATATATATTACCTTAAAAATTGCCAAAATTTTAGATAATGACTATATAAAATTATTAGAAATTTGAATACTTTTACAAAAACATTGTCAAACATTTTACAAATTGCATATTATGTACCAATGAGATTCACCAAGCTTTCTCAACTTTAAAATACATTTACATCCTTAAAATTTTCCCTGAATAACACATTCCTCCATAACAATGCTGATACAATCATTGTTATAACACATAACAACTTCATTCATTATTCCCAGTGCCACACATATTTAAGTGGATATAATTATTTGATTAACTTAAGAGACTGGTAACTGAGGGAGGGACTTCAATTCTCCACCCAACCATAGGAGAACTGCACTGCAATCTTTCTTGCAATTGCCCACCCCTGAGCTGAATTCAGAGACTAAGGAGATAAACACTCAGTGTAATTCACACCAATGCCAATCAACCATATCACCTAGGATTTAGAGCTCACAGTGTCTCCACCTTATTACATGAATCTAGATCACACAATGACTCCACTTGCTAAATACTTCATGCAATCATAGTCCATAGTGTCTCCTCCTATTTAACAGGGAATCAGGATCTAGAGAACATAGTATATCCTCCTGCTAACCTTGTAGGCATTAAAACACACAGAGAGTCTCCTCTCTATTAAACAGTGAATCTAGAGTACACAATGTTTCCACTTGGTCAACCTTACAAGTCTCCAGAATACACAATGTCTCCACCTTTTTTTTTCTTGCCTTTACTTCACCCATGCTCCAACTATTTTTCCAATGATTCTCCTAAGCATTATCTTCCACGAGTTCTCTTGTCACTACAATATGTGTATTATAGCATACCATCCACACAACATACAACTCATGTCTATGTACCTCTTTGCATATGATCTGAATGTCTCCTTCTCTTCCCTTTCAGCCTTTTTCTTTGTCAATGTTAAAATTGGAAACTAGGGAAAAACTTCCTGTGGGTCATCTTACTCATGGCTGATAATATTTTTATTAGATTCCTCTTGTCGAGAGGTGTAGGATTGATATAAAGATCATCTGATTCCGATAAGTATTCATGGAGATATGACTTTATTTTGGTTATGGAATTATTATCAAGCCGACCTACAGCTCATGTAGGCTTAGAAGCCCAACAGTCGCATCTATTCAAACACCAACATTGTGTATAAATACAGGAGGAATTTTCCTCATTTGGACTCACTCATCTCATCACATCTCTCTCTCTCCACTGCGTAGAAAAGAGTCTCTTCTCTACTGCACATAAAAGGGTCTCTCCCTCACACATTTGAAGTTGGAAGCAGACGAAACTGAAGCTGCAACTGTAGAAGTAAAGTTTGACCTGCATGGACTAGAAGATCTCCTCATCTGAACTATGTTGTAGGTTCATCTAAACCTCCTCTGGAAGCTGCAACTTTTGGTGGTGGAATCAAGCCGATCCGACGGTTGGTTTGTGAGATATCGTCTGCCCTAGTTTGATGATGAAGCCACTAATGCTGATGCTGTTGAACTAGGGTTTGCTACTGCTGATATGAATCAGATTTATTGTACTATTTCTCTCTGTTGAATTATTGAAGATAAAAGAAGATTTGATCAAAGGGTTTCCCCACACATTGTGGGGTATGTCCCTGGCTAGCTGCCACATCTTGTGTCTCTTGTATTGGTTGGTTTTCTGTCGATCGTTTAATTTTCTATCTGCACTTTACTTTATATACATGTGATTTCTAATCTGTGGAATATAATAAGAAACATAAGTAAATTGTTATAAGCATAGAACATACCATAACTTAACATGGTATCAAAGGTGAGGTGAAGACAAAGCCCGAGCAAGAGCAAGAGCAATCACCGAAGAGAAGATTGGCAAGGCTATCCTAAAAGAACGATGGGGTCCTCAACACTCTTTCTTGTTAAAGACAAGCTCCATGAGAAAGCTGACTATCACGGATGGAAGATGTCTATCGATCTAACCCTTGAGGATCAAGGAGTGCTGGACCATGTAAGAGGCAATATTGTTGAGCCTCCATCAAATGCACCCACTGCTGCCTGGAACAAATGGAAAAACAGAGAAGTCAAAACAAAGAAGATCATCTGGGACTCTATCGAAAAGCACTTGGTGGCCTACATCTCTGAAGTGGACACCTCCAAGGAAATCTACAATAGACTGGTGAGTTTATTTAAAGTTAATGATGCAAATCAAGTTTTGTTTCTTAGAAATAAGTTGAGGGAAATCAAGAAGGGTAAAGATGAGAGTATGCAAGCATACTTCTTAAGAATCACTGAGATCAAGAAAAATCTCCTATCTATTGGGAAGACTATTACTGACAAAGAAATGGCACTCACGACTCTTGGAGGATTACCATCCGAATGGTATGTGTTCAGGACTACTCTTCTGAACAATAATATAATTCCTGGTTTCGAGGAATTAATGGCTAAATGCATTCAAGAAGAAACAAGGGTAGAAGAGCAAGAAATGCCCATACCTAAAGGTCCTCCTGCTACCTTTTCTTCTCATGCTAAGAAAAGAAATAATTCCGGGACTAAATCAAAAGGAAAGGCTGGACCTAAGGGTGGAACAAAAGGACAATGTTACATTTGCGATAAAGCAGGTCACTATGCAAGGGAATACCCTGATAGAAAGGACTCACACCGGGACGATGATCAAAATCCCTTTGATGGCAATCAAAGTAATGATAAATTTAATAGCAAACATAAGAGGAGAGTTGGGAATCAAGGAAGGGGACAACCATTCAAGAAGGCTAGAAATTCCAGGATGTATTAAATGCACCTGACCTTAAAAAGAACCTGGTATCCATCTCGGCAACATAAGACAAAGGCTACAAGGTAACCTTCAGCGATGGCAAGGTATGTATATGGAAAAAAAATGTTAAAGATGCCTTTACTCTTGGGTTTTGTGTTGATTCATTATATCATGTCGATGGAAGTCCGCTAGGTGTCATGTCTTATGATAGATCTTTTCAGTCCGAAATTTGGCATCAGAGGTTTGCCCCCCTTCATTATAAAGCTCTACTCAGTGTAAGACAAATGGTAACAGGGATGCCCGAATTCCAAGTAGAGAAAGGCAGTGTATGTCTGGGATGCCGAAGGAAAGCTCAAAAGGGGACCATTCCCCTCAAGTCAAAGCAAGACCTCCGATATATTACAGTTGGTTCACTCAGGCATATCTAAGGCTGGCATTAAGAGGGAGACTACTACACACATACTCCTGAGTAGAATGGTGTGGCGTAAAGGAAGAACTGTACGATTGTGGAAGCTATCTCTATGGGTAAATGATGTAACAATGCCTGATGTGAAGGTACCCATGGATCCTATTTATCCACCCGAGCCTCCCTCTTCTATGAAGAGGCCTCCATGGCTTAGGGGGATACTTGATGATGTTGAAGGACATGCTGCACCCCGAGGAACCTTCCGTGAAAGTATGAAACCTAACAGGTATCAGGGATACCTGACCATCATGAGCACGACTATACAAAATGAACCTTCATCATTCCAGATGCCGTCAAGCATCAAGTATGGAAGGATGCTATGATGATTATGGAGAATGATGTCTGGGAAGTAGTTCCCAGACCCTAGGACAAGACAATTGTTACTTCAAAATGGCTTTACAAGATAAAGCTGCAACAGATGGAACTATAGAATAGTATAAGGCTCGTTTTGTTGCTCGTGGTTTCTCCCAGAAGGAAGGTATAGACTATGATGTGATATTTGCGCCTGTTGCCAGATATACAATCATATGCTCAATCATAGCCCTTGCGGCTTCACAAGGATGGTACCTACATCGTATGGATGTCAAGACCGCGTTCTTGTACAGTTCGATCAAAGAAGAGGTCTACGTAGAGAAACCAAAAGGATTTGAGATTTATGATCAAAAATCTCATATATGCAGGTTGAAGAAGGCTCTCTATGGGCTGAAGCAAGCACCCCGAGCATGGTATGAGAGGATTGATAGCTACTTGTTGAAGCTAAGATTCACTAGGAGTGAAGCCGATCTTAACCTTTACTTTAATGTTGAAGATGACAAGCCTCTCATACTGGTTCTTTATGTAGATGACCTCTTTCTAATAGGTGCACACCCTCTCATTCAAAAATGTAAGGGGGAGTTGGATTCTGAATTTGAAATGAAGGACCCAGGACTTGAAGTGTGGCAAAAGCTAAGGGAAATTTTCCTATCTTAAGGAAAATATGTGGTGAAGATTCTGGAAAGATTTGGTATGGTGGACTGCAAGCCTATGACTACCTCGATGATCTTAACTTTCAGAAGTTATATGGTAGTGATGTTGGACCAGGTTTGGGAAATGCCTCTGAGTCTCAAAAACTCATTTGCGTTGATGTTCTTAGTGAACCTATATCCGAACATATGTTTTGCAGTTAGCATTGTGAGCTCATATTTGGTTGAGCCTCACTAGATTGGTGTCAAGAATCTTCTGAGATGTCTTCAGGACACAATCTCTCATGGATTGAGATACACTGCCAAAAATATGAAATTTCATGATTATTCGAATGCTCATTAGGCAGGTAGTGTGGAGGATCACTAGAGCACTTTTTAGTGCTGTTTCTCTTTGGATTCTACTTCGATATAATGAATGAGTAGGAAGCAGAAGTCGGTTGCCATAAGCACCGCCGAGACCGGATACATATCTATGAGTATGATCTCGTTTGAAGTTTCCTGGTTAGAGAAGCTCTTCAGTGAGATGTTTGAACACATACCACTATGATTCTCTGTAACAACCAGAGGTGGGATTAAGTTATTGAGGAATCCCATATTCGTCGATTGCTCCAGCAGATAGACATCATCTGGGATATGGTAAGTCGATGAGCAAGGAGGCTCCATCACATTAAGATGATGTACAGGTTGATACACCTTGTCAAAGTCCTGAGGAAAGATCTAAACTGTGATTTTCCCAAACGACTTGGAGTCATCAAGAAACCCTTGTACAAGGGTCCTGCATGTTGCATACATTAAGCTCTGCGAGCTCTGAGGGCTTGCGGTTCTTACTGGAGCAACATACGACCATAGAGTGACTCACCCTCCCTTGGTGGTGCACACTGGAACAAGATGATTTGCTCTCTTGTGGGACAAGATGATTCACTCTCTTGTGGAACAGGATGATTAGCTCTCCTGTGTATTAGGATGATTAGTTCTCCTGTGAGGCTTGGATTGATGTGTTCACCATGGCGATTGTAGTAGGATTGATGTGTTCTCCTGTGAGGCCTAGATTGATGTGTTCTCCTGTAAGGCCTGGATTGATGTGTTCTCCATGGCGGCCTAGATTGATGTTTTCTCCATGGCGATTGTAGCAGGATTGATGTGTTCTCCTATGAGGATAGGATTGATTAGTTCTCCTGTCGAGGTATCCTACCCATACAGTCTGGGACTCATGGGAATTACCTCTCATCTGATCAATGAGCAGGGAAATGAAGTTAGGGACCATAGTAGTACTGATGGACACATCGTTGCATCTACCGTACTCCCTTTGCTAGGATGACCTCCATTGATCTGGGATCAATGATACTGCTCCGGGACCAGTGGTAAGAGAGTGGTACATAGTATGACACTGACTTCGGGTTGGTTGAGACTGGCCTGGGACCAGTGGTACACTCACTGAGACTGCGATACTAGTCTAGGACCAGTGGTAGGAGTGGTACTTACTATGAAGTTGACTTCAGGTTCGTTGAGACTGGTCTGGGACCAGTGGTATGCGCTTTGAGACTGAATTTGAGTCAGTGGAGGATGATACTGGTCTGGGACCAGCGGAGTTGTACTCACTATGACGCTGACTTTGGGTTGGTTGAGACTGGTCTGGGACCAGTGGTACATACTCTGAGACTGACTTTGAGTCGGTATGATACATCCTCGATCATTTCTTCTTCTTCATAATTCGGACAAAAGCAGAGCATAACAGAACAATGCAAGAGCAGAGCAAAACAATACAGATCAGTATAGGGTAGAACAAGACAAAGTAGAATATGCAGAATAGAGGAGAGCAGGGCAAGGGACAGGCTATACAAGACAGTGCATTTGATGGATGAATAGTAACGACCGATAGACAGATTGCAGATGAAGTTCTCCCTAGTTGAGAGGGAGTGTTAAAATTGGCAACTAGGGAAAAACTTCATGTGGGTCATCTTACTCATGGCTGTTAATTTTTTTATTAGATTCCTCTCGTCGAGAGGTGTAGGATTGATATAAAGATCATCCGATTCCGATAAGTATTCATGGAGATATGAATTTATTTTGATTATGGAATTATTATCAAGCCGACCTACAACTCATGTAGGCTCAGAAGCCCAACAGTCGCATCTATTCAAACAACAACATTGTGTATAAATACAGGAGGAATTTTCCTCATTTGGACTCACTCATCTCATCGCATCTCTCTCTCTCTACTACACAGAAAATAGTCTCTTCTCTACTGCATAGAAAAGGGTCTCTCCCTCACACATTTGAAGCTGGAAGCTGCCGAAACTGAAGCTGCAACTGTAGAAGTAAAGTTTGACCTGCATGGACTAGAAGATCTCCTCATCTGAACTGCGCTGTAGGTTCATCTGAACCTCCTCTGGAAGCTGCAACTTTTGGTGGTGGAATCAAGCCGATCCGACGATCGATTTGTGAGATATCATCTGCCCTAGTTTGATGATGAAGCCGCTAATGTTGATGTTGCTGATCTAGGGTTTGCTACTGCTGATATGAATCAGATTTATTGTACTATTTCTCTCTGCTGAATTATTGAATATAAAAGAAGATTTGATCAAAGGGTTTCCCCGCACATTGTGGGGTTTGTCCCTGGCTAGCCACCACATCTTGTGTCTCTTGTCTTGGCTTGTTTTTTTTCGATTGTTTAATGTTCTATCTGCACTTTACTTTATGTACATGTGATTGCTAATCTGTGGAATATAATAAGAAAAAGAAGTAAACTGTTATAAGCATAGAACATACCATAACTTAACAGTCAAATCCTCATTTTTCTCTTTCTTGTTGACCACCCAACATGCCCCATGAGGAAAAATGCAGAATGGGGCTTTTCCTTCACTCACGAATCCCATATTCCACCTCCCTTCCTGTTATGCAGACCATTAAACCCAGTCAGAGAATGGGTAGCACATTAATTGAACAACTTGGGTTTAATCACTTTCCCAAGAAAGGCCTCCTCCTTAAACGTTGAATCTATGTCCACTCCTTTAGCCTACTCAATGTTTAAATTTCCACATTATTTACATGAAATACACTTCATAGTTACAATTACAAGAGGGGTAGGAAAAAGGGTTGTCACGGGTACATAACTTTTGATTGGAATATATATTTTCATGATTCAGAATTTGTGATAAAAGAGTAAAAGGAATATAATTATTATTTACACTTACTACGCTCCTATGGGTTCTTCAAAAGTTACTTCACCACTTAAACCTTTAAATATTTAATCCAAGACCCATGAAAAAATAGAGGATGTCCAGTACTAGGTATCTTAGTTGGAAATTTAGTTGTCATAAGCACAAGGATTAGTAAAAAAATATGGAAAATATTCTTTTGAAGAGGCTTCCTAAAAAAGATACGGAGATCTCATAAAATCATGAAAAGAACGAGAATAATTGTGTTGAAACTCAATTACATATGGGGAGTATTTTATCACAACTGGAGACCACAAATATTGAATCACAAAACCATAATCATGATTTTTCAATCCAAGATCCACATCATCAGGGCTTCAAGTCAACACCAAGGAACTACTTCATTTTGAATATCAATATGAGGAAGTTTGTCGGCAACAATCCTATAACATGGATATTCCAACTGGAACAATACTTTGACCCACACTAAGTGACAATCTTACAAAAGGTAAATATGGCATCAATGTATTTGAAACAAGATAAATTTGTATTGTATCAATGCTTTGTGAAAGGAAAAAGGATTTTATTGTATCTTGGTCCATTTTAATGGAGGAATTAATAACACATTATGGGGATATTAAGAGAAATACATTCTCTAGTTAATTGGAAAATCTTCGGCAAAAGGCTAAATTTCAGAGAACATTCAATAATTCCAAAAGTTGGGTCTTAGGGTAAAGAACATTTTAGAGGATAATTGTTACACCTCTTTATGGTAATTTCAAAGGAAATGATCCAACATGAGGTGCGTCTCTTTGAACCTAACTCAAACCATGTTTTCATCTTGGCAAGGTAAATTGAAAATAAAAATATGACTACCAGAAGAGTGGTCACTAACAACCATAGAGAACGTCATGCTCCATCTCCTAACCCTACTCAACCAAAAAGGTTAACACCTCAACAAATGGATGAAAGAAGAGAAAAGGGACTCTGCTTCAATTGTAATAACCAGTACAATAAGGAGCATAAATATGGTGAGAAGAAATTATTCTCCATAATAAATCAAGAATTGGAACCGTCATAATATCTAGAGCAAGAAGAAACTACTCCAACA
This sequence comes from Pinus tabuliformis, assembly GCA_031772625.1. Classification (NCBI taxonomy): domain Eukaryota; kingdom Viridiplantae; phylum Streptophyta; class Pinopsida; order Pinales; family Pinaceae; genus Pinus; species Pinus tabuliformis. Next base: position 1,016,108,143 of record CM062804.1, read on the forward strand.
ATATCTTGTCATTCATTGGTTGGCATCACTATTTCACAAACGCTCAATATAAAATGATATATCAAAATGAAAAATGCAACAATGTTGATTGATTTAGGTAGTACCCATCAATTCCCAATTACTTGTACTTCTAGCACCAGAATTTCAAGTAATGATTATAGATGGAGGTACCATAATTTTTTAGGAGAGTGAATGAATATGTGGTTCCATTTATTGGATAGTCCCATGATTGCAATCTAAATGGGTGGTATTAATTTTTTATTAAGGGTCCAATGGTTACAATAATTGGGAACAATGAGCCTTAATTTTCAAGATATTTTCCTCAAAAGGCAAGGAAATCAAGCTTGAAGGTATCCAAGGGAAAGTATCTAAAGTGATAAGCTCTAATAACATGAAAAAATATATTCAAAAATGGATACCATGGTGTAATTGTAAAATTGTGTTCGTTAGATATTCAAACATCTATATCTTCTACTTTAGTGCATCTCCAAAAATTTATCAACAATCATTCAAAGGTATTTGGAGATATGTGTAAGGATCTTCCACCTACTCAAGATCATGACCATGCTATTCATTTACAACATGGAAGTGTACTGCCTAAAATTACACCTTACAGCTATCCATATGCACAAAAGAGTAAGATTGAGTGTATGATTCAAGAAATGTTAGAGGCTAGCATCATTCAACATAAATGGAGCACTTTCTCTTCACTAATGGTGATGGTTATAACAAAGGATTGTTTGTAGCATATGTGTCAAAAGTATAGACAACTCGACAAAATGAAATTCAAAGATAAGTTTCCTATTCCTGTTATTGATGAATTATTAGTTCATGGAACAATTTTCTTCACTAAGTTAGATCTCCACACAATATATTATCAAATTGGAATTAGGCTGGAAAAAATTCCCAAAACAACCTTTATAACACATAAAGGTCACTATGAGTTTTGGTTATTCCATTTGGGCTTACTAACACACCTTTAACATTTCAAAGTTTGATGAATTCTATTCTCAAACTCTTCCTTGGAAAATTTGTGTTAATATTTGTTGGTGACATACTAATCTATAGAAAATCTTTGGAAGAGCATGTATAACATGTTGACATGGTCTTAATACTATTGGTAGAGAAACACCTGTATGAAAAACCTTCCAAGTGTGCCTTTGGAGTTCAAAAAGTGGAATAATTTGGATAATATTGCATCTCATGATGGTGTCAAAATGGACCATAAAAAATTAAATCTATGATGGCCAATCCCCAAAACCTTGAAGAAACTCACAAGATTTGTAGGATTGACAGGTCAGTACCACCAGTTTTTCAAGAATTTGATCAAATAACAACATCTCTAACAACATTATTAAAGAAGGAAGTATTTTCTTGGACCTTAAGAAGTAACCAAATATTTTGAAAAAATTAAAGAGGCTATGTCTACTATCCCCGTGTTGGGAAAACATACCTTCACAAAAACCTTAATTATGGATTGTGCTACCTCAGGCCATGGCATTGGTGTAATTTTGATGTAATAATAAATCCCCATTACCTTTGAAAGTATCTAAATTAAAGAAAATAAATTACTTAGACTCATCTAAGAATAATAAATATTGGCAATAATACATGTAGTTAGGAAACAATGTCCATACCCGATGGGAAGAAACTTAAAAGTAAAAACATATCATGTTAGTTTAAAGTACTTCTTGGAACAAAGATTATCTTCAAAAGAGAAATTAAAATGGGTTACAAAGGTACTAGGTTATGACTTTGAATTATCTACAAAAATGGAAAGCAAAATATAATGGAAAGTGCACTTTCAAGGAAAGAGAAAGGCACATAGAGTTTACTATGCACTATTTCCATCCTACAATCTGATTTGGTGAAAGAAGCAAGGATAAAATTGAAGAAAGATGAGAATATGTGCAAGATCATTTAGTAATTACAAGAGGACCTGAATGCAACAAAAAAATTATGTGGGAGAATGTTTTTTGTGGTATCAAGATCACTTATACTTATGTAGGAATCATTAAATAGAAGGTCATTTTGGAGTTACACACTTCTCTTATAGGAGGAGAGTCAAGGTTCTTAAAAACATACCATTGTATCAAGAAACAATTTTCTAGGAAAGATATTAAAGCATATGTGCAAAAGCTTGTGGTTGAATGTGTGGTCTACCAATAGAATAAGGGAGAGACATCAAGACCCTAGGGTTCCTACCACCATTAGCCATACCAAGCTAGATTTGGGAAGAAGTTTCAATGGATTTTATTACAAGTTTAGCCAAATATGAATGAAAGAATTCCATTATGGTATTGGTATATTGATTAACAAAGTATTCCCATTTTTGTTGTCTTTCTCATCCTTTTAAAGAAAGTATGTTGGCAGAAGAATTCATGGAAATAGTTTGAAAGCTACATGGAATCTTGAAGGTTATTGTAAGTGATAGAGATCCAATTTTCACTAGAAATTTTTGGAACAAATTATTTTATTGTTTGGTACTCAATTGGCTCACAACTCATCTTACCATTCTCAATCTGGTGGGAAAACTGAGATTGTGAATAAATGTCTAGAAGGATATCTTTGTTTCTTTTCATATGAAAAACATATGCAATAGATCAAGTGGTTGTACTTAGTACAATGGTGGTACAACACATCCTTCCATAATTCATGGAAAATGTCCCCATTTATGGCACCTTATGGATATCATTATCCATCCATCATATCACCCTTGAAAGGGACTTAAAAGGCTCAAGTAGTAGAGGACCATGTAGGGAATCAAAAACAAGTTCTCAAACTATTGAAAAATGACTTGGTTATAGCACACAATAGGTTGGAACAACAACTAGATCAACATCACATTGAAGGGGAATTTGAAGTGGGGGATTGGGTTCTTTTGAGACTACAACCATATAAATAGATGTCTTTCAAGCAACAAAATAAGAAAAATGAATTAGCACCGAGATATTATGGCCCATGTAAGGTGTTGTAGATGATTGGAAATATACTTACAAATAGGAGTTTCCTCCATCTTCACATGTACATCCAATATTCCATGTTTCTCCCTTAAAGAAGGTAATTGGTGACAAGATCTTGGTCCAAACTTTTTTACCAAAGATTTATGAAAGAGGGAAAAACATACTAGAACCACCAAAAATCCTGGAAACATGGATTAAAAAGTTGAGAAATTGAGAAATTACTACGTACCTCCTCAAATGGAAGAACTTTCCAGTGGAAGAGGAAACACATGAAGATAAGTTATTTAAGAAAAAACATCCATTGTTAGTTAAGTGTTGAGGACAATACTTATTAGAATGAAAGGTGCATAATAAGCCCTAGATAGGCCCCAAGTTCCCTCATTAAGTCCTAGATATTGAGTTTACATTTATATTGTTATATTATTATGTAGGCTAAAACTTTACATTGTACTCTTTATAATTGTACCCTTTTACTCCTATATATATACCAATGATACATAGTATTAAGATCATCTTGTCTTGTCTTGTATTATATTCATTGTAAAAGGAGGTTCCACCCTCAAAGTTGATCATATTAATTTGACTTATTATTTTAATGGACATGGATCATAACATATTTATACAAGTTACTTGTTAGGGGCTAAAAGGGTTATTATAGTTTGAATAAGTTTTAGCTTATATGGGTTACCATTTAGTGTTTACAATAGTGAGAGGGAGGGAATTATGGATATATTGTTTAGGGTTTATATTGGCTAGGGGAAATATGGGTAAGGTTTATAGTAGTTATGGGTTCAAGTTGATATGGGTTAGGGATTAAGTGTGATAGGTATTAAGATTATATTGATTATGGATTGTAATTATTAAGACTTAGGGATTTTTTATAATGGTGAAGAAGTAGGTCAAAGGATGAGTATTAAGAAAAAACAAAATATTTAAAAAAAAATGTATCTAAATTGAAATTATGTGCTCAGGTAACACAACAAATGTTTTATAAGTTTGTTTCAATAAAACACAACATTGTAAAATTTTAATGTAAAAAAATGTTTCCTGTGTTTTTTGGAAAACAAAATAGACTTGATTGGTTTCCACATGTTTATGCACATGTTTGTTTTTTTTTTTTTTTTTTTTTTTCATTTTTTTAAATCTAAATCAATATATCATGAATTTTTTATAGATATAAGTATAAATGATGAATACGATTTAGTTGATATTATTGATGTGTTTTATTTTTATTTTATATAATTTTAAGGTCATAGCCAAACCACACACCAAATTGGTGTATGAGGACCCCTTGTTTCTAGGATAAGGGACCCACCTCCATGCAACAACTTGACCGTTAAAATTTATGGAAGTGTACATACTTTACAACCCTCTAGATTTGAACTTGAGACCTCTAATATTAACTAACATGTTTATAAGTAATATACATTACATTTATTTTATTTTAATTATATAGATGTGTGAAAGGGATGATGATTAATAATAATAATATTTAGTATAATATATAATAATATATAAATATAATATATAATATATATATATATATATATATATATATAGAACATGTTTGGTTGCATCATAATAATTATTATTTTTGGTGTAGAGCAGATGATGATACGGTGGTCTATTAAGGCACTTTGTGGTGTAAAGACCATTGGTGTGAAAATCCGTGGGCAAAAAGCCAACCATGCTAAGGGCGGGTGTGGCCCAAGAAAAGTATGATCCCTATGTGATATTGACGACTTAGATACCCCTAGGTTGTAGCTACTCAAGCCACAGGTTAGGCGTGCTAGTTATACAAGGACTCTGTTGATGGACAAAACTGACCATAACCAACATTTAGGAAATCACACAGTTAGGGATGTATTTAGACCCTTATCCATTTGGGATGGTGATTTTGACTAGTTGAATGGGTTCAAATATCCCTTACTCTCCCTTTTGATTCATTATATTCCTAATTACAGTTAACATGAAGAGACATCAGACTTACTTTATTGCAGTATGCTCGCAAGAAGGCAATCCTTAAGATAATATGTGAGCACATCCAAGCCATCAAGGAGGTAGATCCTATGAAAGGAGACTTCCTCTAAAATTTCCTAAATGCAATATAATCTAAGACCAAACAACAAAAGTAAATCCTAATATATCTCAATGAGGAAAATATATAGACATATTCCCAATCAAGAGCAAGATATAGTAACATGGACTAGCTTGAACCCAAAATAAAATAAATGTAATGGGATAGAGAAATTGTTTTAGGACCCGTTGTTGTTTAGGAAAATTGCACAAACAATTATCTGATAAATATTTATGAGACCACTTTGTGTATATATTTAGATTCAAGTGAGATTTGTATTTCACCTAATATATCATGTTAAATTACAGAAATAGTTGTATAAAACAAAAAGAACAACACAAAACAAATATGTCATTAAGTTGATATATAGCTAGCATCTAATGCAATAAAACACTGATCAAATGCAATATCCAACTCTAAATCTATCTTTGTTCAACCCTGCAAGATAACTTCACGGTGGTTTAAAATAAGCACGAATTATTCTAATCTAACAATAGTGCTAGAAAAGATAATCATATCCATACAACAAAAGATAACCAAGAACTGAACGATCTCTTTATGAAGTCTCCAAAAATGCAGTAGTGCTCAATATTGGTTACAACAAAGAGTTTTCTTTTTTTTGCCTAACCATTAGCAAATTTCCTACAAAACAAGTCTCCTACAATGGTGCAAAAATCTTCTTTTGCAAAAAATTGGAACCCCTAGCTCATTTTAAGAGCTCATATTTATAATTTTACGAATCAGATTCCAAAATGAAATATGTTTCAATGACAATTGAATAAAAAAATTGAGATTTAATTTGAGAGCTAAAAAATCTTCTTATTTCTATTTTGTTCTAATCCCATTTCTCTGAAGCTCCAAGTCTAGATCATGATAACATTAACCAATCCTGCAAACAAATTCATAAAAATATAATTAAAAGTATATCAAACCTATAAACAAAAACCAAATTCCAAATCTAACGAAAATAAACAATCTAATTAAAATTCCATTTAATTAATTAGCAAAAGCTAGATTTAAGCTCTCGATGGATGGTTGTTTGTTGTGATATTACTAGCTAATGAATAATTTGGAAATGAATTACTAATACCATAAAGTCTTGGGGCCCAAAAAAAAAAAACTTATAAAATTAAATTGGTTACAAAATTACAACCAATTTTCCTGTTGGATTGTTCTCCTTTGAATTTATTTCCAACTAGCCCTCATGGATTAGCCCTCATGGATTTGATTTGGTGAGGTAAATATTGAGATGTGGCCTCCCAAAGTTGGAGTCCTGAAACTAAATGACCTTTATTCTGGCATGCTTTGTTTTATTATTATTGGTTTTAACAATTAAAAACTAAAAAAAATTAATAAAAAAGGGGGGTCAAACTTTATTGAAAGTTTTTAATGTTATGGTTCACATGGTATATACATGGGGAGTTCAACTTACGTGAAGTGTAGGAAAAGGCCCCATGAGTGGAGAGTGTGGCCTGTGGAGGTGAGTGGAGGAAGGTTCCCACTTAATACTTTATTTAAATTTTTAATACAAAACTCTGCCCCCTTTTATAACCTATGTTTGTTGCCCCCTACGTTGTTTCTGGATATTAGTCATTTTGGCGCAATCTAGTTTTAACCATTGAAGAAATATCCTGGTGGGTCAGTGGGTGAGATAGGGAAAAAATTGGTGTCGTTTCTTGTGAAATATGTTGTCATGTGTCCCTTCTATTGGAGGTATTTATATTTGGTTATAGCGGGCAAGAGTGAATGAGGGTCGGTGGCCCGGTGACCAATTGAATGGTCAAATGATGAGAGCTTTGTAGGTTTATGAGGTGCATTAACATAGTTTATGATATATAAATATTTGTCATACGCACTCTTTCGTAAGCCCGTGTTTGAACTTTACATTATATAAATAATTCATAATATTTTTATAATTACTTTACATTACACAATTACAATTTAATTTTAAAAATATATCTATATATATATATATATTTAAATTAATTAGATAATAAAAAATAATTAATTAATCAATTATTAAATTAAGAATATATTTACATATTAATTAAATTAATAATCAACTAAATTAGTTAAATAAAAAAAAAATTATATTTATATAGTTTAATCAATTTTATTTTTGTGTTAGCTTGTGAGTATTTTTCTATTAGTCATATGTAAGGTAAGTTACAAAAAATATGTCTGGTGTCCTCAACCTGTGTGAAGGAAACCAAGGTTGTTGGCCACCAATCAACATCATAAGTCATCCAAAACATAAACAAATTGAGAATATCTATCCAATCTTTATAGACTGCCATATCTACCACCCATCTATATGTACTATTGACAATGTAAATGTTATCCGACCATATCATAAAAACAACAAAAATATCAGAAACTTTCAGAAATTTCATGACTTCTCGGTAGTCAATCATCAGATGATTCTACCGGGGTTGGGTCCTTTGCACTCGACCCTGGCATTTCATTTTGTTGCAAACTTTGTAGCTGTTTTTCCATGCTATCAAGGCACACATTCTGAAGGTATTGCTGCACTTGTACTACCTATATTTCTTGTTGAATATCCTTGAGGCTCGGTTCAGATTGCTGGGTTTGCTGGGGGCCATCCATGTTCTGGGTTTCCGACATAGCTCTTGCCAGTAAGCTCTTCATTACCCAATAAAGTTGGACTAACTGTTTGAATAGATTCAGCCTTCCGCGGGTATGTCAAGGGTCCATTACCAAAGGTTCCCAGTCCTCTGCTAGAATCAGTTCGGCAACCGCCTTGACGTTCAATTCTGTCTCCCATGCCGAGATGACATGCTTCACTTGTGCTAGGGATCCAACACTATAAGCATGCATGAGATTTTGCATGTTCTCCTCCCTTGTTTTCCTTCCTTTTTTACGCTAGGCCTTGCTGGACAAAGCCAGTGGCGTTTTCCTTTCTTGTCGTTCTGGATTTTGCCACGACAACGCCCTCACTTCCATGCGTCAACCTCTGCCTTCACCATTCTTCTGTAGACTATGTCGCCCAACGACTGTTATATCTCCTGAAGCCTCACTGAAGCGAGAACCAGCAGTGTCGGAGCCAGAGGAGTATGTAGTTTAGGAAGACCTGAAATGGTAGTGCACACAGAGGGTTCAATAAAATATTTACCGTCCAAATTCCATACGCATGTTTTTCCTTCCGCCCCTTTCCCGTGGGAGACCATTTTGGTTCCACATTTCTTGTTTTGAAGAATGAGAACACAAAGAACCCTGATGCCCTTGGCATTTTCCTTTGGGCAGATAGAAGATTCGACCATCTCCATTTCTTTCAAATGACATGAATGCCTTACTCCTCTTAAACTCTCTATCCGACTCAAGGCCCGACCAAGCCTCTAACTCCATGAATTAGACGAGGCCTTCATAGAACTTACAAACCAGATGATCGGTGATGACCCCAATTCCCCATACCTGCCCCTCCAGTTCGGGAGACTTCCAGAATATGTCTGACTCCCTAACCAATCCCAGGCCCATCCAAGCCTCAGACGCCTAGAACTACATGACTCCTTGACATAATTTACAGACAAATTTCTAAATGAAGGCCCTGACTCCCCATACATGCCCATTTAGGCCAGAAGATTTCCATAAAAGATTGAAATTGACATTCCAGACGCTAATAGAGACAGACTTAACCCAATCCCAATTAACCCATGCATTATCATCACCAGACCCTGCCATTCCGGCTTCGAGCCTTGCTGCAATATCACCATTTCATGAACTAGGAAGGCCTGAGAAACATACCAGTTACTCAACCATGTCATCATGCCTTTGTTGTTGACCTCGGTTCCATTCCAGTGGTGCAAGTCTCCAGTCCCTCGAGCTACCTTCACCACCTCACCACATCTCCTGAGGTGAGACCACACCATTTCCATGCAGAATTCCAAGCTTACCACAATACTTACCACTTGTAGATCCCGATTTACTGTGCCCGAGGTTGACTTGCCACTTGGTTATGGGTCATCAGACCCTTTTATTCTTGGAGCATGTGGTTGCGTTGGGTGGGCCGCCCACTTTCCCTTCTCCACACTTGTTTACACATTATGACAAGCCATGCAGGGGTCTCACTTCTCATCACACCTCGATTGGGTGCCTAGATTGTCACTCATATCTCTTTTCAGAATCTCCCATAGGGCCGCCATCCCTTCACCTTGAGTTGCCCTGTCCCCGGAGACGTCCAAATCCTTTCCAGGGTTGTTGCACCCCTAATTAGCCAGGAAATCTGCAATGACATTACATGAACGTCATACATGTATCGAAATAAGGTATGCTACATCTGAGATAAGGTCTCCTATTTCCTAGACTAACCTCGTTGTTCTCCAACTCTTACTTATATTTTCCTAGTGTGTGCCTTGATGTAGCTTTTTTATGGTGTCTATCACCAAGGTGGAATCTCCTTCAATGACCAATTTCTGTATTTGTTCCCTCCTTGCGATTAACAATCCATGTTTAACTGCATTGAATTCTGCCTCATTGTTACTTGCGATGCCACAGTCTGATGCAAACAGTCAGACTACCTGACCCTAGTGGTCTCTAAAGATGCCTCCAAATCCCACCTCGTCGAGGTTTCCTTTGGAGGTGCCATCATAGTTCATTATTATGAGCTCCTCTTGGGGACATATATATCTCGAGGGTGATTGGATGGGGGGAGTTTTAAGTTTCCATGAAAAAGGCATTAGCATCTGTGAGGACAAGTTGAGCATTTCCAGGATATGACCTTCCTGAGGAGGGACTTTCCAATCATCTGGGTACCATTTCTTTGCTAGTATGGTTTCTCAAATGTTTTTTTATTATTACCTACCAGATATCCCTCTCAATCTACTTTTTTATCTTTGAATACCGTCCTATTCCTTTCTTTCCACACCGCCCAAAGGATAAATCCAATAGAGATGGGTCAGGATTTATTAAGAATATGGATTTGTATGTTCTTTTCCTCCATTTTTTGATTGAAGCCTTAATGCTTGAGAAGTCTCTGTTTGAATGGCCGAAGATGTTTTCATGATTCCACCAAAGCTAATTGCTGAAGGGACATGAATTTAAGAGGTGCTCCATAGTTTCCGTATGTGGCCCACACACGCTACATGTTGAAGGGCCCTAAACACCTCATTTTTGTAGTTGGTCCCAAGTGAGGGCTCGTCCATGACTAACCAGCCAGAGGAAGAATGCTACCTTTGGCCATAATTTCCCCAACCATATTCTACCCCAGATGGGTGGAGAATGCTGGTGTTGGTGTTCTACTTTCAGTTGATATCCTTCTTGTATTGTAAACATTCCCTTATTTTTATATCCCCATCGAAGGATATTCGTTCCTTCCGAGATCATTATTCTTCTGAGTTGACCTCCTTGTCATATGTTGCCCATTGGGGAGAATCTGGAGCATTGGGCCAATGTTCTCTCCTTCTCCACTCATGCCAAGTCAATTTGGTGTTTGAATCCCAAAACTTATTCACTGTGAGGTTTGCAGATCGGTTTGTGAATAGAAATATCTCAGCAAGGTCTTGTTGACTAAATAAATTTTCCCTTTGTTTCCATGTGTCCTGCCAAAACAATGCTTTGTCTCCCCCCTAATCTCCCAGAAGCTGTGGTTTCTTATCAGATCCCAGTTTTCTATTGCTAGGTTACAAATTGTAGATCCTCTTAGTGTCCCATGTTTCTCAGTCTCCCTTCCGTGGACGATGGCATTCTGTATTTCCTTTCTGTTGAAAAGTGTGCAACAAGAAATGCTTGTTGAGAGTGCAACAAGATGATGGAGCTTAGTGAAAAGAGTCGCCTTCACTAAGTGGGCCCGCAGGCTATTTTTGGCGCAATTCTATTTTTAGACTATGTCTATTTTTAGACATATGGATCATGTCTATGGATTGCAGGTTGCTGTTTATGGATGATTGGTCAAGTTGGGAAAAATAGATGGACTTCCATTTTTTTGATGAAAGTGTGAGTGATCACAGTGTGAGTGATCAAAGTCTATTTTTAGACTGGCTGTCAAAAATAGAAAAGTCAAATATTATTGTCTCATAATAATATTTGGACTATAAACTTGATCTTATTCTCTTGGAGCACTTCAGGATGAGCTACGGATGTGGTACATGCAGATCCCAGAGGGAAATACATGGTTACCTATGGGATGACTAATATTTGCATGTAGGACTTCAGTTAGAACTCAAGTGAGTTGAGTTTAGTGGACTGGAGGTGCAGTTGATGGAGTTGTGTTCAGTTTAGCTTTGTTAAACTGGTTGTATTTAGTCTAACTGATCAATAGACTAGAGATGAGTTGGGTGAATTAGTTATTAATTAATTCACAAGTTATTAACTCATAATACAACTATAGAATACATCAGTTAACTCAGTTGCATGTCAGTGCATGTTCAGTTCAACAGGGACAGGTGGTAGAGAATCAGATTGCTATCAGTTGTGACTATAGTTGTGCACCAGATCTTGCACAATCAAGGGATTGAGTATGCCAATGAGTTTGCTCACGTATTTGCCCAGTATTGTAGCCTTTGCTCACGTCCAACAAAGTGTGAGTGATTATTTTGAGGTGAAATACGAGTTTGGGAAGCCATTCTTATCAGTTCTTGAGCAGGTATTGAGCTACGGAGGCAGGCAAGCAGCGGGGGAGATTTGGAGATCAGATCTGAGCTGTATTGTGTGTAACAGGTGGAGCTGGTACTGGATTGCTTGTGATAAGCATTGTACTTTGTAATGTTACATGATTCAATCAATATAATATACAGATAGTTGGGGTTTTTAGCGAGATGCTTTCCCCGGGATACATATTGTGTTAATGAGTTTGATTGATGCTTTTATGTGCGTCTGTGAATGTTTCTGCTTCTATAAATTGATGATCAATGTAGAGGAGATTATGTATTATTCATGTTTCGCTTATAATTGTATGATCAGGATAATCTCTGTGAATATGTGTTAAATTATTCAAAATTTCTACATGGTATCAGAGCTAGATGATTTGTAGAAAAATTTCTACATGGTATCGAAGCTGCTTGATTTGTAGAAGAGATTTTTACAGGATATCAAGCGAGGATTGATCATCGGATCTATTATTCAGAAAGTGTTTACATTTTATTTCTTCAGGCAGAGTCTGTAATCGGGCCAGGTAGCCTCTGGATTCATCCTTCTTTTGGAAGGTGAGATATCCGGTGAATGCCCATACAGTCGATCTCTGTACAAGAAATATTGTGTTCTCACGAATTCTAGATCGGAAGCAGTTGAGTTTTTGTGCTGGTGGAATTCGAATTTAATTCCAAAGCAAGAGATAAACTCAGAAACATTCAGTTTGAGAATGGAGACAGTATGCCCCAGTATCTCACGAAGTTCACCCAATGCCGGGATGAGCTGGGAAGTGTGGGGGTGACTGTTGGATGAGGATGGTGAGTCTAACACTCCTTGACCTTCCTAAGAGTTGGCATAGCTACCAGGACTCGGTGAATGGAAGGGAGAAACTGCCAGGATGGGAGAGACTTTGGTCGGATCTTGTGCAGGAGGAGATTAGACGGAGCACCAGAGACGGTTCTTCATCCATGCAGGATGAGGAGAACTGTGCCTTAGCGAGTAAGGCGAAGAAGGGGAAGGGGAAGGTTTCTCTTTCCGAATTCAGTTCTTCCAATGATGGGAAGAAGGTTGACAAGGCGAAGGTGAGATGCTTCCGTTGTCATGAGTTGGGTCATTATGCTACTAATTTCCCAAAGAAGAAGTCCAAGAAGGGATCTGGGGAAGGATTTGAAGGTGAGGCAGCCTCACTTGCTTCACAGTTTGAGTTGGACTTCACACTCTTCGCATGCATGGTTTCATCCATGGTGGGAAGTGGTTGGTTTCTTGACAGTGGAGCTTCTTTCCACATGACCGGTGACAAAATTTTGTTCAGTACTTTGGAGGAGAAAGATCTCCAGATACTCATAGGGATGGGTAATGATGAGAAGTATAGTGTCTCAGGTGTAGGCACGGTTATTTTTCAGAGGGAGCATGGAGCTCGCCTTACCTTGACTGATGTCAAGTATGTACCAGGACTGAAGAGAAACTTGGTGTCGATCGCGATGTTGGAAGACAGAGGCTATGATGTGGTCTTTAGTAAGGGACAGGTTTTCCTTAGACACATCATCACTGGACAGGTGAAGCAGATTGGTTCACGGGTCAAGAACCTGTATGCTCTTGAGGTTCAAGATGCATGCAAAGCCTTGAGAAGCTAGGCAACTGATGGAGACTTGGTGGTTGAGAGGGAGCGTATATTACCTCTTAACATGCAGAGCCAGAAGAAGTCTCAGACGATTGTGGAGGAGCCACGATTGGAGCAGCAACTTCAAGAGTTGTGGAGGAGCCACAACAGGGGAAGCTGAGAGGAGATAGAGTAGAGACATCTACTCATCCAGAGACCTCCAGTAGCGAGAAACTTCGAGCCAGGTGGGCTGAGGGATCACATGCAGCCATGCCTCCAGGTAGGAGGTGGGGTGATGTGGATTGATCGTCCCAAGGAGGAGGGGCAAGATCCTTGAGGTACCCAACCTCTTGGATGAGACCTTGCTACGAGAGCCCCAGATGTGTAGTAGCAGGAACTGATTGATTGGGTAGAGACAGATGCGGATGGAGCGACAGAGAGAGCGACAGTGCAGGGAATCCCAGGACAGCGCATAGCTAGCAGGCTGTAGCAATGCGAGAGGCACAAGTGTTTTGCACAGTGCTAGGTGGCACAGAGAGGTGTGCAATGGTGCGAGATGCATGGAGATGTTGCAGTAGCGCAGATGTCAGAGAGGGAGCACTTGTCAGCAGCAGGTAGAGCTTCAGCATCAGAGGATGTTTCTATCCCAATAGGGAGGTCAGTTGGGAGGTGCAGTGCGAATGCAATGCTGGGAGATAGAACCAGCAGCAGCACGGATGCAGTCAGAGATCAAAGTGACAGAGGCTAGAGCAGTCAGATACTGAAGAGCACAGAGATGCAGAGTTTCAGTCGACAGAGGCAATAGCAGTCAGAGACTTTGATGACAGAGCAAGTGGACCGGCCAGATGTGTTGCATGGAGAACATTCCAGAGTTACAGGATCGGGTTTGAGAGGAAGCCTTTCTTGTATAGAGGGAGTGTTGAAAAGTGTGCAACAAGAAATGCTTGTTGAGAGTGCAACAAGATGATGGAGCTTAGTGAAAAGAGTCGCCTTCACTAAGTGGGCCCGCAGGCTAGTTTTGGTGCAAGTCTATTTTTAGACTATGTCTATTTTTAGACATATGGATCATGTCTATGGATTGCAGGTTGCTGTTTATGGATGATTGGTCAAGTTGGGAAAAATAGATGGACTTCCATTTTTTGATGAAAGTGTGAGTGATCACAATGTGAGTGATCAAAGTCTATTTTTAGACTGGCTGTCAAAAATAGAAAAGTCAAATATTATTGTCTCATAATAATATTTGGACTATAAACTTGATCTTATTCTCTTGGAGCACTTCAGGATGAGCTACGGATGTGGTACATGCAGATCCCAGAGGGAAATACATGGTTACCTATGGGATGACTAATATTTGCATGCAGGACTTCAATTAGAACTCAAGTGAGTTGAGTTTAGTGGACTGGAGGTGCAGTTGATGGAGTTGTGTTCAGTTTAGCTTTGTTAAACTGGTTGTATTTAGTCTAACTGATCAATAGACTAGAGATGAGTTGGGTGAATTAGTTATTAATTAATTCAAAAGTTATTAACTCATAATACAACTATAGAATACATCAGTTAACTCAGTTGCATGTCAGTGCATGTTCAGTTCAACAGGGACAGGTGGTAGAGAATCAGATTGCTATCAGTTGTGACTATAGTTGTGCACCATATCTTGCACAATCAAGGGATTGAGTATGCCAATGAGTTTGCTCATGTATTTGCCCAGTATTGTAGCCTTTGCTCACGTCCAACAAAGTGTGAGTGATTATTTTGAGGTGAAATACGAGTTTGGGAAGCCATTCTTATCAGTTCTTGAGCAGGTATTGAGCTACGGAGGCAGGCAAGTTGCGGGGGAGATTTGGAGATCAGATCTGAGCTGTATTGTGTGTAACAGGTGGAGCTGGTACTGGATTGCTTGTGATAAGCATTGTAATTTGTAATGTTACATGATTCAATCAATATAATATACAGATAGTTGGGGTTTTTAGCGAGATGCTTTCCCCGGGATACATACTGTGTTAATGAGTTTGATTGATGCTTTTATGTGCATCTGTGAATGTTTCTGCTTCTGTAAATTGATGATCAATGTAGAGGAGATTATGTATTATACATGTTCTGCTTATAATTGTATGATCAGGATAATCTCTGTGAATATGTGTTAAATTATTCAAAATTTCTACATGGTATCAGAGCTAGATGATTTGTAGAAAAATTTCTACACTTTCCCATATCAGTTTCCACAGATTATTTCCTCCCTGAATCCATCTCCACCATAGATTTTATCCCATGACCTGATTTAGAGTATGGGGATCTCTGAGACTTGAACCCCCTGCCAGTCTGGGCTTGGTTAAATAATTCCAAGATAGGAGGGCCCATTTCTTGGCTTTTTGTGTCCCTTGCCAAAGGAATTTCTTGAAAATGTTTCTCATTTCAGTACAATCTGTTTTGGGTGCAAAAAGGCCTGAGATTTGATAGATGGGGATCGATTGCAACATTGCTTTTAGGATAATTACTCTACTTGCCATGTTGAGGGCTCAAAAGGACCAATTTTGAAGGCGACTTTGTATCCGATCAAGAAGGGCCTTCCAACTTGAAACTCTGAGGGAGTTGAAGTTGAGAGGCATACCCAAGTACTTTGAGGGTAGGGAGCCAATAAGAAAACCCAATATTCTGGCCAGAAAGGATTGAGACTGAAAAATGGTGTTAAAGAAAAAAAATGTATGACTTTTCTTTGTTAATCTGGGTTCCAAAGGCATGCATGAAGTCTTGAAGGATGAGCAAGATGACTCTTTCCTCCTTGAGGGTGGCTTGGAAGAACATCATTATGTCATCAAAAAACTGTTGATGTGTTAAAGGGATATCATCCCCCACATGTGCATCCATTTGAATTGACCTTCTTGTACCTTCGCTTTTATGTAACTCCCCAAACCTTCCGCTGCCAGGATGAACAGGAAAGGGGAGATCAAGTTTCCTTGTCTAAGCCCCCGAGTTGCATTGGAGGTTTGGGTAGGGGAACCATTAAGGAGGATAGAGAATGCCATGGAGGATATCGACTGAATCCATCTAGGATCAAAGCCAAAGGTTTGTAGGATCTGTAGAAGGTAAGTCCAACTCAGACAGTCATAGGCTTTAGATAGGTCCAGCTTAATCATCATGCCTTTTGATTAGAGGCCTTTGAGGGAATGTATGGCTTCTTGAGCCATGACTATGCCGTCTAAGATTTGACATCCCTTGACAAAGTCGATTTGCTCCGGGGATACTAAGGCCGGGAGAATTGGTTTAAGCTGATTTACCATGATAGTAGAGAGGATTTTATATATAGCCTTGCATAAGGATATAGGCCTGAATCCCTGAGGCTCTTCAGAGTGCTCATATTTAGGGAATAAAGCTATAAATGTAGCGCTGAGGGCTTGATGTACCTTCCTTGACCTTCTGGATTCTTCTACGACCTCCAGGATGTCTTTACCCAAAATTGGCTAGGCTACTTGGAAGAATTTTGCTGTGAATCTGTCCGGCCCTAGCGCTTTGTTTTTGGCCAAACCTTTTACCACCTCTTCCAGGGTAACAACTCGCATGAGTGCTAGGTTCTGATCTCTGATGACCAACTGGGGTATATGCCTAGTTATCCTGTCAATAGCTTCTGATCTGTCAGGGATCGGCTCTGATAGGAGGTTTTGGAAATGGTTGACCAACAAGTTTTCCATGTCTTCGTGTTGTACCAATATGTTCCCTCTTGGGTCTAGTAGCGAAAATATTTAATTATTTTGTCTATGTTATATCATGGTTTTATGAAAGAAGAGGGTGTTCCTTTTTCTTCTTGGAGCCATTCTACCAACGTTTTTTGCTTCCACAAGATCTCTTCCTGCTTCCTCCTTTCCTCAAGCTTGGTTAGGAGCATACCCTCTTCCATAACTAAGGATCTTGAGCATCCATTCATTATCATTTGTTGTTGTACTTGTTGCATGTGGGTTTGGATTCATTCCTGGTCTTGTTGGATATGGCCAAATCCATGTTTGTTCCATTTATTAATCTTCTGCTTTAACTCTTTCAAGTGAAGTTAGAATGTCTGCATGATATTTCTTCCCTGTTATGAACTCAAGTTCCACAAGTCCTTTACTTTATAAAGGAAGGAGGGGTCACACAGCCAAAAGGATTCAAACCTGAAAGGGTGGTTACAATGCCCCTGCTTCAAGTCTACTTCTAGCCGAATGGGCCGGTGGTTAGACCCCATACATGGTATAATTGAGGCTTCGCAATAAATGTCTCCGTTGATCAAATCTTCAGATGCCAAGAATCGATCTAGTCGAGAGGCCACCTGGTGAGCTCCTCCCCTCTTGTTATTCCAAGTGTGTATTTCGTTAATGGTTGGAATGTCTACCAAATGCAGGTCCACTTACATATTACCAAACAATTCCATTTTTGGTTCCTCTCTTCTTATTCCCTCGTTTTTCTCTATTAGCGAGGTTATCAGGTTGAAGTCTCCCCCTATCAGCCAAAGTTTTTCAGTATGCAGTTGACTTAGATTCCCTATGCTTTGAAGGAAAGATTCCTTCTCTCCTCGAGTATAAGGGCCATAGACCATCGAGATTAAGACCCATTCCCTGGTTTCGATGTGCCTAAATCACCTTGATAAGATGTAGGGCATGCCCATCCAAGAGTCCACCATTACCTCCACAAGGTTCCAGATTATGGCAATACCTCCCACAGTCCCTTTTGCATCTATTTCTACTGCTTCATACTTAGGCCAGGATTGTCTAAGTATTTTCTCTATTTTTTCTCCTAATACCTTTGTTTCCTCGAGGAGCACTACCTGAGGCTTCTCCTTTTTCAATAAATCTTGTAAGTATCTCTGCTTACCTCAGCTATTGAGGCCTCTCACATTCCAGGAGATTACTACCATTGAGAAAATTTGTGTAGTTGGTGGAATACCGTTGATAGCGGTATTACCCTTCCATAGTTAACTAACATCTTTCCCACCATTTGGATTGAATCCTGAAGGTTTTTCCTCCCCTTTTCTTCCCTCCTTTACTTTGGCCTTGCTGCTCCTGCAAACTTCCCAATTTCATCCCAGGTTGCTCCACCGGATCTGCCTGTCTTTGGCCTTGATTAGCCATGTATTTCTAGAACGTTTCTCTATACAATTTATTTTGATATTCTGGAATAGATATCTCATCTAGGTGCCATGACTCATTCAGAAGCCTTTTCAGAACTGCTTCCTCCATGCTCAACTCCTCCTTGGATGCATCAACTTCCATTGCCTTGAGATCGATTGATTATTTTGGTTCCTCTTTGTCTGTTAGTTCCGTTTGGGATTTCCTCTTTGGTGTGGTTGTTGATTTGGTCAGCTCTCGGCCCTGATCCTGGTCCTCTGGTAGTTCTGCCTCTTTTGAGGTTTCCCCTTCCTCTTGCAACACTTCAAACATGTTCTTGCTTACCCTTTGCTTTTGATGGTTGGATCCTTGATTTTGCTTCCCCTTTGTGTTCTTGTTTTTGTATAGAACCTCCTTAAACCCGTCATTCTTATCTTGTGATGTGGTTTGTTCCTGCGACAACTTCAACTCTTCCATACTGGATTGGTTTAGTGGGCATCCTTTGTACAAATGACCATACTCATGACAGCAGCGACAACGAAATGGTATGTGCTCATAGTCCAGGGGTTGTTGCCAAACCTCTTCCTGATATTCCAACTCCACTGACTCTGGGAGGGGTTCCGAGATATTCATATAAACACAGATGCATACATCAGAGGTATATCTTCCCCTATGAGTAGATTCTTCTATTCAATCTTTTGATTGAGTTACCTATACCTTCCATAATTTTCGGATCCCAGAAATTGACTGGTAGGGCAAAGAGGCGAACCCAGACAGGAGCCGCCAGGAATTTCTCTTTGTCTGGGTTGTAGCATTCCTCCCAGTATCTCATGAAGAGACCTGCATTATGGTAGAAATAAGGGCCATTTTCGAAAACCCTTTCCTTATCTTGTAGATTCGAGAAAATTATTGTAAAAAAACCTCTGGCTCCCAGCTTGAGTTCTATATGGCCTTTTGGCTGCCATTTCTACTGGATCCATTTGATCAGGTCCTTTTTCATTGGCCAAATGCCAATAAACTTGCATATCATTGGATGGTCTTTCATATAGTTGTGATACTTCTCTAGTTTATTCATTGGTATCAGGAATTGCGGCTTCTCAGTTTCTCAGGGGAGGCATTGCCCTCAGATTCGTGACTACCACTGGGCTCTGAGAATAGGGCCAGTGCTAGGGCCAACGCTCTCAGAGGAACCCGATTGATGGCGTGGTTTACCATTTGACTCTCCAACGACTACACTATTCTAGGAGGGGATCGATCACCCCCCCGTCTGGGGCTCTCATCGTCCCTATCAGATTTAGGTTCTATTGTATCGATGACAGGGTGATTAGGATGATGACTATGTTCTTGCAGGTTCACAGAACCCTGGTAGAGCGCATTTTCCAAAAATTCCACTGTAAAGAATTTTTAGCATAGTTTAATCAATTTTTATCTATGAATTTTTATAAAATTATATATGAAATTCATATATACATGTTTTTATACCTAGACAATGAAAACAACCCAAATTTGAAAAATCACAACTCTCAAACCATGTCACAGAATCAAGAGAAATTTTTATTGTCAAGGAAACAAAAAAGTGATGAAGCCATCAAGAACATAAACCAAAGAAAAGAAAATCACTCAAAATGAAGCAAACTAAAATGTTGCAAAAGTGAGTAGAAAAATTTATATGGAGGGCCCCATAATTTTGAAAAAGATAAGGGGAGGTGTTGAGGCCCCAACAATTTACGACACATGGGGACGTAGTAGTTATCTTTCCTTTATAAATAGTAGGGTTTAAATTTATAAAAAATTGAGAGGATAAGTTTCACACAATCTTCAGACATGAAACCATTACCATGGATCCCCCATAATATAGATTAAGAAGCATGAATTATAAAATATAAGTACTCAACATCAACCCACCCTAAATTCCATGAATCTAAAAATAGGAAAATATTTTATTTTACACTTTATTTCTACTATCGGATAGAAGCGATAGGGCTAAGGAGTTTTAAGATTAATAGACATATATTGAATGTAACATTACCTCTTTTTCCCAACATTACTTCCCTGCCCACGAGTCTCAATGGCCCTAATGAAGATTTCTCAACACCATACAAGCATGACCCCACTGCCAGCGAGCATCCACAACCCTAACAAGTTTACTTGTACTTACCATATATTTTGGTGCTTTCAACCCTCTTATGTGCCACCCAATTGATTTGTTTGGTTGGAAAATTGCATTTGGAAATTGGGTGAAGAGAGTAGGGTAGTACGAGAGGTATTTTATTTAAAACAAATAGGTGAAATACTTTTTGAAATTTTTTTTATCACGAGTTTTCCCCAAATCTACCAATGTATAGCATTTATTAAAATGTGGAGGGACAAAGGAGGGATTCAAGGAATACGACTAAGTTAATTATTTCCTCAAAAGAATGAACCATGCCACTTGGAAAGAATATATATGTTCCTCCAAATAATTTGGGCCAATTTATGGAAAATGAATTTTCAAAAGGATGATATCTGGATAAATAAAAACCCACTCTAATGATAGAGTATATATTATCCATATTCGTCATTTGTTGTTGCAAAGAAAAGATTCCCCATATAGATTTTGCAAATATCATGCAATCAAACTCCAGGTAAAAGTAAACACAAATTACTCTATAGAGTGCAAACATACGACTATGCTAATGTTGAAAAAACCGAAACTAAAGTAGGAACAATAAAAAATTGTAAACTACCTAGGAAAGGAAGAAAACAAACTCGAAAGCAAGGTAAAATATAAGCCATGAAAAACTGAAAAATCAAACAAGACCAAATGAGAAAAGAGATTTCAACATAAAGAGGAATAATATCCCATCAATATGTGCATTCTCATTTAAGTTGAGCGAGTAGTCACGTCTTGTAAGGTTTTAATTAATTAGGCTTTTTATTGATAAGGAAGTCCTAAATTTGAAGAGCAATTATCAACAAAAGAGGAGATCACATCAAAATGTTGCTTGCCTTGCAAATATCTTGCTTCAAAGTTAAACCTTAACAATTATTTGTTAAATATAAATTTGCATAATAGAAAATATGAGAAAGAATAAAAGTTGACTAAAGGAAAATAGACTTCCCTGATGTAACTTGTTTGCAGCTAGCATCATCATAATTGCTTTGCCTAACTTGATAACATGCAGAGTAAGCTAAGGGATGTCTAATATAAGCTAACAACATAGCTAAATTTTCAAAGATACCCCTGAAAACCTGCAAAACCAAAAATTAGATTAGAAAAAACTTAAACAAAACTGAAACTAAAATCATAATGAAAATTACTAGAAGATGAAAATAAATATATGAGATTTACCTTAAATAATCTCATTGTAGTTTACCTCAGAGAACTTGATTTTATCCAAATTTCATGTTTAAAAGAAGTAACCTATTCTCATGATCAAGATTAAAATATCATGCAGAAATCGTGTCTTTATTAAGATTCGCATATGCTTATGATCATCGGATTTATTGAATCTAAACTAAATCAAGCATCGAGCCAAGGAAAAGTGCAAACCAAAAAAGAAATGGTTTTATGTTCATAACAAGTATTTGGTGAGATATCAGTGATGAATAAGAATCATCAGAAATTTCAAATTTGTGCTTTAAATGAAAATAATTTAAAAACAATAGAAATATGTTGGAATGTGTATTGTTTTGCATTGCAGTTGTTCAAAGCTATAAATTTCCTCTTTGCAAGTTCTGATTTGAGTGATGTTCCTCATATGTTATAGGCGAATAAAAGCTTCTTGATTATATATCATCTCCAAAACTTTCTTTAAATCCCAATTAAACATGCCTAAATCCCAATTTATATGGCATATTTTATTTATATGGAGTATATTAGGGATTTTGCATGGTTTTTGTTTTTGTTTTTTTGTATTTTTATTTTTTGTATTGTTGTTGTTGTTGTTTTTTTTTTTTCTTCAACAAATTGGAGCTATATATATATATATATATATATATATATATATATATATATCTATAACCAAATTGCAGAAGAACCCCAAATAAGCATAAATTAATGCCAACCCAAATTACTTTGGCACTAGTACTGATAGAGAGGGGTTATGTAACTCATGAATTTGGAAAACAAACCGAATGTAGAGTGTAGCATGTATAGATTCATTGTTCAACAATATTGTGATGAGTAAATAAAATATTTCCTTGAACATGTCTAATGATTTGATTGATTTTGTTGATACGCTTAAACCATTCTTTGCCAAGAAAAATTCAAGGGTCATCACTTGCTTATTCGATAGCTGCATTATTATAGAAAATAGAATAAAAGAAAACCAATTAAACTAAACCATTTCTATTTCTTTTCTAATCTATAGGAACAACCAAGACTAAGTGAAATCATATTTCCAATGTAGCCAACCAACTTCTTTTATTCCTATAATGATATATACATAAGGAATTAGCAACATAAATAGAATTATTACTAGACTATTAAAATAAAATTTAAACCCATTATGTACATCCATTTCTAATAAACAATGAAAAATAAATTTATCTACAGGAAACCCCGTTTTAAACGAATTCTCCAACCATATTTCAATTAGATCATAAAAATCAGAATGGACATCTATTAAAGATTGGAGATGATTCAAAGAAGGAGAGGATAATAGGCGAGACTCAAATGATGTACCTTTAAATGTTGTGGCCTATAGAAAATTTTTAGTATCATGTAAAATAGGAAGCACTTTAGAAGAAATCCTTTGCAAAACTGATTTTTTCAAACAATTTTCAAATGAGTCATCGAAGTCATAACGAAAAGCTAATGAGTATCTCAAAAGTTTTTCAGATGGGAAAGATAGATGGCGATATTGGAATAACACACTCTCGAGTGTCAAATCTTGTGAAAGATTCATTTAAGAAGAAAGAATGAGTTGATAGGATATAAACGTCAATTGGAATTGAAAAACTTGAAATTATTGATATTCATATTCCAAGATTTGAAAATCATTTTTTTCAAGTAATACACTTGATGAGTGTTCAACCTTAAGTGCTCAAAATATCAACATAAAATATCAAAAAATTGAAATATAACAACTATATAAAGACATAAAAAATCCAAAACAAATGAAGAATAAACAATAATCACATCATTATTTACATTATTGTTACAAGTAATGTTACAAGTAATGTTACAAGAGAGCTGAGATTTATTTGAAGAAATTTCCTCTTCACAAGAAACACTTGAGATAATACAATCGAGGTTAATACGAACATCTACTTGTGAATGTGAAAGTGGTTCAGGGTTATGACAAAAAATGAGAAATTGAATAACATTAGAATCATAAATTGGAATATATTCCTCTTCTAGAGAAATGAAATCATTATGATTATTAGCATATTCAAAATGAGGATTTATTATAGCAGCATGAGCATAAGAAGATCTCTCATATGGAAATATAGATTGACTTTGAGGATTAAGAACATAAGAATTTGATGAAAGGTGAAATAACTCACTATTCTCAATCTCAAAATCATCATCATAAATGACTTCATAATTCCTATTAGCACTCTCTTCATTTTCAAAAAGTAATTTAGAACAATAAGAATGATTAGATTCAGAAGCATGGGAATTATTAGAGCTGTTGAATATGTGATCAAAAATTCATTATCCTGATCAGAACTAATTGACAATTCATCATTTATTAAATTTATGGCAACTTCCCTATCTTCTAAAACACCATTTGTGTAAAGAAGAACCATTGAAAGATTGTCCAACGAATTAAAATAAACAAAAAGACCAGGATAAAGAGAAAAATGATTATTTAAGCATACAAATATAAAAATTTATATATATGTAGATTCATCATTATTTTCCTTAGAACAGATATCAACTTCACCTATATTAGAAATAATTTCAGGAATGTTATGTGTTTGGATAACCACATTTTCCTGAGAATTAATATTTAGCTTCTCCGAACTTTGTGGATGAACGTTATTGATATCATCAAAAAACTCAGAAGCATTTTTTGTAGGAACACATATTGCTAAAAGAATCATTGTCACTAATATTTTCATTTTGAATTGTTGTTTGTTGATTTTCCTTTTCAACAAAATTATTTTGATTTAGAGAAGCTCCAAGATCAACATTATTTATTATATTGGTTATGCACATATCTTCTTGAAATTGTTCACTAATAATTTTTGCATTATTTGTTTGAAGAATATCAACATGCCATTGGGAATAACAGGTTCTTCAACAACAACAAATACATTTGGAAAAGTAACATCTTCCCATTTAACATAATTATTTAGAACACAAGGAAGAGAAATGATATGTTGAAACCATTCCATTAATTCTAAATCAAAGGGACTATCTTAAGATTTAAATTTTAAATAAATAAATTTGAATCTAATGATAAAATCCATTGTAGATTCGTTTTCAAATTGCGCAAATTCTCAAATTCAATACATACCTTTTCATGGTCATAATCATTGAATGCATGCAGATTTTTTTTTATAAATTCATTTCAACTGTGAATAGAGGCAACGAGCAGCAATTCACACCATTTTTTGGCTTGGCCTATGAAAGTTAGACTAAAAATATTTCATAGAATACCTTCATCAATATCAATCAAGGTACATTTTGTAAAATTTTGAATAAATTGTAAAACATGTTCATATGCATAATTTTTTTCCTTACCATAAAATTTTACCTTCGACAAGGGTCTTACAATTTTCATTGGAATGTTGGAAGATGAGCTACCAAAGATGCAACTCCAAATGGGCATTTTTGAAGGAGCCATTGGAAATAAATAAAACTTTAAAATACAAAATTCCAAAGGAACAACTCATTGATGGCCCTCATTCTAGCGCTGAAAATGCTGATGGCCAAAATTGACCATAATCAACATCTAGAAAATCACTCGGTCAGGGCCCGAATTAGACCCTTATCCATTTGGGGTGGTGATTTTGACTAGTTGAATGGGTTCCAGTTACCCGTCACTCTCCTTGTTGATTAACGATATTCCTAATTACTATTAAAAAGAAGAGGCATTAGACTTACCCTCTTACAACATGCTTGTAAGAAGGCATTCCTTAAGCTGATATGTGGGCTCAACCAAGCCACCAAGGAGGTTTCTCCTGTGAAAGGATAATTCCGCTAAAATTTCGTAAATGCAAATGCAATCTAATCTAAGATGCAGACATCAAAAGTAAATCCTAATTCATCTCAATTAGGAGAAGATATAGATCTCTTCCTAATCAAGAGGAAGAGATAGTAACATGGACCTACTTGAACCCAAAACAAAATAAAGCTAACAAGCAATAGAAATAGTTTTAAGACTTGTTGTTTAGGCAATAGGAAAATATGCAATTACAATTATCTAATAAATATTTATCAGATTGATTTGTGTCTATATTTAGAGTCAAATGAGATTTGCATTTGAGCGAATAGATCATGTTAAATTACATAAACAATTCTATAAAACAACAAGAATATCACAAAACAAATATGTCATTAAGCTAATATATAGCTAGCAACTAATGCAATATAATCCTAATAAAATGCAATATCCAACTCTACATCTATCTCTATTCAACCCTGCAAGATAACTTGACAATGGATTATAATAACCATGAATTATTCTAAAGAATAATGTTGGAAAATATAATCATACCCATACAATATAAGATAAACAAGAATGGAATGATCTCTTTATTAAGTCTCCAAAATGGCAATAGCACTCAATAATGGTTACAACGAGTTTTTCTATTTTTTGTCCCAATAATTAGCTAATTTATTACAAAACAAGTCTCCTACAACAGTTAAAAAATCCTCTTTTGCAAAAATTGGAACCCTTGGCTCATTTTCAGAGCTCATATTTATAGTTTTACAAATCAGAGTCCAGAATGGAATCTATTTCAATGACAACAGAATAAAAATTTTGAGATCTAATTTGAGAGATGAAAAATATTAATGTTTCTCTGTTTCTCCAATTCCATTTCTCTAAATCTCCAAATCATGATAGCATGAATCAATCCTACAATCAAATTCAATACAATATAATTAAAAGTATATCAAAATATAGACAAAATCCAAATTCCAAATCTGATGAAAACAAACAATCTAATTAAACTTCCATTTAATTAATTAGTAAAAGCTACTTCCATTTAATTAATTAGTAAAAGCTAAATTTAATCTCTTGATGATTTTCTGTTGTGATACTACTAGATAATGAATAATCTAAAAATAGATTACTAATAGCATGAAGTCCTAGAAAATGAAATTTCTGCAAAAAAAAAAAAAAAAAAACTTAGAAAATTGAATTGGTTACAAAATTGCAACTTAATTTTCTGCTATTTTTGGGGAATTAAATAGCTAAATTTGGTTTTATGAATTTCCTCTCCAACGAGTCCTCATGGGCCTCATTTGGTGCATTATATCTCGAGATATGGTCCATTTTGGCCCATCCAGTTTTAACCATTTGAGAAATAGCCTGGTGGGCCAATACGCAAGATAGGAAAAAAATTGGCATCATTTGTTGTGAAATTTGTTGTCCCAATTCCCATCTATTGCATTTGGTTGTAGTGGACAAGGGTGAATTAGGGCTGCTGTATGGGGTGCATTAACATAGTTTATAACATAAATATTCATATGTACTATTTCGTAAGCCCACCTCTGAATTACTTAACTTACACATAGGTTTCTTCTTTAATTATTTTATTTATATCATGTCTTTATTTTCTTATATGTGTTTTATATATTTTATATTTATATATTTTGTTTTATATATGTTTATTATATTCGTTATTTATAAATAATTCATAATATATTTACGATGTATTTTATAATTACATTATATTACACAACTACAATATATATTACAATTTAATTTTAAAATAAAGTGTTTTCTCTTTAAAAAAAAATAATTAACTAATTAATAATTAAATTAAGAATATGTTTATATATTAATTAGATTAATAATTAATTAATTAAATAAATAATTATATCATATTTAATCAATTTTATATATAAAATTTTATAAAATTAATTTTAAAATACATATATACATGTTTTTATGTCTAGGTGATGAAAATGTTCCAATTTTCAGCAATCACAACTCTCAAACCCAGTGGTGGAATCAAGCAAAATTTTTGTCGTCATTGGAAAGTTGTCAAGGAAACGAAAGCAATGAAGCCATAAAAAACGAAAACCAATGAAAAGTCAAAATCACTCAAAATGAAGCAAACCAAAGTGTTACAAAAGTTATATTAGCAAAATTTATATGGAAGGCCCCATAATTTTGAAAAATTAAGGGGAGATGTTGAGGTCTCAACAAACTCACATAATCTAGCAAAAAAACAAATATATATATAAGCATAAGCACAACCATATAAATTAAATGATTGACAAATGCCAATAACAATCAAAATATTTATGTCTCGTTTGTAACCTTGAGAATTTGTATAATATCCTAGGGTAATTTGTGGCCAAAATATTGGGGAATTTATTTTATAAAATTCATGCCATGAACCCTTATTCCATAAACATCAAAAAATTGTGCATTTGACACGATAAAGTTACCAATGATTTTAAATAAGAATTGTGATGTAAACCCATTAAAAGTTATATCGTCAACAACAATTTATTGATGAGAATCTGAGGAGGAAATTACATATATTTTATGGTAGCACTTGGTGAATAATCCCTAAGATGTTTTCCCATGAATTGTTGGTTAATGTGACCTTCAAACTAGATAATTTGGCTTGATTTTTTAGTAACAATTCAACCCCCCTCATTGATGCCAATCGATCTCCTACCCAACTCTATAAATTTGACCACAATACTTGGTCTTTCATGTTGAAGAATGTAACTAATGTCATTCTTCATAATTGTATTTGAGTCATATGTAATGTATTTGTCAAAAGAAAGAATTTTATTATTATTATTATAAAAATTGACTTATTAAAGCATGAGTTTCATGCTTGGGTCAATTGTTTATAGGTCAAAGCATCCATTATAGGATTTTAGGGTTTATGTCAGGTGTTCTTGTCCATGTCATAATGTAAAAGACCCTTCTTGGGCTTCATTTGTTAAGAAATAAATTTATTTTAATGTAGAATAGGTCAATTAGGCCTCCTCCACTAAGTCAGCCTCAAACTAAACAATTCATTCTAACTTAGGGGTAAAATATCCTATATAAAGGCAACAGCTTGACCTCATTTGGAGCACTCACTCACCAAGTTCGATATTTAGTTTTTGGGTAGTAAAAAGTGTGAAATTCAATCAAGAAGGTGGAAAGGGGTAGTGAAGGAGAAGGAGGTCATTATCAAGCAAAAGAAGTCGAAATTCTCTCTCTCTCACACATGTGTGAAGCTACTGAGTTGCTAGAAGGGCCAATGTTGCGGAAATATAGCTAAGATGAAATTATGGATTTGCCGGGGGCCGAAATTCTGGATTTGCTAGGGGCCGGAATTCTAGGTGGTTGCTATTTTGAAGTTGTAGGAAAAGAAAAGACTACTGAAATTTGTTGAATTATATTGGAAAGATAACTTGGTCAAGGAGGAAGGTATTTTGGTCTAGGGTATTGGTCTATCTCAACTTGACTTTTCTAGTGGAAGAGTTTGACTAGGTTTTCCCCTGTAGAAGGGTTTTAGCCTTGGCAGAGTGCTTATATCTAGTGTCTTGATATTCATGTTCTTCTTTTGGATAATTTCTCGATGAAACAAAGACAAAATAAGAACATAAGAAAGTTGATAAGAACTCAAATATATCACAAGTAATTATCAACATAAGAAATCTTTCTACCTTTCCAATTTTCTAACATGGTATCGGAGCTAAGGTGAAGAAGAAGGAAAAACGCAGACTAAAAATCTATTGAAAGGAGAGATATAATAAAATGGTTTCAAGGAAGGTCACAAGGAGTAGAAGATAGCAATATGAAAAATTCAATGAAGGGAGAAAACAAACGAGAAGGAGCTTCCAACAACAGGGCATGGGAAAAGACGATAGACCTTATCCTCGCTAAACACAAAGTTTTGGACCTTGCTCTAGGAAAAGTCAAGAAGCCTACAGATGAAGCAGAGAAAGAGAAGTTTAGAGAAATCGAAATATTGTCCATGAATCTAATAGTATATGGAGTAAAGGACAACCTAATTCCATATATATCAAATGTAGACTTTGCTCACGAAATGTATAAGGCTCTCTCCAAATTGTTCACCATCAAGAAAATTGGTCAAATAAAAAGCCTAGAGAATGAACTAAGGACAATAAATATGACAAGGGACAATACTGTATCATCATACTTTGTAAGGATATCTAGAATCAGAGATGAGGTCTAAGTAATAAATGAAGTTGTATCATAAAAGGAGCTCATAGTTGTTTCTCTTCTAGGACTACTAAAATCTTGGAGTGTTTTTGCATCAGGGATTAGCAGTTGGAAGGATAATCCAACATTCAAACGGTTAAGAATTCAATAGGACAGTAAGTAGTTTAATTCTCTTAACTTGATAACTGTTCGTGTTACTTTTTTACTTATTAGCTTTGTTCCTTATAATTACAATGTGTGATACATCAAACAATTACCAAAAATAATATGAATAGTGACACAGTATATATGCTCCAAGCGAGGGCTAAAAACCCTCCTCTTGAGGGGAATCCCCATAAATCTCTTCTCTTCTTATAGATTCTTCAATTGATGAATACCATGACCTAGTGACTCAGAAAAATACCCTCCAAGATCGAGATCAACTTGGCCTCCTGCTGTAGTGACTTCAACCTCCCATTGTAGATCCAAAATTTTGGCTCATGGCAACTGTTGCAACTGCTCCTACTTCTCTTGGAGACTTCGATCTCCCTCGAATATCCTTCTCCTCCCTTTGCTTGCCTTTCCTTGAATCTTAGGGCTAATGAGACACCCTAAGAGACCTTATCTTGCATTTCCTTCTCTTTTTATTCCAAGATCAAACCAAAAGATAGTCCCATCACATAAACCCTAACTTCGACCTTCTCAAGAGAGAGAGAGAGAGATCTATTCCAATAACTTCTACTTCTTTGACTTCCTCTTCTTTGTAACCTATTCTTTGACTTCTTCTCTTCCTCTTCTTCACATAGAATGAGATGAGTGAATGTGTCTAATGGAGGATGAGTTCCTCTCTATATATAGACTCTTCCAAGGGTAGACGTGGCTCTTCATGTAGGTTGACTTGACATATCCTTATGCCAACTTGACCTCCGAGGTATTTCGACACTTTAAAGGAAAAATAGATTTTTCTTTACATGATACAATGTGCCCATAGGGTCTTCAATATATGACGATGACTCTTTAACCTAGGAAAAACCTTAGAAGCACTCAATGAGTGCTTGACCTATAAAATAAAATAACTTGATCATAAAACCCATGCTCCAATAATAATTTATTTTCATTTTATTATTTACAAGAATACATTTCATACTTATGAAGACCGAACCTAGTTACACATTCTTCAACAAGAACAAATGTGGAATGCATGCAGTCAAGAAGAAGCCTGAATATCATTAGTAAACAAGAAGAAGAAGGATGAAGAATAAAACATTTATTATGCCTATTCCTCTCATCACAAGAAGAGGGGAACCTTCAAGAAGTTCAAAGGACCAAAGAAGAAAGTTTACCTATCCAATATTGAATGTTACAATTGTCATAAGATGGGTCATTACAAAAATCAATATCTTGATAATCCAAGGAATAAGAAGAGAGATAGGGGAAAAGCAAATATTATCGATGAAGCTCCACCTAAGAAGAATAAGACTCAAGAATCAGAAGTCAAGGAATTATACTACTAAGTCCTCTCTTACATATCCATATTAGTCTTGTATTGTTTTCCTTTATGTTTTGATTTCTAGAGTTTGTAATTCTAATATGTCTTTTTAGAACATTTTTGAATTATTTTGATAAGTGGTAGGTATCCCTTAGAAATATTGGATTAAGAGGGAGCCTTCACCATTTTATCAAAAGATAAATATCTTGATCCTTGTTTCCTCTTTTATGTTTGGTTTCCCTCTCATATATGCTAATAACCTTTTATGTTTTCCTTGGTGGGAAAGATTGAAGAATACACAAAGGTTATGGAGTAGACTTCAAAGGATAAACTTGAAGCATGGAAGAAGTTATGTTTTAAATGAATACCTTCAAGAATTGATGTCCTACAAGGTTTGTTAAAGAACAATTCAAGGTATGTATTAAACTACTAGTTTTGGTACAAGGTTCTCTTCATAGAAAAGGTATGTTCATTCTCTTTTGAAATTTGCTTTACATTATAGCCCACGAGGCTTTGGATTGATGGTGAATGGGTGCACTGTTAAGGCACTCCTTGTGATAGGTCACTGGTTCAAATCCCCTGTGGGTGCTTACCTACCAAAAAAAAAATTTCTTTACATTACTAACATCATTATGTCTAATATTTTGAATCTTAAATATTCTTGTTATGGTGATTAATCATTGATTTAATTTACCCCTCATTATACTATGATTTTTATCATTCTTGTGAAACCCTTACCCTTAGGGTTGACTGTAAAAACCTAGCCTGTTAATGCTAAGGTATGCCAATGTCAACAATGAAACCCTAAGTATTATTAGGGTTTTCCTAGAACATATAATGAAATCCTATTCTTTTAAAATTTAGGGTTTTGGTATTGTTATGATAGAAACCCTAGTTCTTTAGGGTTTGTTGTTAATATATAAGTTATATATTGAAACCCTAGATCTTTAGGGTTTGGTGAATTAGGGTTTATGAACAAAACTTTTGAAATAGTTAAAATAATATCCTAGGAATGAAGCCCTAGGTGTATGTTCATATGTTTGATTGAAACCCTATCCCAATGAAAATTGGTGTATATCTAACTTCGATGTATTGATGTTTATGTCTTGGGTTTTCCTAACTATTATTAATATGCATATGTGAGTATGCTAACTTAATGCTTTTGAAATTTAGGGTTTATAACAAAACCCTTATAGAAATTGATATTCTAGGACATGATTTTTTTTTCGATTATTGATATGATTTAGCTTCGATGATAAAATCTAGGGTTTGTAATAAGCCCTAGTAGAGTCTGACATATAATTCTAAAAGCATATTGTCAGAAACCTTAGATGGATAATGAGTTCATTTTTATTACTATTATTTAAGGCTTTGTGTCTTGGAGATAGAGTCTAGGGTTGATGACAAAACCCTAGCAAGAAGTTGAAGTCTAGTATTTAAAAATATATGATCCTTGTTGATTATGAACCTAACTAGGTTTTGGTATTTGAGGTCTATAGTTTAATTGTTTTTATGCTTCCATTGTAATGACATGATAAACAGTATAGTTATCTTCATGTTTCTGTATATTTGTATTTGGTTGTAATTTCTGTTGAAAGATTTGCAAGTACATAATCTTCAAGATGTTGGAGATGTTCATAATTGAATATGATAATGAGCATGATGAAGGAAGCTATAAGAATGAAGATGATCAAGATGAACTTGATGCCATGAGAAAGAAATGAAGTCTTTAAAGAATGAAATTCTCTGAAGTTATGAAGTTGTTGATCTCCCCAAGTTGAGAGGGAGCTTGGATAGAAGAACGGGTATGTGTCCCTAGTTGAGAGGGAGGGAATATTGTGATAGTGATAATGAATACATTGAATTAAGAATAAAACTAAAGAATGAAAGTACTACAGATAAATATTCAAAAAGAATTGAGATGTATTGAGGTTATATTTAGTGCTACTGAATAAATGAAAGAAGAGGAAAGCTTCCGATAAGTTGCATTTGGATAAACTGATGATGATATAAGTAGCCTCAGAATGATTAAGGACCCCTAAGGTTTGTTTTTACTTGTGTGTGTGTGTGTGTGTGTGTATTTGAAAGTTTATTACTGATTTGGGTTATGATTTTGCAGGATCTCTCCATAAAATGTTTGAACATTTAAATCATGCTTGGTTTGATGGATAAATTTGATTTAGTTGATTAGGAGAGATGAAGCATCTTATGGCAAGATGTTTGGGAGGACATCTGGTCGGTCTATGTGTTGATGTCTAGATCCCGAAGTGAGGAGCGTGGTGTTGGTCATGGATCTCTGACCTTGGATACACACCTAGATTCCCGGGTTGGTGGTAGAGATTAAAATCTTGATGGTACCTAGAGTGGCTAAAGCTTGAGTATATCTTAGTCCCACCTGATTAGAGTACCCTGATTAGGTATCTAATTTGTAGCACTGTGTATTTTGTGACTCTTCATAGAGCATATCATTTTGAGATCTTCCATGTACCTTTGTATATATGTAATTATGAATACCTCCCTAGTTAAGAGGGAGTGTTGAAGAATGTAACTAGTGCCAGTATTCATAACTGTATTTGAGTCATGATGTAATTTATTTTTCAAAAGAAAGAAAAATAATTTTTATTATTATAGAAATTGACTTATTAAAGCATGGGTTTCATGCTTGGGTCAATTTTTTATAGGTCAAAGCCTCCATTGTATGCTTCTAGGGTTTATGTCAAGTGTCCTTGTCCATGTCATAATGTAAAAGACCCTTGTTGGGTTTCGTTTGTCAAGAAATAAATTTATTTTAATGTAAAATACATCAATTACGCCTTCTCCACCAAGTCGACCTCAAACTGAACAAGTCAACCTAACTAAGGAGCATAATCTCCCATATAAAGGAAGAAACTCGACCTCATTTGGAGCACTCACTCACCAAGTTTGATATGTAGTTGTTGGGGCAATAAAAAGTGTGAAATTCAAGGAAGAAGGTGGAAAGGGATAATGAAGGAGAAAGAGGTCACTATCAAGAAAAAGAAGTCAAAATTATCTCTATCTATCTCTCTCACACACATGTGAAGTTGTTGAGCTACTGGAAGGGCTGAAGTTGTGGAAATATAGTTGGGTCGAAATTCTAGATTTGCTGGGGGTAAAAATTTTGGGTTGTTGTTGGAGTGAAGCTGATGGGCAAGAAGAGACTACTGAAATTTGTTGAATCCTATTAGAAGGCTAACTTGGTGGAGGAGGAAGGTCTTTTGGTCTAGGGTCTTGGTCTATCTCAACTTGATTTCTCTAGTGGAATAGTTTGACTAGGTTTTCCCCTATAGAAGGGTTTTATCCCTATCAGAGTGCCTACATCTAGTGTCTTGATCTTCGTGTTTTTATTTTGGATAATTCCTCGATGAAACAAAGATAAAATAAGAGCATAATAAATTTAATAATGACTCAAAGATATCACAAGTAATTATCAACATAAGAAAATATTTCTGCCTTTTCGATTTTCTAACAGTTCGATCTTTTGTTGGTGATGGGCATGACTTTGCTAAAAAGTTAATATTTCCACCCAATATACCTTATTTAATTACCACTACTTCCAAATTTGGATACACACTCAGGACTTTTGGAAACTTGGTAGATAGTAGGACCGCCTCAAGAATCATGCCTCGTGTAATGTAAATCTGACCCCTTTTTTGGGCAGCAATTTAATCTAGGTATTTGATATGGCTCAGCTCCAATGGTAGTGAAATGCTACAAGTATACTCAACCCCTCCAAGAAAAAACAACGCTCACATCAATATTATCCAACTGCAACAGGTATACTTGGCCCCTCCAAAATGAACAATATGCATAACAATATGGCTACTCAGTTTTCATAGGTATACTTGACCATTCAAAAATGAAAAAGATGCACAATAATATGACTTAGCTTCTACAGGTATACTCGACCCCTCCAAAATGAACAACACACATGGAAACTCATCATTTAGAAAATATTAATTTGGCCTGCTTGGTGAAGACATGATTTAACTGGTAATTTGTACTGACAACCTACTTGGGATAGCCATGAGGATTCAATCTTCTAAGTGTCAAACCTTGTTACACAATATCACTACTTTCCCACAAACCTATGCAACCCTTATGATATGGAGATTCAACTTCTAATAATCTCATTCTGCCACAATTAAGGTATTCTTGTAATTTCCAATCAGACTCAGCCTTTGATAATGCAATAATTTGGCTTTCCCTTGTGGGCAGGGATTTGGCCCTCTGGAGCACACAATTGAAAGTAGAAGTCAGTCTTCTTCTATATATATCGACCTTTTTGGAAAAATAAATCTTTACCCATCCTTATGCTTCCAAATTGATCCCATTAGAATCAACTTGAAAGAACGAAATAATTGGCTAGGGTGGCTTTGCGACCACCGAAACCAATGCCACAAGATAGGTTGTATATCTAAACACTGAAACTGCGAACCGATTAAGGATTTCTACCTCTCTTAGCAAGCTACTTGAGATCCTTAACAATTCTCCAATAATTCTTTTTGCATGCCTCCCCTTGAGCGTCTTTCTCCTTTTGATATTATTTTCCTCCTCCAAAAAGCATGGGTGGTAAAGAAAAACCATGGGTCAAAATATTTTTCCTAAAGTGACTTTACCACCTTTAGTTAACTATTTTCTATTTTTATTTTGGTGACCTCTTTATTTTATGTCAATATCCCATGGGATCCAACAATGTTATGAATCCACCCCTCTCATGCCTCTATTGTTTAGAAAGGGACACCACAACCCTCCTGTTGAGTGATAAAAGGTGCCTTTTTAACTCCTAATTATCTTCACATTAATTATCAATCCGGGTAGGTCTTTCTATTTCAAGAGTGTGCACAGTATGTGGTGGCTATTTAACTCAGAGAGTAATGCTTCTAAATTGCAGTATAGACCTTTTAAATACAAGAGTAAACGGATGCAGCAAGTAAATTCTAATTGCAACTAAAAGAAAACTCAATTCTTCAATGAAATCAAATCCTACAACAATTCAGGGAACAACAATATGCTATTCAAGTAACAACAACATCAGTTAAGAGTGCAGCAGTGATAACTCTTCTCTTAGAAATTGATTGAATTTAAATCAAACACACTACTCTGTAAAACAACGATGACATCAATATGAGAGCCTAACAGTAGTAGTTAATTCTCATTACAGTTGATTACATCGAGCAGGATATTCATCTAGGAAATTCAATCCAAAGCGAAAGGAAACTATTTAAACAACAATGCTGTAAATTATATAAAACAGAGCCATTCTGTCAACACAAAGAAATAAGGAACAACAAGGAAATAAAATAACAGAAAGCAATAATACTCTCAAACTGTCACACTTGCAATAATTGAAAAGATATGACACAGGTGAAGCAGTGAATTCCACTGGAAGTCAGGCCCTTAGCCACCAACATACACTGTTGGTTACTTCAAATAAATGAAAATGGAAAACAACTCCTGTTATGTATTAATCATGAAAGAGTATTACAACATATTTGCGTTCTTCGCTACAACAAAAATCTGTAATTGAGAATTACAATAATAATAACAATAGTCCTCTCCTTTTTGCTTACAATCGTTGCCTTTTATAATGAGAAAGGGGTAAAAAGATAGATGATAAAAGCGATCCCACAATTTTATAACTTCAGACATTTTTCCCTTCTCGCACTGATCCTGTCGATTTGCTTTTGGAAATATCTGCAATCACCGCGTTCCTTCCTCAGCTTGCTGATTTTTCACTGTCCCTTAGTTAGGGAACAACAGTTGTCCCTTTTCGTACTTTCCTGCATAAAGAAGGATAATAATTATCCAAAGCGTAACTGCAAATAATTTCTGCATTTCTTATCGTAATTTCTTAATAGATTAGCGCATTGAGATATAGAAAGGATGAGAATAAAGGAAAAGGATAATAAGTTAATAGTAAATGCATACCTTTTCCATGACCCAACATACTCCCCTACTTACCCTTTTTCATGTCCTCATGAAAACCATGTAGTTCGTGTGCAGAGCAGTCAAGGAATAAGCTGGAGAAGGAATGTCATAAAGCGGTTTGAGACCATGATTCTTGGCCAAGATTTCAAAGATGTGCCCTATTTGTCCTTCAGGCAGTTCATATATAGCCTTATACCGTTCAACAAGATACCAAATAATAGGGTTGCGGAACCGACAACCTAGCCAATAAAGACCTTCCCTTAAGATAATATTACTATACATGACAAAGCGTCCTGCAGCCAGTTTAAAATTTTTATAATTGAATGGTTCTCTATTCTATACATTGTTATTGGAAACTGTCCATCTAAATTTGGTTGCGACCAAGGAGCTTTCCTAAATGGAAAGGAAATACTCTACTCCTTTTTGGACAATTTCTTTTTGAATAGGCCCCAAAGTTTTTATTACTCCTTCCCTCTTCATCAAACTTTTTTGATTGGCCAGCATTTGTAACAGATGTTTTGGTTCACCTCTAAACCAAAGGTCCAGTCCATTTTCCTGCCTCTAGAACGTGTTGTGAGCTTTGAACCATTTTAGTTGGTTAACAGCGAATGAAATAAAAGGTTGAAATTGTACATCCCCTACAAAAGGATTGGGGTTCTTTTCAATTTCTTCCTCTAATATAAAATTGCGTAAATAAAATTCACACAACAACCTCTGTACTTTTACCCCATGATGTTTGCATTAGTTTATAAAATCCTCAATTGTTTTCAAATCTATTTGTTTTCCAGCTTTGACAGCTTTGATCTTCAACTGTAAGTATCTTCCCATCAAAAATAGGGCATAGTTATTGGTAGATCTGCATGCCAATATGTCAGTATATAAGGAGCAAATAGTATCCATTTGACTCTTGGCATTTTCCAATCTAAGCTTTATCTTTTCAGTCCTCTCTTTTGCCTTTCTGTATTTATCAAATGCCTCACTTTTTGAGATGTTCATGTCCCGAGGCTGCTTTTGTAATTCCTAGTATTTCTGCAGGGGGACTATTTCTAGTTCAAGGCGTTCTATGGTAAGTCGAGCCTGGGCTAAATCTGATTGAAGATTCACTATGCTGGGGTCATTGCTCATCATGACATCTTTGGCTTGGGTATTTGTCTGTGTACCCCTGCTATGAGAATGGATGTTGATTGTCTGTGTTTCTTTGTTGTCAGAGGCCCAAACCTCTGTTTGCGTAGATGTGTTGTAGGAGGGTGCTATCTCTATCTGAATGGCTAAGTTATGAGAAAGTATAGCCTCGGTTTGGGTAGCTGTTTCTGCAAAAATTGCATGTTGTTCCCTAACAGGTTCAGTGAGTATGGGCTCAGTTTGAGTCCCCGAAGCTTTTGTTTCCTACAATTCAGTTTGGATGGATGTGTTTATTATTTTGGAGTTTTGTCTAGGACTTTCCCTACTGATAACTCCCTTATTTTTCGTTTGAGCCTCTTCACTGTTTTCTGCAGCCTCTGTTGTTCCTCCCTGAGCTTTTTAATTGTGGCTCTGTTCTTTTTAGGGGGAGCGAGTGTTTTTTTGGTCGTTTATGCTCCTAACAGGCCTG
Source organism: Pinus tabuliformis (assembly GCA_031772625.1). Taxonomy (NCBI): domain Eukaryota; kingdom Viridiplantae; phylum Streptophyta; class Pinopsida; order Pinales; family Pinaceae; genus Pinus; species Pinus tabuliformis. The sequence goes on from CM062804.1 coordinate 1,016,146,745, forward strand.
GTTGCTCGTCTTGACTCTGCTCTAAAAGAGTTGTGTCCTTACCCTGACTTGTTCCTATTTCTCCTGTTTGGCCCACATCCTCTGTATTTAAACCGACCTGACTGGGTTCTACTGGAGGTGTATTACTAAATTGGTTCACCTATTCTTGGGTAGGTTCTGCTCTTATATCTGCTCCGCCACTTATGTTTTCTAATATAGTTCTATCGTGGCTAGAGATCTCTACAGATTATGTTGCCCCAATGTTCAAATTGAGAGGACTTTCAGGCTGTATGAACTCATCCATATTGGCCAAAATCTGGGCCAATTCAATATCATGCGGTAAGTCACCTAGGGATCTTGATGTTGAGAGAGGTTTTGGTTCATCTCTTCCTTCTTCTTCAGACTGCCTTAATTCTCCCTCATGATCCGACTTAGGGCTTTCCTGGCCTTCTATTTGCAATTGTTGTTCACTTTCTGAACTAGACAATTCCATAGGCTGGGTGATACTTCCCTGGGGGTTTTCAGCTGTTCCTAAGTTCATCTTCATCCTAACGGAATGTCTACGTTTTCGGGGAATGTTGGTGGTATGGGTAGTCTGTTTACTTTTCGGAATAGAATTAGGCACAGACAGAGCCAAACCCCCTTCAATGGAAAATACTAATTCCTCCCAACTTGATTGTTGCTGGACGAGGTTGTAACTTACTATCAGCCTAATCAAGCAATGGTGGCTCACGACAGTCTCTATATGCCGGGTTTTTTTATGCTTCGAGTAGTGTCATGCAATAATAAATTCAAATACGCAGGCAAGTTTACAAAACATTTTTGTTTCAGAACTGCTAATAATTTAAGGTGACGTGGCCTTACCACATCTTTTCTCCCGTCACATGTGATATAGCTCTGAATGACTCTAGCAAGTTCTGTCCATGGTTCTCCAAGGGATGAAGGTCAAACTCCTTTTCCTTTGACAATTAGGTCCTGTCCCTCATCCCGAAAGACTGCAATAGTGTCCTATAACCTCAATTTTTTATGAGTCCATATGGGTCTGACTACTGGTAATCCAGACACTTCAGCTATTACTGCGTCTGTCACTGTAATTTGCCTTCCTCTTATTGTAGAATGTTCGTTCTGTAAATTCTGTAAGAATTCGATAGCAATTGCTTCATTGGGTTGCTGCAGTCGTGTGAAATATGTTATCCAGCCAACTCGGGCTAGAATTTCTTTGGCTGCATCAGAAACAGCCAGTATTAATGGCTCCCTTCGCACTGTTCGTCCTCCCATACTGCCTGGATTCTACAAACCGTTAGTATCGCAGAGATGTTACAACAATAGACAGAACTGCGCTTATGGAACAACAAGTTGTTATAATGGTTATTTCAAATGATGCTTTACAGGCAAAAATATCGTTATTCTAGGACTTGCTATTGTATCACATACTTCGTAATCATGGAATGTTGAATTTCCCTGCATAATCTAATAAAGAACTGACATGCCTGCATAACTATACTAGGGATTCACCCCCCTTAAAATGATAGGTCGCCTTCGACCGATTAAATGAAGGAATGACGTACTGGCGGCGACGTACAGGAGTGGTAAAAATGGCAAGGTATACATATTTATGATAGGATCACAAAAGATATTGGGGTGCTGAAATCAATGCATAGAACGAGAATTATGAATAAATGTGGAGATGCCATGGAGTGATTCAAAAAGGGAGAAAGGACATCTGATGTGGAAAAGATGCTTTGGGTCAATGGTCATTATCCCACTTAAACCACTATGATTGAATTTTTAAAAGATATCTCATGCATAAAGGTTCAAAAATAAATTAGGAACATAATCTCTCTATAGTAAATATAAAGAATAATAAAAGGGAGTTATAATAACTATTGATGTTGAAAATATGACTCCAATACCATTAGCAGAGCTTCTGTTGCCCACGGGTGTTTATAACCTTGACAGAGTTGCTTTTTCACCCTTTGGAACCATGATCCTTTATGTATAATTAGGAAAGTGCCTTATGATGTCAGAATGGAGACCATTGTGCTGGCTTGGTGACCAAATGAACACAATGCCATTCATTGGGGAAGAGCGAAAGATGGGCAGGCCGGCTCGTGATGAAACCTCTTGTTCCAAGGACTTTATTTTTCTGCTTGCATCCATTGGATCATGTCCCTGGTGTGGTGGCCATAGTGGGAATGCCACTTCACTGCTTCCTTATGATCATGGTAGGCTGGCTCATGATGAGACCCCCTATCCTCCATCTGACAAATCATAGAATTGTATATTTGTTTCTTTCCTTCCCTTTTTTTTTAGACAACACTTCCTATTTATATATAGAGGGTGGCTCAACACTCCTTAAGAGTAGGGATGGTGGAAGAAGTCTGAACATACCAATAGAAAAAAAATATGCCCTTAATCTTATTCAATGATAATGAGCAGAGAGAATTATAGGGGTTAGGGAAGAACCAACATGGTACAAATAATCAATCATTTTGATTTATAGTGAAGATAAGGACAACAAAGTGATATAGATGGTTGTGTCCTTCCCTTTTTAATCAATACAAAGCAATCTCATTAAAGATGATAATATTCGATTTGCTTGTTCCAGTAACCTTCAAATTTTGTATCCTTACATATGTGTTTGTATTCTTGCCCCATGGAGGATCATAGAGAGTGAAATAATATTCACAAGGTGCTTATTTCCTAAATAAAACCTCACACAAAGAGTGATGTTCCTTAAAGGGAACAGCAATAAAAGACACACAAAAAGGTGTTGTTCCTTAGGAGGAACAGCAGGAAAAAAATTTCACACCGAAACTGATGTTCCTTAGAGGGAACAACAGTTGTTCCTTAGAGGGGACAACAGCTATTCCTTAGAGGGAACAACAGTTGTTCCTTAGAGGGGACAACAGCTATTCCTTAGAGGGAACAACAGCTGTTCCTTATAAGGAATAGCGAAAAGAGAAAAATAATTGGACGTGAAATTGTTGTTCCTTAGAGGGAACAACAGTTGTTCCTTAGAGGGAACAATAGTTGTTCCTTAAATGGAATAGTGGAAAAAAAATGCAAACGAAACTGTTGTTCCTTAGAGGGAACAACTAAGGAACAACAGTTGTTCCTTATAGGGAACAACAATTGTTCCTTAAAGGGAACAACAACTGTTCCTTAAATGGAACAGTGAGAAAACAAGTCCAAATGAAACTATTGTTCCTTAGAGGGAACATCGAGAAAACAAATCCAAACGAAATTGTTGTTCCTTAGAGGGAACAGAAAAAAAAAAAAAATACACGCAAAACTACTATTCCTTAGAGGGAACAACAACTGTTCTTAAGAGGGAACAACAAAAAACAAATACACGTGAAACTATTGTTCTTTAAGAGGGAAAAACAAATACACGTGAAGTTATTGTTCCTTAGAGGGAACAACAACTATTCCTAAGAGGGAACAGTAAAAAAAACAAATAGACACGAAAGTGATGTTCCTTAGAGGGAACGACAGTTTTTCCTTAGAGGGAACAACAACTGTACCTTAAAGGGAATAGCATGAAAACAAATAAACAGGGAACTGTTGTTCCTTAGAGGGAATGGCAGTTGTTCCTTAGAGGGAACAACCACTGTTTCTTAAAGGGAACAACACGAAAATCAAATATACACGAAAGTGTTGTTCCTTAGAGGGAACAACAACTGTTCTTTAAAGGGAACAAAAAAAAGCAAATACACATGAAAGTGTTGTTCCTTAGAGGGAACGACAGTTGTTCCTTAGAGGGAACATCAACTGTTCCTTAAAGGGAACAACACAAAAATCTGTACACAAAATTGTTGTTCCTTAGAGGGAACGACAGTTGTTCTTTGGAGGGAACAACAGTTGTTCCTTAGAGGGAACAACAAAAGATAATTTACATGCAATTTATACATGCAAATTCAATCAAAATAGAAAGAAAATTTTTATGTACAAATTTCAAAAACAAATGAATTATTCACCAGGCCGATGCTGAGGACAAGTTGCCCTCTTCAGCCAGAATCTGTATGGTGGAATATTCTCGTAATTGTTGGCAAAAGGAATCCCTGGTAAGCGGTTTTTGATAGAGTCGTACTTGATGTCCATTCGCTTTAAAAGAGTAACCAAACCCATCAATGGTGGCTAATGTGAGGGTGCCATTATCGTGCACCTTTTGTATCTCATAAGGTCCTAACCATCTGGTCTAGAGCTTTCCTAGGAAATCTTGGAACCTAGAATCGTACAGGAGTGCCCAATCTCATTCATGGAAGATCTTATTTTTTATAAGGGAATCATGCCATTTCACTCTTTGTTGCTGGATCAGTGTAGTTTGATGAAGAGCTGATAGTCAGATTTAATCCAATTCATTGATTTGATGTAGCCTATTAATCTGTGTTTCGTTTAAGTCCAAGCCTACCTCCTGAGCTATTCACAATGTTTGGATATCAAATTCAATTGGGAAGATAAGTTCTTTGCCAAAAACTAGTTGATATGGGGAATATCCCGTGGTATTTCTCCATGTCGTGTGGTATGCCCACAGGGCTTCTAGCAATCGGGTAGCCCAGTCACATCTATGTGATGCAACTGCCTTTGTGAGTATTGCCTCGATTACCTTATTAATGCTTTATACCTGACCATTTTCCTACGGGTGGTATGGAGTCATGATTCTGTGCATGATATGATGATTGTTTAATGTTGCAGTGATCTTATGGCCTATGAATTGTGGCCCTCCATCAGTAATTACCTCTCTAGGCAAGCCATATCGCATGAATAGTTGGAAAATAAAGTGGATTACCGAGTCCTCTGTTTCCCTTGGTAGTGCCTCTGCTTCCACCCATTTAGTCACATACTTTGTTGCAACTAATATATATGTCTTTTGGTTAGATGATGGGTTTATTGGACCGATGAAATCTAACACACATCACTCAAAAGGTTCAATGACTATCTGCGGGTATAGGGGCATCTCATTAGACTACCCAGGGCGTCCCATTCTTTGGAAACTATCGCATGCCTAGACAAAATTCTTGGCATATTTAAAAATGGTGGGCCAATAATAGCCCATCTGTAATACCTTGTGACCAGTTCGGTGATTTGAAAAATGTCCACCACAAGGTCCATCATGGAAAGCTTTCAGGATGTCGAAGATCTCGTCTTCCTTGACACATCTTCTAATGTGCATATCAACCCCTATATGAAATAAATAGCCTCCAATCCAAGAGAATCATGTGTTGCGCTGTACTATTTGTTTTCTTTCATTAGGCGTCAGGTGCTTGGGTAACTTGCCTACTGCCAAGTAATTTGCGACATCCACGTACCACAGTGTTTTCACGGTTACAACAAATAAATGTTCATTAGGAAACTAGTCTTCTACTGCTGCCGAGTCATCTATCTTTGGCATTCGTGAAAGGAAGTCTGCTACTGGATTTTCTTTTCCTGGTCGATATTTGGTAGTGATATCAAATTCCTGCAAAAGAATTAACCATCTTGCCACTCTTCCATTTGTAACAGGTTTATTAGCTAGATATTTAATAGCAGAGTGATCAATGTATAAAACCATAGGGTATCCTGTTATATAATGTCTGAATTTATTGATAGCATAGATTACAACCAAAAATTATTTTTCAGTAATGATCCAAATTGGATCCATAGAAAGACTGTCAAGAACCATGACTGAATCAAGTTGAACAAATCTCTAATGAAATCCAAAATAGTATCAAAAACACCCTGGAACCAGTGGCCATGGCAGCCGATGTGGAACGACGAGGACCTCGATCAAAGCACGCTGACCGAGGCCCATGGAGACCGCGCAGGAGGCAAAAGTAGCCCCTGGGAGCCCTGTAATGGAAAAAGGGAGAGGTTATTGATGCACGATTAGCGCGCTAATCGTGCATCGCTAAGCGAACAGGGCCAAAATGGGAAAGCCCGAGCACCCGGTCGTGTGGGGGAACTGGAGGACCACTGGCGGGGAAAAGGCAAAAGCGCTAAAGTACAAAAGTGGGACTCGCGCTCTGGAAACCGACGATTTTGATCGGGGCGCCCTTGAATGGTAAGAGGTTTTGGACAGAAGCAGAGCGATTCCATACAACGATTGACGCGTGGCAGGTAGAGGTGAGAGAAAACCGCCGTTGATCACGCGCTATCAGTCGAGCAAGTCAACCACGCGAAACGTGCGTATGGCGTCGGATCTGGAGGGCCCAGATCGGACGACTGAGATTGCGCTTGATGGAAAGAAGCAGAATCGACAAGGAATTAAGCCACATTTTAAAGGGATTTGGAATCTGTTTGACCGCCACGGTGGAGGAAGAATGCATCCACGACGTAATTGAAGAAACGAACCAACGAAGCGTGTTGGCACCAATTAGAGGAGGACAAGTGGCCACTCCCTGAGCGTTCATGATGACGTCGAATGCAGGGAACTCCAAGCGCAGCAGCAGAAGGCGAGTCGATATAGGCGGAAGAGGAACCGAACAGGAATAGGGATCGAGTGGCTAAATCCATGAACAGAAACAGTCGAACCAAGAGAGTCAAATTGGAATCAAAGTCCAAGCGACCAAGAGAGACAATGAACAATGAACCCTAAGAGGAGGACTAGACACGGAGAACAATAAAGCCAAGCAAAAGAGACAGAGGGCCGAGCTGACCACAGACAACGTCGAGCACCAGAGAGCTTGAAGATTCAAGCCTTCCCATAAAGGAATATGTCCGGACTGAGCATCACATCTGGCTCTTTCCACTATAGACCAAGGGTCACAAATCTGGTAGGAAGAAGAAGAGTTTGTGTACTCCGAGTGGCTTGGGGAATCTAAGAACCACCCTGCCAAGCAAAAATATGCTTCAGGAGAACTCATATTGAGTCCCTATATTGTAATTTCTCTGCTTAAAGACACAATAAAACAAGGCCACCACTGAAGCTGGACAGGAGACGTAGCCCTGGAGAATAGGGTGAACTCCTTATTAAAATTGTTTGTGTCTTTGTGTGCTTATTGTATTTCTTTGTTGTCTTTCCATTTCATTTTCTGTGTATTGGCAATCTGATTGATCCGTTGTTTCAATAACACAGAACACACACCAGCACATGAGTCTGTAATACTGCTAGTTTAATAATACTATAACTGATGGCACTCATAGAGTGAATATCAGATCAAGTAACAGTATAATTTAATTCAGCAGGAGATAGATTTTTGCTGATATAGTATATTGCATATGGCTTTTTATCTTCCTCCTGGCCGAGGACTGCTCCAATGGCTGTGTCTGAAGCATTGGATGAAATTTGGAATGGAAAATTCCAATTTGGGCCCCATAATACTGGGGCTGTTGATACAAGTTGTTTTAAATCTTCAAAAGCGCTGTCACATTTATCAGTCCAAATGAAATCAATATTTCCTATTAATGCATATAGTGGTGCAACAATTTGAGAAAAAGTCTTATAAATCTTCTATAATAGCCAGAAAATCCCAAGAAACTGCATACCTCAGTTTGTGTGGAAGGGGTAGGTATTAAAAGAATTATATGAATTTTTGCTGGATCCACCTGGATTCCAGCTACTGAGATATAGTGACCCAAGATGAGGCCCTCGGTCATCATCATGTGGCATTTTTCATGGCTTAGACAGAGTCTGGTGGCAATGCATCTTTGCAGATCTTTCTCTAATGTTTGTAATGTTGGCTCGAAGTCATCTCCGTAAGGTGTAAATTCATCCATGTATACCTCCAGCCCTTCATTTATCAGATCTGAAAAAATGCTGAGTATAGCCTTCTGAAATGTGGCAGGTGCATTGCACAGCCCAAAAGGTAAGACACTATAAGCGAATGTTCCCCAAGGGCAGGTAAAGGTAGTCTTGTCCTAATCTTTAGGGGCAATCTGAATTTGATTGTATCCGTTGAATCCATCTAGGAAAGAAAAGAATTTTTTCCCTGCCAATGTGTCTAAGACCTCATCAATGAACCGAAGACGAAAATGGTCTTTTTGGGTTGCTTTATTAAGCTCTCTATAGTCAACACATATACGCCACTTTCCATTCTTTTTTGGCACCACTACTAATGGAGAGACCCATTAGCTGTCAAATATGGGGTAGATGAAGTTTACATCTAACAATTTTTGTAGTTTAGCTTTAACAATATCTTTAAGATGAGGATTTAACCTCCGTTGAGGTTGTTGAATGGGCATGGCATCTTTCTCTGTATAAATGTGGGGCATGCATAGTTGGGGATCAATCCATTTCATGTCCGTGTAATCCCATGCAAAGGCCTCTTTATATTTTCTTAGGAGTTGAACAAGCTTTTGCTCTTGGTCAACAGTCATATTTTTGTTAATATTCAAAGTTTTTCCTAGCTCAATTTATATGGTTTTGTTGTTCTAACAAAAAGTTGTTGGTATTGATTGGTCGTTAATATCTTTTAAGGGATCTTCTTCTATGTCGTTATCGAGGGCTGCTTCGATCATGTGACATTTTAGATAGGATACGACATCTGGTTGGTTAATGTAAGTGTTAATGATGTCATCTTCTGTTTGATCCTTAAATTCAAGAGCATATTTTATGGTTAGCGGTGATCTAATGTTTTCAATTAGATATGATACAGGTTGTTTTCTGGTTTTTATTATTGTTAAACTTGGCTAAGCTGGAGGATACAAGGCTAAATTCTTCACATTGCTTCCTCTTGCTATAGTCATGCTGCCTGTTCGATAGCTTATGTAAGCATCCGTAGTTGCTAGCCAAGGTCTACTAGAATTAGGGGATGTCCATCGAGTCGGTTTCTAGGATTGATGATCAGAAAGTCTGCAGGGTATTCCCAGGAGTCTACTGACACCATTAAATCCTTTAATGTGCCTTCTAGTTTGACTGTCGATCAGTCAGTCAGTTCCAACAAGATTGTGGTTGGGTCCAAGGATGTAATGCCAAGCTTTTGACAGGTTGTCGTTGTAATAATATTGATTTCTGCTCCTAAATCGACTAATGCATTGGGGAAGGAGCATCCATTTATTTGCATAGTGACTATAGGATTTCATGGGTCCTCATATTTTACAGGTGTTTCTCTGTAATAGTAAATCATATAAGGTACCGACTACATGGACAGTGGGGGTTGTTTTTATTTTCCTCTTTGTATTTTTCATACACAATTCCTTAATAGTTTTTGCATAAATCGGAATGCTTGCATAGCCTAGAGGAGTGGTATTTTTATACACAAATTTTTCAATTCTCCCAGAAGATCAAAATCAGGGTATTCTATTGGGCGGGGTATGATTAATCTTTCTGCGAATGGTGGAGAAGAGGTGATCGTTTGATTGTGAGTTTCTGTTTAACCATGTTCTCCACTTGTGGTGCTTGTTCTATAGGTAATTGATCTTAAATTTATTGATTTTTATCCCCCTCTGATTCTATTATCCACCGAGATCTTAATTGAAGTTCATTGCACTCCCTTAACTTGGTCTCTGGCTCTGGTCCTTCAATAATTTGCATAGATTGAACTGTTCTGTTGTTGGGGTTCTAGTTGGGTTGGGCTAGGAGCTGTGGCCGTAAGTTGGTCTGAGGGTTCTGTTGCAATGTGTAGGGTGTTGGCAGTGTGGGTTGAGGTAGGGGGCTTGTTCCTGCTGGCTGATTTGTAGGTCTTTTCCAGCTTGACTGCCATTTCTGGTTCTATGAAGTCAACAGTGGCCATTGGGATTGATATGCATTATTTTGCCAAAATAGTGGGAAGTAAGAGGAATTTGGCCAATTGTTATTTTGATTTGATTGGTTGGGCCAAGGTGGCAAAGGGAATGGTTGTTGTGACCAATTGGAAAAAGGTGGTTGATTTTGCCACATGGCTTCCAGGTATTGTTGCAAATTATATTGTGGATTTCGAAAGAAAGAAGATGGATCAGTCGACATCCCTGTTTGTCATGGTTGCCATTGGCGACGCTGATTTAGTAGGTAGACTGGTTCTGTTTCTTCTTCTACCTCCTTATAGACTGCTTTTAGCCCTAGGAGTGATGGGCAACTTTCTGTAGCATGATCTTTCGTACATATGGTGCAGGTTTGCACCATATCTGTGGGCATTCTTTGTGACTATGATTTTTCCTACACCTAGGACAGAATATCACCAAGTTTTGTCCTGCTTCTGCCTACTTTTGTTTGGCTTGCATAATGTCCAATTGCGTTGTCAGAGTTCCCAAAATATTTGTTTTGAAATCCTCTAGCAGGTTTCCAATTTTTGCACGAGTTATACCTCCACCAGAGATTTTATTGTCCCTAGTGGTCATGTCGTGTTCTGTTGGTTTCAATCTCGTACTACCTCTTGAGGACCTGATACACAATTTAATAATGTTAGCATATTCTTCTTGATATATATCACCTTTTCCCATAATATTTAATGTTTCTATCCATTGTTCTTTCATCCCTTTGATCAGTGTAGTTTTTAGCACATTATCAGGTAAAGTTAGAGTTGCATAGGGAGACTGCTGGAGATTATATTGAAATTGTTCCACATATCCTTCTAATGTTTCACTGGGTCTTGCTATCATTTGGAATATTTTGTTTTTCAATTCCCTAGATCTGCAATAGTCCTGATATTTTTTTAGGAAAGCGGTTTTCATTTGTTCCCAATCATTTATTGTGCCACCACCTAATCCCATAAACCAACGCAAGGCTGCTCCTTTCATGTGGAAGGAAACAGTTTTAGTTTTTGGGGGTCAGTGGTGGAATCATAACCCTGACATAACACATAAAATTCGAATAGAAATGCATTTGGATCCTCTGATGTTAATCCATGAAGGGTAGGAATATTTTGGAGAGGGATAGCTTTCATGGGTGCGTTGATTGTTGTGTCAACGATGGGATATTGCAATGTAGAGGTATGAGGTGTTTGTGGGTTGTTGGCCATTTCATCAAATATGTGCCAATACCCTTTTGGGATCTCTAGAGAGTTATTCCTAAGATGATTAGAAGGGGTGGGAATGATCTTAACAACACTCCCTCGATCTGGGATACTAGGTGTTCCTTGTTGAATTACTACTTGAGGGGACCTTGGTTCTTCTGTTTCCCTTGGTTCTCCTCCTCCTTCACGAATATTACAAGAATTCCCTTCTTATGGGGAAATTGGGCACGAATTTTCAATCTCTTGAAAACTCTTCTCAGTTTCCACTGTTTTTCTGTGGACCTTAGTGTAGGCTACAGATGGTGAGCCTGTGGCCCGAAGGGAGATAGTAGGTTGTCTGGAAGCAACGTTTCTAGGACCTACTGATGGCTGAGATTCAGCTTTCTTTAAGATGTCGTGTATGAACATTGATCGTCCAAGGGTCACCGGTCCCTTAGATCTATCTGGTTTGGGTAGTGGAATTGGATTGTTTTTGGGTTTTTTCCTCTTAGTCATTCATGCAAGCAATTCAAATGTTTATCTCTACCCTAAGTTCTTAACAATTCTACTAGAAAGCAGGCAGCGGAGCAGGCATTTTACGTGCTCCGTATGCAGGTTCCTACCTTTCGTTTTTAATACCCAATTCCCTCCCAACAGATATGTAGTAAATACCTACTTCAAATTTCTATAATTGTGCTAAGAAGCGGGTAGAGGAGCAAGCACTTTACTTGCTCGTTATGTAGGTTCTTACCTTCCATTTTCAAAACCCAATTCTTCTTCAACAACAATCATCAGATGTACATTACTCCTTAGAAATGGCTACACTCTCCCTGGCAATGTCGCCAAAATGTTGAGTGATAAAAGGTGCATTTTTAACTCCTAATTATCTTCACATTAATTATCAATTTGGGCACGTTTTTCTATTTCAAGAGTGTACACAGTATGTGGCGGCTATTTAACTTAGAGAGTAATGCTTCTAAATTGCAGTATAGACCTTTTAAATACAAGAGTAAACGGATGCAGCAAGTAAACTCTAATTGCAATTAAAAGAAAACTCAATCCTTCAATGAAATCAAATCCTACAACAATTCAGGTAACAACAATATGCTATTCAAGTAATAGCAGCGTCAGTTAAGAGTGCAGCAGTGATAACTCTTCTCTTAGAAACTGATTGAATTTAAATCAAATGCACTAATCTATAAAACAACAATGACATCAATCTGAGAGCCTAACAGCAGTAGTTAATTCTCATTACAGTTGATTACATCGAGTAGGATATTCATCTAGGAAACTAAATCCAAAGCGAAAGGAAACTAATTAAACAACAACGTTGTAAATTATATAAAACAGAGTTATTCTGTCAACACAAATAAATAAGGAACAACAACGAAATAAAATAATAGAAAGAAATAATACTCTCAAACTGTCACACTTGCAATAATTGAAAAGATATGACATAGGTGAAGCAGTGAATTCCACCAGAAGTCGAGCCCTTAGCCACCAGCGTACACTGTTGGTTACTTCAGATAAATGAAAAGGAACATCAACTCCTCTTATGTATTAATCATGAAAGAGTATTACAACGTATTTGCATTCTTTGCTACAACGAAAATCTGTAATTGAGAATTACAATAATAATAACAATAGTCCTCTCCTTTCTGCTTACAATTGTTGCCTTTTATAATGAGAAAGGGGTAAAAAGATATATGATAAAATCGAGATCCTGAGGGATTCACACAATTTTCTAACTTCAGACATTTTTCCCTTCTCGCGCTGATCCTGTTGATTTGCTTTTGGACGTATCTGCAACCGTTGTGTTCCTTCCTCAGCGTGCTGCTTTTTTGTTGTCCCTTATTTAGGGAAGAGCAGTTGTCCCTTTTCGTACTTTCCTTCATAAAGAAGGATAATAATTAGCCAAAGCGTAACTGCAAGTAATTTCTGTATTTCTTACCGTAATTTCTTAATAGATTAGTGCATTGAGATATAGAAAGGATGAGAATAAAGGAAAAGGATAATAAGTTAATAGTAAATGCATACCTTTTCCATGACCCAACACCTCCCTTCCTGAGTTTGTTTATCCTCATGCAATTACATCACTTTTTCACTTTCCCATGTAACATCTTCTACTGGCAATCCCTTCCATCAAATTAAATGCTCTCAGATGACTCAACTCCTTAACTTCTTCTCTCTCATGTCCACGACCTCCTCTGGAATGTTGACCAATTATCCTTCCTCATTTAGTGGTGGAATCTTGTTGTGGCCTTGACTTGTTGTCCAAGTACCTTTTTAAGGAGAGATACATGGAAAACATTGGGGATATTGTTCTCTTCTGAAAATTCTATTTCATAAGCAACCTCCCCAATCTTCCTTATCACCTTGTAAGGCCCATTGAATAAGGTTTCAACTTATTAGAACCATTTTTATTCAAAGATGATTTCCTATATGGATGAAGTATTAGGAAAACAATCTCCACCTCATAGAATCTACACTCCACCATATGGAAATTTGCTTACAAATTCTGTTGATTTTGGGCTACCTATAAGTTCTCCTTTAATATCTTGACTCTGCTATAGCTAATCCCTTACCATTGATTCCCTATTGTCTCCTACTGCCATATCTAAGAATTTGGGAGCATTACACCCATACATTTCCTTACAAGGAGCCATCCCAATAGATCCATGTTATAACAATATTCACTCAAGTGCAACCACATGATCCATGTTTTCTACTACCATGTCACATAGTTCTGTAAATATTCTTCCACCCACTTGTTAGATATTTATGTCTATCCATTTTATATGGGTGATGACTAGTTATTAGGATTAACTTCATGATGAATAAGCTAATTATATATTTCCAAAATTCATTGAGTAATCTGCTATATTTATCATTTACAATGTGCTTGGGGACCTCGTGCAATCTAAATACCTCTTGAAAGAAATTATTTTCCACCTATGTAGTTAATTAGTTGGAAGATATGCGCATGAAGTGGGAATTTTTTTAAAGTTTGATGAAAATATCGCAACTAAGAGCCTAATTAAACCCTTGTGCCATCTTCTATTCCCAACTTTTATTCTGGGGAGCCTCTTCTAGTTTCTTAGATAATGATAGTGAGGATTAATCCATTGAAAATGAACCTACATCAACACCACAACTTCCTATATGGATCAATAAAACATTTGAAGTAGCTAGTGATATTACCGATGATTATAAAAATGAATATTGTATTCATTCATAGCTCTAATGAGCCTCCTCTCTTTTGGTTCATTTCAAAGAATCGTCATTCAGAAATATTTGCAAAAGCTACTAGCCATCCATATTGAAACAAAGCAATGAATGAATAATATTGGCCCTTAATGATGAACTATACTTGGGATCTTGTACCTATTCTAAAAGGGAGAAAACTTGTTAGATGTAAATTCGTGTATAGAACTAAGTATGCATTAGATGGAACCGTTGAAATACATAAGGCCCAATTATTTTCCAAAGTAAAATTTGGATTTCAAGGCATTAACTATAATGAAACTTTTTCCCTTGTAGCTAAAATGAATTCCATAGACCCTTTTCTATCTCTTGCAACCTCACATATATGGGAGTTACATCATATGGATGTTAAATCTAATCTTTTGCATGGGGATCTACAAGAAGAAATTTATTGAGACTGGATTTTCTATATGTGATTCCAACATTAATATCTATTGAATCATTGACCGGAGAATCCACAGTTTTAACATTTTTGTACCAACGTTTCAAATCCCAACTGGGATCCATCATCAGGATATGAGAATGATGATAACAGAAGAGCAACAAAGAAGTAATAAATAGTGATGAGGATAAATTTTAGAACAATATACTGTCGGCTGAAATAATCATTAATTAATTTAATATAATTTAATATTAATATGTTTTAATAAATTATTATTTTATTATTTAAATTTTTGGAAAAGTAAATTAATACCAAACCCTAAAGATTAATTAAGGACTAAACTAAGACTAAAAAAGCCTAATAAACTAAGAAGAAATAATTTCAATATAAAATTAAATTAATGTATTAACCTAATTATATTAACAATTATAAATAATAAGTAATTTATAATTTATTAATATAATAATTAATATATTAATTAATTGTTATATAGAAATTATGGAAATGAACTATAAACTAAGACTAAAGAAAGCCTAAAAAATTTAAAAAGAAGAAATAATTTCAATAAAAAATTAAAATAATGTATTAACCTAATATATATTAGCAAATTATAACTAATAAGTATTTATAATTTATTAATATAATAATTAATATATTAATTAATAGTTATACAGAAATTATTTTAAGGAATTAAAGCTAACTAATAAATTTTTAAGGGCTATAACTAAAACAAAAATAGGTTGATTAAACTAAAAACACTACATACTAGGGAAATATTAATTCTTATATAATTTAATTAAAATATTAATCAAATTATATTAATCATTATAAATAATTAATATTTATAATTAATTAATATAGTGATTAATATATTACTTAATAGAAATATAGGAATTAATATATCCTAGCATTTAATGGAAATTTTAACCTAGATCTAAAAGAAAACATAGACAAATGACGAGAGAAGGGAGAGGGGTAACTTACCTGTTGAGGCCTTTACCAGGGAATGTGCTTGCGCTTTTTATTTCCCTGATCAAGGGAAGCCAGCTCCCGCTAATCTCCACACCACTATCCCTGTTTAGATTATGAGGATGTTTGATGATTTCAAGCACTTCTTTGATCTTTTGTCTCTGATGTTGCTCTTCCCTTGCGATAATTGATGCGCTTTCCAGACAAATATGGTGCTTAGTCTTTAAGGAGTGCTCTGCTAGGGCTGAAGTACGAGATCTTCCGTTCTTAATATCAGCGCCATGTTCCTTGAGTCTTGTCTGGAGGGAGTGACCTGTTTCACCAATGTAGCTCTTCCCACAAGAACATTCTATTTTATATACTCCTTTAAGCTGATGATTGTCGATATCATCTTTAACAAACTTTAAACTTTGTCTGATAGTACTTGGAGCTGAGAAATGAGTGATAATGTTTTTATTTTTTAGGATTTTAGCGATTTTGTCTGTAATTCCATTGATATATGGTAGAAAAACAATACCACTGATGGATCCCAGTTGGGATTTGAAACGTTGGTACAAAAATGTTAAAACTGTGGATTCTCCGGTCAATGATTCAAAAGATTCAAGCCACAGATCTCTGAAATTAATATCTATATCAGTAAAGTAGGAAACCATCTCAAAATACATGTTATTTTTTTTATGACATTACACTCATTAGTAGTAACCCAAAACTCGTAAACCATGTGAAATATATCATTAAAAATAAATTTTAAATGATAAACTTAAGTTATTTGTGTTCTTTACTTGGCCTCCAAGTGTTGCAAACCAAGAAAGGAATTTCCCTTTCCTAGTATAACTATTCATGCAACCTTCTTAATCCTTTTCACACGAAATATTATAAACTAGCCCCATCTCCGTTTTAGTTTGGAGTCAAATTTGATGCCACATATATAAAACCCAAAGTAGATGGCACTTTATACTTTCAACTAGTTGGTAGCATCTTATATTTTACTCATGCCCATCTTGATATTTCCTTTTTTATTGGTTTTGTTTCCTAATATAGGCAAACACCCCATGAGAGCCCTTGGAAAGAAACAAATATGATACTTTGGTATATCTAGGGAACAATTAAGTTTGGGATGCATTACAATTTGGGGGTATACCTTTGTTGGTTAGTTTCACTGATTCCAATTAGGATATTGATCACGATGATTAAATGTATTGCAATATATGTTTTTAATCTTGGTTCCAAACCTGTCACCTAGGCTTGGAATGAACAAGAAGGTCTTTCTGTTTTTTTAGTGAAAGAAAAGTACTAAGCAATGGTTAATGCAAGTCAAGAAGCCTTATGGATTTGACATGTCATTTTAGAGTTTAGATTCTAATGGTAGCATCCAACCACCCTCTAGTTTGATAATAAGACTATCATCGAGCTTACCAAATATCGAGTTCAATTTAAACAAAACAAGCACATTGAGCTACATATGCACTTGAAAAGAAATCTCATTCAATATTTTGTTCTCAAAGTGCTCTTTTTCCCTATAGATGATTAAGTTGTAGACATTTTCACAACATCTCTTATAAAAAATGGAAAACTCTAATCTATGTTAGAGTTTAGGAAGTTGACATTAAGGGGGGATATGATCTAATGCCTCCTTCCTTATTGTATTTGTCATGTTTTTAAACCATTCAATCCTATCCCTAGTCATCCTTAAATGGTTGAGTTAAGGTATTTAGACACTTAGGAGTTAATTAAATTCAACTTGGCGTAATATTTCTTTAGGTAAGTGTGTGTTGAATTAGTGTATTTCTTTAGTATGGATTAACAACTTTGTAATCTAATGATCACAATATGTTCTAGACATATGGTGATATAATGATTTATATTCTCCTCAATACTAATGCTTATATTGATCCATGTCCTAGCACCCCATAGGTCCATGATATACAATTTAAAGATCATGGAGGGTCATTTGTTAAAGATAGAGTGTGAAAAACTCTAATGTACAAATTTCTATTTTGCAGTAATATATTTCCTCAAGTGGGTCCTCTAGCTAGGGCCATGGATCATTTCCCTCTTTGAGATTTTTAACCACATAATACACTCGTAAACTGATATTGACATAGTTGTGTGAGCAATTGTTTAAGGTGTTTGTCATATGTGGAAATACCTTATTTTGTCAAAAAAAAATTAAAGAGGATCATGGATAATCACAATCCATAAGTAATAGTACTATAGGAGAGTATATTAAGTGGTTGGGGGAACTTTAATAGAGTTATAGAAATTATTCAAAGTTTGGAAGTTGATTTTCAAAGATGTTAAGAGAAAATTAGGTGGTCTAGTTACTAGTTGGAAGAAGAGATCTTATTTATGTACTAATTTTTGTTTATTTTCAAGATTGGGTACAACTCTCTTCGCCCTGAACATGATAAAGGAGATCACTATCCTAGACATTTATGGGAATTATTTATATTAAAAGCCTTATTGGGACAAGTTTTTTTAGCTGGAATTGGATCAATTAGGGTTATTCTATTATGTGAGGGGATCCTAAATTTTCCTTGGAAGTTTGGAGATTTAGGGACCATTAACTTAGGTGGATCCGTTCTCATATTATTTTTGAGGAAGTTGAAAGATGTAGGATTTTATGATTTAAGCTACAAAGCTAAAGCCTACCCAGATGAAATAAAGGGCGTGGAAGAGAGGATTGCAAAAATGTTAAATGAATTTTTAGTTTCAAAATTATGGCTTGTTGTTCATGTCAAGATTTCAAAATGGGTTAGTTCAAGGAGAGAATTAGATCACTTACCTATTTTTCTTGAGTTGGTCACAATGGGGTAAAACCATTCTCCTTTTATGATAATCATAGGTGGTTGGCATAGCAGGGGTATGTAAATTGTATAAAATAACTCCAGGTTTATTTTAAGGAGGCATTACGGGATTCGATTACAATGCAATTTTAAAATAATTTGAAGAAATTGAAACATGCCACTGATCAATATTAAGAAAAGATAAAATATGATAAAATTTATTTAAGGTGGAAAATAATTTAGAGGATTTGTATAATAGTGAAGGGAATGGATTTTTATTTGAGGATATTAGAGATACAACAAATATTTGTTTGATAAGGAAGCAGTCTAGAGACTCAAAATTAGTATTCTTTGGTTGTCTTATGGTGATGAAAATACCAAAAAAAAAAAAAAAAAAAAAAAAAAAAAAATCACTACTAGCTAATCATTGGGAAAACATCAATACAATTTAGAAGGTTGAGAGGAGAGATGGAGATAGCTCAAGTGGGTGTCCATCACTTTCCAAGTATCTATAGGATGAAGGTAGGGCCACCATCGTAGAGATGATTAGGTTGTTTTAATATTTTCTTAGTTTTGTAAGCGAAGAAGAAGATACATTCTTAATGAAACAAATATCCAAGAAGGAAATACATTGTGTTCTACACATATTTCAAAAGGATAAAATACTTGGCTTGGTTTTATGGATAATGAAGTTCCTTATAGGTTTCTTGGATATTTGGAATTGGATTTGTTGAAGGTGATAGAGGAACCTAGATCTCATGGGATGGTTTTGTCTCTTTTAATGTGAAATCCATTTCCCTTATAAAAATTAGAAAAACATGTCTCTTTTAAGGACGATAGGCTTATTTCCCTATGTAACTGCATTTCTAAAATCATTTCAAAGGTCATAATAAGAAGAGTTTAAAAAAAATCTATTTAGATACATTTCTAGTAAATTTTTTGTTTTTCTTGAAGGTAGGAAGATACATGCTCAAAACATATAGGAATCATATTAAAACCTAATTATTATTAGAAAAAATATTGGAGATGGTTGACCATTAAAGTGGAAAAGAGAATTAACATGGCTGGTTATCTAGAGGTGGAAAACATGTTCTAGTCAAATCAATTTTAGAAGTAATACTAATGTACTAGATGTCTCGACCATGGAATCCAAAAGGTATTTTGGAGGGGATTAAAATAATTAGATTCATATTTATTTGGTTATGATTCAAGGAGAAGAGTGGGATCCCATTGGTGATTGGAAAATGTTAGTAGTCCCAAAACCTTTTGGAGGATGGGGGTTAGAAAACATAATTCTCTTCTCAAAAACCATAGAAACATAAGGCATTTGGAGGCTAATTCAAGATAATATTTTATTATGTCATGTACTAGGGAATAAATTTATACAACCAAAATTTGTAGAGGACTATATTTGGAGGCCCAAGAAGAATAGACAATATTCCCCTATCATATGGAAAGCCATTGTCTTAGCCTACTCTCTAGTAGGAAATTGGATAGATTGGTATGTTGGGAATGGGAGAAAAGTCAAATTTGGTGAAGACCCTTGGAGGGGATGAGGACATGGTTTCAAAATCCTAGTCCATATGTTCCAAGAGTGTAGGGATAGAGGATAAGTGTGCCTCAAGCAGATTGTAGACAAGAATTGACCACTATTTGGAGGCAAGAATGGAAACAATAAACTGAGTTTGGCTGTGAAGGAAAGGAGGTAGAGATATGGGGTCCTTGTCTTTCAATGCTTAGGAACATTATTATTTGGGTCAAATATGAAGAGGATGGGTTGATTTGGCCAATGAACCCATCTAATAAATATAACCCAAAATTAGGTTATCAGTGATTATACTTGAAAGTTGGCTTAGGGAACCAAGTATGGTGGAGAACGAAAGTAAAAAAGTTCAAAAATCCATTAAAGTCGCATATATTTATGTGGTTATTAATAATAATTCACTTACTCGGGACATGTAATAAAAATTAAATTTTCAAGGCGTCAAGAGGTGTCCTCCATGTCGTAGTGAAGAAGAAAGAAAGTATCACTTAATCATGATTGGTTCTTATTCTTAGTAGGTTCTGAAAGAAATGAATAAGGTAACTAGGATAATAAATTCTTCGTGTGGTCATTCTATTGGAGGAAGGTTTAAACGCCCAACGTGAAAATATGAATTTTAAAGCTTACAAGTCTTTAATTGCGATCATAGCATAGGGAAAATGGATTATATGGAATGTCATCCTCTTAAAGGGTAAGAATATTCATCCATTATAGATTCTATCATAAAGGATCATTTAAAAAAAAATAATTAAATAAACAAAAACCCATTTGGAAGATAATTGAGGAGCAAATTCATCTTCTAAGTCCTAGGCATATTTTGGTGGGTCTTCTCTAGAGGATGATAGATCCTATAGTGTTATGGGTGTTATTTATCTTAATGAAACATGTGTTTTAAAATTAAATGCAAGGTTTGGGCAAGGATCAAACAATTATGTTGAATTGATGACCATTAAATTGGTTTTTACTCTTTCTTTTGAAGGTGTAACCATGATACAAGTATTTGGTGACTCTTTACTGTTCTACCTTTAGTACTATCTCTTTTCATCATGTATACAATGAAGTATCCCATTCATGGGAGTCACATATATTTATGTGGTTATTAATAATAAGATACTAACTTGGGGCGTGTGATAAAAATAAATACTGAAGGTCTCGGGATGTATCCCCCATGTTATAGTGAAGAAGAAGGAAATTGTCACTTAATCATGATTAGTTCTTATTCTTAATATATTTTGAAAGAAGTGAAGAAGGTAACTAGGATTAGAAATGCTTAGTGTGTTAAATCTATTGGAGAAGGGTTTAAAGGCCTAGTATGAAAATATGAATTTTAAAGTTTAGAAGGATTTCCCTACAATCATAGCATAGGGACTATGGAATATATGGAATTCCAACCTTTTCGAGGGTAAGCATATTCATACATTATAGAGTTCATCCCAAAGGATAATTCATTTACAAATTTAATCAATTAAATAAACAAAAAGCCATTAAGTAGATAACTGAGGAGTAAATTCATACTTCTAAGTCATAGGAATATTTTGGTGGGTCTTCTCTAGGGGATGATAGATCCTATGGTGTTAGGGGTGTTATTTATCTTACTGAAAAATGTGTATTAAAATTCAAAACAAGGTTTGGGCAAGGATCAAACAATTATGTTGAATTGATGGTGTTATGAAACTAGCTCACAAAAAGATAGAAAAGATAGATCAATGCCTTATAAATCAGCCTCTTCGAGGGGGAAACCTCCTTTACATTACACAAATAAACAATTCTTGGATGATACAAATGACAAGACCTCCTTTCTATATATAGGAGTCTAAGGGGTCATAATGTAATCAGGGCCGACATAACAATAATAATGTAAGGGCACAACAATAACAATAGTGGGCTTCTATGGGGCACAATAATAACAATATGGGGACTACATGGGCACAAAAATATAATAAGGGGGTTGCACTAATAACAATAAAGGGTTACAATAGTAGTATAGGGACCTAACATGCCCTTCTCCTTCAAAAAGTGTTGTCCTCAACACTTGAGTAGTTATGGATGCTTCTGTATAAAATTCTCATCCTCCCATGTGGAATCTCCAGTGGCTAAGTTCTTCCACTTGATGATATACTCTGAAATTGATAGATTTCGTAGATGTCAGGTTCTTGTTTCCATGACTGCTTCAAGTTCCAATATGAATTTTCCTTCCTCGTCAATTTCCGACGATATTGTTTGAACTGGGAGCTTATCACTTATAAACTTCTTTAAGCATGAAACATGGAAAACTGGGGGCACTCGGGAAGATGCAGGAAGCTCCAATTTGTATGCCATAGTACCAATCTTTTGTAGAGCCTTGTAAGGACCATATTACTTTTGCGATAATTTATTATCCTTCATAGCTTGCTTGAGGGGTATTTGTTTGTATGGTTGTATTCGTAAAAATACCCAGTTTCCTATATCAAAACTTCTTTTGCTGCAATTTTGTTCTGCCTGTTGTTTCATTCGATTTTGTGCCAAAGTGAGGTTATCCTTTAAGAGTTGGAGAACTTGTTGTTGTTGAGGGTCTACCTTAACACCTTCATCAGATACAATATGACCCAAGTATTCCACCTCTTGTACTCCAAAGAAACATTTGGAGGTTTTTGCATATATTTGTTTCTCGTCCAATAGTCTGAGCACTTTATCAACATGTTGAACATGATCCTTCCAAGACTTGTTGTAGATTAGTATATCATCAAAAAATACTAACACAAATTTTCTAAGGAAGGCTTTGAAAATGGAATTCATCAAACCTTGGAAGGTAGAAGGTGCATTGGTAAGGCCAAAAGGCATGACCAAAAATTCATAATAACCCTCACGAGTACTAAATGTTGTTTTCAGAATGTCTTCAGTGTAGAAATTTTGAATAATATGACACTTATTCACAGAGATTATCCCGATTATACACTATTGCGGAATACATGCATAATACATAACCTCCTCTACGTTGATCATCAATTTTGCGGAATTAAAAACAATGAAACATCAATCGCATGCACACATTAACATAGTATGTAACCCGGGGAAAGCATACAGCTGAAAACCCCACACTATCTGTATATTATAATGATTGAGAACATTTAACAATACATAGTACAATACTCCTCACAAGTACTCAGTACTATCTCCACCTATTACACACAAACTAGCTCAGATCTGAATCAATCACAGGTTCAAATCTCCTTCGCTGCTTGCCTGCCTCCACTGCGCAATCCTGCATGAGAATAATGATGAATGGCTAAAGCAAACTCGTATTTCCTTGGCTGAACCATGCAATCCTCATTGGCATTACTCAATCCCATTGATTGTGCAAGATCTCATGCACAACTATAGTCACAACTCACAGTTGTCTTGCCCTTTCACTCACCTCTAACACTTGTCTCCATTGAACTGTCCATGCACTGAGTTAACTGATGTATTCTTTAGTTGCTTTATGAGTTAATAATTAGTGAATTAATTAATAATTAATTCACATCACTCATCACTAGTGTATTCTGTAGTTAGACTAAATAGAACTAGTTCAACTAAGTCAAACTGAACGCAACTCCATCAACTCCTCAATCAACTCCACCAAACTCAATCACTTGAGTTCTAACTAAAGTCCATCATGAAATAGCTCAACTAACCCATAAGAAAAGTGTATTTCCTTCTGACAGTTGCATGTGCCACATCCGTAGCTCGAACTGAAGTGCTCCAAGAGGATAAGATAATGTTTATAGACCAAATATTATTAAGAGCTAATAATATTTGAATGTTCTATTTTTAGCCTGGCAGTCTAAAAATAGAATCCGCCCATATGTCTAAAAATAGAAGTCCATCTATTTTTACCAACATGACCAATCATCCACAAATAGCATCCTGCAACTCATAGACCATGATCCATATGTCTAAAAATAGACATAGTCTAAAAATAGACTTTGCGCCAAAAATAGCCTGCGGGCCCACTTAGTGAAGGCGACTCCTTTCCAATAAGCTCCATCATCTTGTTGCATTCTCAACACTCCCTCTCAACAAGATATGGATTATCTGCAACCCCTATCCTGCAACTCTGGAATGTTCTACATGCAACACATTTGCCTGGTCCACTTGCTCCAACAACACTTGGAACAAAAATACTCCCAACTAACCACTCCGTTGGGCTAGGAACATACTCTGATGCTGAAGCTCTACCTGCTACTGACAAGTTCTCCCTTTCTGACATCTGTGCTACTACAACATCTCCATGCATCTCTCACCATTGCACACCTCTCTGTGCCACCTAGCAATGTGCAAAACACGTGTGCCTCTCGCATTGCTGCAGCCTGCTAGCTATGCGCTGTCCTGGGATTCCCTACACTGTTGCTCTCTTTGCCGCTCCATCCGCATCTGTCTCTACCCAATTAGTCAGTTCCTACTACTCCACATTGGGGCTCCCGTAGCAAGGTCTCATCCAAGAGGTTGGGTACCTCAAGGATCCTGCCCCTCCTCCTTGGGACGATCAATCTACATCGCCCCACCTCCTACCTGGAGGTATGGCTGCATGTGATCCCTCAGCCCACCTGGCTCGAAGTTTCCCCCTACTAGAGGTCTCTGCATGAGTAGATGTCTCTACTTGATCTCCTCTCAGCTTCCCTTGTTATGGCTACTCCACAACCTCCTGAAGCTGTTGCACCAATCGTGGCTCCTCCACAATCGTCTGGGACTTCTTCTGGCTCTGCATGTTGAGAGGTAATATATGCTCCCTCTCAACCACCAAGTCTCCATCAATTGCCTCGCTACTCAAGGCTTTGCATGCATCTTGAACCTCAAGAGCATACAAGTTCTTGACCCGTGAACCAATCTGCTTCACCTGTCTAGTGATGATGTGTCTAAGGAAAACCTTTGCCTTACTGAAGACTACACCATAACCATTGTCTTCTAGCATCGCGATCGACACCAAGTTTCTCTTCAGTCCTGGTACATACTTGACATCGGTCAAGGTAAGGCGAGCTTCATGCTCCCTCTGAAAAATAACCGTGCCTACACCTGAGACACTATACTTTTCATCATTACCCATCACTATGAGTATCTGGAGATCTTTCTCCTCCAAAGTACTGAACAAGCTCTTGTCCCCGGTCATGTGGAAAGAAGCTCCACTGTCAAGAAACCAACCACTTCCCACCATGGATGAAACCATGCATGCGAAGAGTGTGAAATCCAACTCAAACCGTGAAGCAAGTGCCTCACCTTCAGATCCTTCCCCGGGTCCCTTCTTGGATTTCTTCTTTGGGCAATTAGTAGCATAATGGCCCAACTCATGACAAGAAAGCATCTCACCTTCGACTTGTCAACCTTCTTCCCATCATTGGAAGAACTGGATTCAGAAAGAGAACCCTTCTCCTTCCCCTTCTTTGCTTTGGCAGCCAAAGCGCAATTTTCTTCCTCAAATGCCTTTGATGAAGATCTGTCCCTGGTATTCCGCCTGATCTCCTCTTGCACAAGATCCGACCAAAGTCTCTCCCATCCTAGAAATTTTTCTCGACCATTGAAAGAGTCTTGATAGGAATGCCAACTCTTCGGAAGACCAAGGAGAGCCAAGCTCACCAAGTCCTCATCATCAACAGTCACCCCCACACTTGCCAATTCATCCCGGCATTGGGTGAACCTCGTGAGATACCTGGGCATACTGTCTCCATTCTCACACTTAATGTTTTTGAGTTTATCCTTGAGCGCCAACTTCCTTTGGTCGCTCTTGCTTTGGAATAAATCTATCAACGCTTTCCACATCAAGTATGGAGAAGCCTTTCCATGCAGGCTGGACACAATGTGATCCTTCACACCCTCCAACAGAATCCTTCGACACTTTGTTGTCTTCTTTTGCCAAACCACAGCTTCACCAGCATCAGTAGGCTTTGGGACCTCAGCCTCTATGAACTCCTTTAGCCCATTGTCATCTAACCTCGCCTCCATCCTGTCTTTCCATGCAATATAACTCGAGCTGCCCTCAAGAGCATACTCCAATCACAATCCGTTGAAAGACATTTCAACTTTGACACCAAGAAAACACTGCTACAAATTCGAATTCCACCAGCTCAAAACTCAACCGCCTCTAATCTAAAATTCGTGAGAACAAGGTATTTCTCGTACAAAGATTGACTGTATGGGCTTTTACCGGATATCTCACCTTCCAAAAGAAGGATGATTCCAGAGGCTACCTGGCCCGATTACAGACTCTGCCTGAAGAAATAAAATGTAAACACTTTCTAAATAATAGATCTGATGATCAACTTGGCTCTGATACCATGTATAAATCTTGAATAATATGACACTTATTCACAGAGATTATCCCGATTATACATTATTGCGGATGCATTCATAATACATAACCTCCTCTATGTTGATCATCAATTTTGCAGAATTAAAAAATGAAACATCAATCGCATGCACACATTAACACAGTATGTAACCTGGGGAAAGCATACAACTGAAAACCCCACACTATCTATATATTATAATTATTGAGAACATGTAACAATACATAGTAAAATACTCCTCACAAGTACTCAATACTATCTCCACCTGTTACACACAAACTAGCTCAGATTTGAATCAATCACAGCTTCAAATCTCCTCTGCTGCTTGTCTGCCTCCACTACGCAATCCTGCATGAGAATAATGATGAATGGCTGAATCAAACTCGTATTTCCTTGGTTGAACCACGCAATCTTCATTGGAATTACTCAATCCCATTGATTGTGCAAGATCTCATGCACAACTATAGTCACAACTGACAACTGTCTTGCCCTTTCACTCACCTCTAACACTTGTCTCCACTGAACTGTTCATGCACTGAGTTAACTGATGTATTATTTAGTTACTTTATGAGTTAATAATTAGTGAATTAATTAATAATTAATTCACATCACTCATCACTAGTGTATTCTACAGTTAGACTAAATACAACTAGTTCAACTAAGTCAAACTGAACACAACTCCTCAATCAACTCCACCAAACTCAATCACTTGATTTCTAACTGAAGTCCATCATGAAATAGATCAACTAACCCATAAGAAAAGTGTATTTCCTTCTGACAGTTGCATGTGCCACATCCGTAGCTCGAACTGAAGTGCTCCAAGAGGATAAGATAATGTTTATAGTCCAAATATTATTAAGAGCTAATAATATTCGACTGTTCTATTTTTAGCCTGGCAGTCTAAAAATAGAATCCGCCCATATGTCTAAAAATAGAAGTCCATCTATTTTTACCAACATGACCAATCATCCACAAATAGCATCCTGCAACTCATAGACCATGATCCATATGTCTAAAAATAGACTTTGCGCCAAAAATAACCTGCGGGCCCACTTAGTGAAGGCGACTCCTTTCCACTAAGCTCCATCATCTTGTTGCATTCTCAAAATTCAATCTTCATTCTGATTTGATAATATCCTGCATGAAGGTCCAACTTGCCAAACTAAATTTCTCCATGTGATTCATCCAATAATTCATCAATGAGAGGAATGGGAAATTTATCTTTAATAGTGAGCTTGTTGAGCTCTCTATAATCCAAACACATGCACCATGATCCATCCTTCTTGTGCACCAATACTACTGGAGCAGAGAAAGAACTTTGATTGGTTTAATTATACCAGCCTCTAGCATTTCTGCAACCATACGTTCAATTTCACTCTTTTGTGCAAAGGGATATCTGTAAGCCCTGATGTTTGGAGGAACACTTCATGGAAAATGAATAGCATGATCATGATCACAAATAAGTGGGAGGCCTTTGGGAGTCTCAAATACCTTGGAATGATTGTCCAAGACTTTTTGGATATCTGGAGAAACAGATGATTTCAATGTGGGAACCTCTAGCGAACATAATTATGCAATTACACCACGTTGTTCTTCCTTTAGAAGCTTTGTCATGTCATTAGAGCTGATTATCTTTCTAGGTTTCCCTGCAATACCCCTTAATTCAACTTCCTTTCCTTCTCAAAAAAAATTCAAGAAGGGTTCTTGAAAATTAAAAGTTATCATGCCCAAAGATTGTATCCATTGGACTCCTAGTACAACATCAGCACCACCCATTGGAATGGAAAGCTTTGGACTATTGAAAACATATTCTCCCATAGATAGCTTGATATTATGCCACTTTCCAGAGAAATTTATGGTTCTTACATTTGCAACCATCACTTGAAACTCTGGTGCTGGATATAGGAAACAATTCAATTCCTTCGCTATTCTACAATGAATAAAATTATGGGTACTGCCCGAATCAATCAACACTATTACCTTTTTCTTCTTGATATGTCCTTCTATATTGATAGTTTGAGTGGTAATTCTTTCCAATGCATTACAATATATGGTCAGATTCATTTCTTGATGCTCGATGTGATCTTTCACTTCTTGAACTTTTTTCTTCTTTATATGTCCTTCTATCTTAAGAGTTTGAGGAGTGGTAATTCTTGCCAATACTTTACAAGATATGATGAGATTCATTTCTTCTTTCTCTGGGGTTGGTTCTTGGTGTATATCCTCTTCTTTTGATGTTTCTTGATCGTTTTCTTCCTCCTCCTCTTTTGATGTTTCTTGATCCTTTTCTTCCTCATCTTGACAATCTATGTAAAATAATTTCTTCTCAGCACACTTATGACCTTTAGTGTATTTGCTATGACAAATGTAACAAAGCCATTTTTTTATTTTTTCTTCCAATTGCTGTGGTGTAAACCTTGTAGGTTGTTGAAGGCTAGGAGAAAAAAAACTTCCATATTTATAGTTGTGCATGGTAGGATTCCTTGTTTCCATAATTCCGCTTTCAATTTTTCTTCCCAACCTAAATGCATTCTCCAATGAATCAGGTTCCCAAAGATGAACCTCATGTTGAATATTATCCTTTAAAGTACCTATGTAGACATCAATATTTTTCTTCTCTAGAATATCATTTACCCTTATATTCAAATTTTGGAAGTCCTCAATGTGCTCTTCCATTAAACCATTTTGTTTGAGTTTTATCAATCGGCTAAAGAAGGTGTTGCTCTTTGTATCCTCATTATGTGCTATCATTTCCTCCATGAAAGTTGACCAAGTGACAAGTGGTTTACGAGAACAAAGCCCTTTATACCATAAAAATTGATTCAATTCTAAATATAAATATGCAACATGTACCTTTTGTAACAATTGTACATCATGTAGATCAAAATATTGTTCCATTTGTAGTATCCAATTTACCGGATCCTTGCCATCAAACTTCCTCATATCACCTTTTCTTGATTTTAGGATATCGGTCTTGAAACGACTATAACTCTGTGATTTTGGATCTCCAAGGTCTGATATTGCGATCTGCAATATCCCTCTACGTCCTCTTTTCAATTCCACCAGTATGATCGAAATTGGATTCTCCAAGAAAGAGTTATGCCCATTCTCCCAAGATGACCTACTTATATACTTTTTCAGTAGAGAGAACTTGTATGAAGTGCCACGAGTTACTGTTTCAACCTTCAAACTTGAAAACAATACATAGAAAAGTAAAGTCCATCCTCTTTTTGTATCTTCTTATGAAATTTCAATCTGATGCTCAGAGAGAAAGTTATGAAAATTTTCCCTAGGTCACCTATTTGGACTGTAATTCAGGAGTCTTTAAAAACCATAACTTCCTTAAATCATATCTCTGAATATATAGCGAGACAAGATCTTAAATTTGGATCCAAGGTTCATAATGATTTTGGCTCAAATGGGTTTTTTTTTTGCTTCTGAAACATCACAGAAAAAAAGTTAATATCAAAAATTCCACGATGACCTGTTTGGAGCAGCGAAACCCTAGAATCCAAATCTCTGATACCAAATGTTATGAAATCGGCTCACAAAAAGATAGAAAAGATAGATAAATGCCTTATAAATTAGCCTCTTCAAGGGGGAAACCTCATTTACATTACACGAATGAACAATTATTTGATGATACAAATGACAAGACCTCCTTTCTATATATAGAAGTCTAAGGGGTCATAATGTGATCAGAGCCGACATAACAATAATATTGTAAGGGCACAACAATAACAATAGTGGGCTTCTATGGGGTACAATAATAACGATATGGGGAGTACATGGGCACAACAATATAATAAGGGGGTTTCACTAATAACAATAAAGGGTTACACTAGTAGTATAGGGACCTAACGGATGGCCATTAAATTAGTTCTTACTCTTGATTTTTATGAAGGCATAACTGGACTACAAGTATTTGGTGACTCTTTGTTTGTAATTTATTGGATAAATAAGGAATGTGAGTTGATAAAATTTATGGTGCATCCTCTCATAGGGGATATTAGTGGTATCATTTCTACCTTTAGTATTATCTCTTTTCATCATGTATACAATGAAGGAACCCATTCATGGGAGTCACACATATGTATGGTTATTAATAATAAGACACTAACTTGGGATGTGCAATAAAAATTAAATACTCAAGTCTTGGAACGTGTCCTCCATGTTGTAGCGAAGATGAAAGAAATTATCACTTAATATTGATTTCTTCTTATTCTCAATATTTTTTGAAAGAAGTGAGGAAGGTAATTAGGATTATAAATGCTTAATGTGGTCAATCTATTGGAGGAGGCTTTAAAGGCCTAGTGTGAAAATATGAATTTTAAATCTTACAAGCATTACATGTGATCATAGCATAGGGAATATGGATTATATGGAATACCATCCTATTTGAGGGTAAGTATATTCATCCATTATAGGGATCATCCGAAAGGATCAATTTCTAAAAAATGTAATCAATTAAATAAATAAAAACCCAATAGGCAGATAATTGAGGAAAAATTCATATTTCTAAGTCCTAGGCATATTTTGATGGTTCTTATCTAAGGGATGATATATCCTATGGTTCTATGGGTGTTATTTAACTTAATGAAACATGTTTATTTAAATTCAAAGCAAGGTGTGGGCAAGGAACAAACAATTATGTTTAATTCTAAATGAGACTTATGATGTTGATGGAAATTCCTCCCTAGCTGAGAGGGAGTGTTAATTTTGGGAAGCTAGGGAGAAATTCCCCAGCCCATGATTTGAGTATGATTCAAGTAATTATATAAAAGGGATTTTATTTTTCGGTCTTTAATTTGGCTTCAAATTTGAGGGAAAAATATTAATTTAAAAATTCAAAATTTTCCTAATGTCATCCTGTCCCAATGGCACCTATTTGAATGAGAAAATATCTATATAAACCCCATTGGATTGATCTATAAAGGAAAAGTCAAATGACACTTATAATTCTGAGATTTTCAGATGATGGTATGATATTCTACAAGGCATCACTCTCTCTCTCTTTCTCGTGTTTCCACAAGATTATTCTCTCATTATTGTTCAAGATCACTCTCACTCCATAACAAAATTGTTTCCCTCACACTATTCAATACTACCACAATACAGGACTATACTAGAAGATCATACTCACTTGCTCAAATTGTTACATAACTTTTCTCTTCACTCTGGACTCTAACTGACTATACTCTAGCATCTTATACTATAGGACTAAACTCAGATCTTGTTGGGAACAATACACATTATTATCTATGGCATCAATCTATTGGTTGGCTAGGATAGTGTTACACAACTTTTTGTCACTGTCCCTGTACTCCCCGTCCATGATCCTAGAGTACCTCTACAATGAACCCTACATGCTTTCCCATCATGAAGAAACTCCCAGTATGTCCCTCTTCAGGAGCAGAATAATTCCCCTTTGCATCATTTCCCAAGAATCTTCCTTTTATCCTAGTTTACAAGACCAACACTACTAACCAGTTTCCTCCTCACACCGATTTGTAGATATTAAAACTGGCCCTAGCACCGTATGGAGCGACTGAGCCCTTTTCTAGTCATGTTGATCCTCTTTTGGCAATTTTTTTAAATATGGAGTCAAAGCTTCTAGCTCTAGGAGCTTCATAACGGAATTCTGGTAGATGGTTGGGCTGGATGGAGCCGAGGAAGTTAGTTTGGGCTCCTTTCCCCTATTAGGATGGAACAAAATCAAGAGATAAGACCTTCTCCCATGATGCGAGGAACCATCTCCCATCCATCCAAGCTATATAAACCTCTCTTTTCCCAAGCTAAACTATTTTTGGAGTGACTTTGAATGATCAACAAGACATCTATAGCTTGTAGCTTTCTAGTGTATGTTTGAGGGAGAATAGTGTGTTTTGGTTTGGTTTGAGACTAGAGGGAAGAGACCTTAAAACTTCCATTGTTGGGGCTATCCATGAGATGCTAGTAGAAGTGTGGGAACTCGGATACGTCGGAGGAGACTAGCAACGTCAAGGTATTGGTTGTAATCTATTTCTGATTTATATGAATAAAACTATTGATTGATTTCCTACATGAAGTGTTACTTTACATCTTTATGGCTTAATGTTCCTTGACCTATTAAGTAGGCTTAATACAATATTGTATGCTATTATGTTTGTTGTTGTTGTTTTTTTTCTTGTTTCAGGTATTCGAAAGAAAGAAACAGAAGATAGCTGGAGTGACGAAGCAGTATCATCACCAAGCGGAATAGCATTCTAAGAGGTAGGTCCTCTTAATTGATTCTAGCTTAAGGAGATTTTCCATAGATTGTTTGTTTGTGGCTACACCCGCTCTCTCGAGCTAGAGGAATTGTTTTTGTCCGCACTGAGAATTTACCTGCACCGCAAATTGGCGAATATGTTGGGGAGCCAATCCTTCTGTTTGATTGATTGTCATTTTATGGTTTTGTGTGAACTTTTCTAGTATCACCATTTCCCTTTAGTGTTCTCTACTTTTCCTGGTTTACTGCTTTGAGCCTGAAATTTAAAGCGACAAGTCTGGTTTTAGCCTTTGAAAATTATTTTAATTTTTTTCCTTGAATCCTAGGTCAACGCATTTATTTTTCTGACATTCACGAAAATCAACACAAGTTTCTCAAAAACAGTCGTGCCGATCCCCTTCTGGCGCTTGTTGTCAGTTAGGCAGTCGTGTCGATTCCTGTAGGTGAAGATCAGGGTTTACCCTAGATCATAGCTAGTGTATCTTTTCCTTCTTATTTCTGTCTCTCAGATTGTTTTGATTGTGGTCTCCCTGATTTGAAATCTCTTTTAGCTTGGTTTGTTTGCTTGTTTGATTTTCATTTTCTTCATTTGGTTTCTTGAGTTCTTAGATGGTTCGTAACCCTAGGGCATATAGGTCATCATCTATTTACTTGTTTATGTGCTCAACAAGTCAAGTAGATAGTCAAAGTTTCTCTTTGCATTTCGTTTGTTAGTCCTTTTGTTACTTTGATTTCCATTTAACAAGTTTGAAAAGTTTCATTTGTTGTTTGAGCATCTCTTTTCGAGCATAGATCACATTGTTCATCTTGTTATTGGTTGAGTTTTTTCTTCACTGGTTTGAAAGGAATTCTCTTTTGTGCTTTGCATTTGCTTGTGATTGATTGTATTGGAAATGTTTCATTGAAGTGTGAAGTGTTTGTGAAAGATTCATTCTGTCATTTCATTGAAAAATACATAATTCTAGTTTGTTGAATAAATATTACACATTAGTTAGCATCATTGAAGACTAGAG
The DNA here is from genome assembly GCA_031772625.1 of Pinus tabuliformis. Taxonomy (NCBI): domain Eukaryota; kingdom Viridiplantae; phylum Streptophyta; class Pinopsida; order Pinales; family Pinaceae; genus Pinus; species Pinus tabuliformis. The sequence goes on from CM062804.1 coordinate 1,016,180,059, forward strand.
TTGCATCGTCATTTGCATTGGAAAAGAAATGAATTCTCTTTACTAGTGAAAGGACTACTTGAAGTGTGTTTGATAGGAAAGATAGGAATTGGAAAGAGTTTTTCATCATTTTGTTTTCAAAAGCGAAATAGTGAAAAGGTAATTTTGCTTTCAATTTCTTGTTTTGTTGCATTTGAGTGTGTTTTCTACTCTCATTAGTGTAGACAATTCATCAAATTGAAAGGGTCTTGTCTCATTTAGTTGCATATAGGTGTTTTTTCGAGTCACATCGATAAGGCCTGAAAACCGAGACATAATTTCAAGATAAACTCTAAAATGTATTCAATTAACCTAATGTGCATTTGAAACCTAATGATCACATTTAGAATGTCTAGGCTAGAGATGTTTTCCGACATTTTTAAGATCTAGCAATTGTCGTTCGCTTCGGCACTAGACAATGCTAGTATGGACTTGTGCTCCCCATACCATCGTGTATATAAAGGGAGACCCTACTAGGTTGCAATCCTTTATCCATCGGAAGTTGAGTCTATCACCTTGTAAACGTGATACACCAACACAACAGTTGGGGAGATTCCCTATCCATACTTCTCGGTTCACCGAGAGGTATTCTGCAGTTCACGGTTACCTAGTAATCATTTTTGCCTAAATCATCCTGAGTAGTCATTTTGATCCTTTTGACTCCCTAAATATAAAAGATCACCTGAGTGCTTGTCCTTTTGAGCTCGTTTCAAATCGAAAGTGATAGAGTCACCTTTGCTTCTTTCTTGACTCTTAAAACATGAAAGAGCACCAGTTTGCTTTTGTGTCTTAAAAAGTTGTTACCCACGATCATATAGCATCCTTGTTAGTCTTTTTCTAGACCACATCGTGAGTATACCTTTAAATACATTTTAAAGCCTTGAAATCAATCTCTCTTCTGGTTATTTGAGACAAAATCATTGTGGTTGAACCAACTGGTTCGCCTAGTTCCTCTTCCTCCCCTTTGTCTAAAAGATTGTCTGAGGAACCTTTTCCTGAATTTCCGTAGTCGCTTTAGGACCAAGGTATTGATCTTGGAATTGTTCTGAGTATTCAACCTTGATCATCTTGTCCTCCCCCTTCAGATACTGGGTCACTTTCTGACATTAACCCAGAATCTCCAGATAATCCTATCCAGACTCTCGAGATTTTGCTGACTTCTGAAGGTCAACTTGGACTGGTTTTTTATCCTCTGAATCCTTTGTTCGATTCTTTTTTGATATCACTGCAATGTCTGTACAGTCCATGCGATCAGCCGAGTATTCCTTTGGAATTATCCCCTCGAACATCTTCGGTAGTCTGTCATCCCCTGTTTTCACCCATGGAATCAGAGGGCGAAATCCCAGTCTCCTCTTGCGGTCACTCGAAGGTTTCCACTCCACGCACAGTCGAGGAGAAGGAATATCCTTTCCCTCCTAAAGGTTTCCCTTACACAGGATGCATTCCGACCAATGTTCATCCTGAGTTACCACGTAATTATGTGACTTTAGCTCAGTTGGTTTCAGGCACACCTACTACCTCATTGCTATATCACAACCCTATTTGGGCATCTAGCTCTATGCCTACCTTGGGTTCGTTCATTCAGAACCTGACCTCCAAATAGACAATGTTTTTTGTAGTTATTTCAGTCCCAATGCAACCCACCATTCCAAATCCTCTTATTTTGTTAGCCAAAGTAACCCTTTCAGTTCAACCGACGATCTTGAGTCATGTCTCTGTCAGTTCTTTGATCCCTCCAATGAGTGGACAGACTGTGCCACTGCCTAGGGGGAAAATTTTGAATGTGTCTATGATGTCGGGTACAGCCAATGTTAGTGGTTCACAATCTCACATGGTTGGAATGAAACAACCCTCTTTGGGTGCCATTCTAAACCCTGTTGGTCCTGCTGGATCAAGCAATGTCCAGTACCAACAGTCGAACCCTATTGGTCCATCTGGCTCAAGTAACATTCAATAACAGTAGCCTAATATGGCTCAGGCTTAGTACCAAATACCTTATGTTCCATATGGTTCACAATCGATGGTTAATCTACCCTACATCCCTCAGCCTAGACCTTATGTTTAGCCTAGTCCATCCACTGCATCTGGTGGGTATGGCGAGATACAGTTAGAGAACTTTCAAGGTGTCATTTCGGGAATTGTTCAAGTATCTTTGTAGCAGCAAGGATAGCTTCTGCATTAGCAAGGGAAACCTTCATTGTAGCAAGGGCCATCCATGCAGCAGCAAGGGAAACCTTCATTGCAGCAGGGGCCATCCATGCAGTAGCAAGGCCAGATGATGTCACAAAAAGGGCAACTACAACAACCATAGGGCAACCCTCTCAACAGTTGCAGCAAACCATGAATCCGCAAGTGCATTATGCGCCACAATCCTCCCAGCCTATGCCTTCGCAAGGTCAACCTCTACAGCCGCAGGGACAACCTTTACAGCCGCAAGGTCAGCCCTTGCAGCAACAAGGTCAACTCGGGCAGCAACAACCCTTATACTCGTATCAACAGGATCAACCGTTGCAAGGGCAAGGCCAGGGTCAAGTCCTGCAACAGTAGGCACAAAATCCTTGTGTCTAAGGGCAACAGGTTCAACCTCCTTTTGTCCAAGGACAACAAGTCCAAAATCCTTATGTCCAAGGGAAGCAAGTGCAGAATCCTTACTTCCAAAGGCAGCAGGTCCAAAACGTTTTCATGTAGGGGCAGGAGGTCAAAAACCCTTATGCTCAGGGACATCAGGTGCAAAATCCATATGTCCAAGCCTAGCAGGCTCAACAGCCTTTGAACCCGTATGTTGCTTATCAGCAGCCTATATCCGGATAATTTCAAGGCTTTCAAGGTCAGAATCCTCCCTATGGGCAAGGTAACCTACAGTGGGCACAAAATCAAATGCCTTATGGACAAAATCCTCTGCTATGGGGACAAAATCCTTACCAGCAAGGATGGGCCCCGCTAGTTGGACCCCCTTATCGACCTCAAACGCATTTCAATACCCAATTTCCATTCTTGGTTACACTGGAATTGCGAGATGTGTCTAGATTCACGAATGACCCAATTCTTCATTTGCCATATTGGCCTCTAGTTTCGTCCAAGATTCTGAGAGATTGTCCAAAGTTTGAAGGAAAAGCGAAAGAGGATCCACAAGCCCACGTGACGACATATCACCTATGGTGCTCCTCGAATTCCTACATTGATGATTCCACTTGTCTTCGACTTTTCCAATGAACTCTTACAGGTGTTGTAGCCAAGTGGTATATCGAGTTACCTCGAAATACCTATCATGACTTTAACACTCTCGCCATAGATTTTCTCACACATTTCCAGCTACCGGTTCGCTATGAAACTGGCACTTATCTGTTAATGTCGCTTAAGCAAGACACTGTGACCCACATCTCTGATCACATCCATGAATGGAGACATAGGCACCGTCTAAATAGGTTTGAGATTGTTGATCAGTTGTTGACTGAGTGGTTCACCAAATCCTTTGTCAAAAAAATTGTTGAGGACATTGCTATGGGTGGATGTGTCACTGAGGAACAAGCCATCATGTGTGCCCAGTATCTACACCTCATCTATTCACAATCCGACACATTATATGATGTGTTACCCGATGTGCCTAGACCATCATTTGATCTAACGACATCTAAGTCTCCGGCTACACCTCATGTTGATGGAGTAATTGGTTTAGTGACTCTTACCCCTGCAAAATCTTCTTCCAAACAGAAGTCGGTCTCCAACATTGCTCCCAATGATTCCTCTTGCAATTCATCTGACCCTGGTAAAACCTCGGAGGTTCACACTATCCAGTCTACCGCAACAGATAAATCCTCTAAAGGTAAGAAGAAAGGCAAAGGCAAGGGTAAAGCTGATGCCCCGAAACAGGGTCCTCCTAAGTCATCTGCTAGTGATGCTTCCCAATGGAAGCCCAAATATCCATGCCTCATCTGTGAGGAGGATCACTATACTAAGGATTGTCCCAGATGGTCTGAAGTTAGTCGTTTGCTCAAAGGGACCCCAATTGTCTTGAAAGAGCCCTTTTCATCCCAACAAACTCAAATGGTAGACTAGCCTTAGTCATCGACTTCCTCAGGTTCACAAGTGTTCATGATGAATACCCCGATTAACGTGACTACCAAGTCAAAAGATTATGAAACTCCTGCCCCAACAGCAGGGAAAGAGAAAGAAGGTACCCCTTCTTCTTCTGCCCCGTCTAGTTCTGGTCCTCTCCATATAGAGCGACCTAATCCTGATTCTACCATTTGACCACCTTCTCCAGGTGTGCTATCAAAGTCCTTGTACAATCCCAATGTGCGAGTCACTCAACATTATAACATTGTTGAAGATTTTGCTCAGGCGCCATCAGCTATGTCTGCTCTCGGAGTCCTTCAAAGCTGTCCTCCTTAGCGGAAATCATTACTGTCAACTATTGGGGGTATTGATCGTACTGACTCTAATCTCATCTATTTTGACCTGGAAAACCACATTCTTTGTTTACTTCATCAGATTTCCTTTCTCATTCAGGTAATCATCAATGAGAAAACCATTCATAGGACCATCATCCATGAAGGTGCTTCTACCTGCATAATTTTTGTCACTTGTTGGAAGGAAATTGGTTCTCCTACTCTAGACCAGTCCCCTAACACTGGAATCTTTTGACGGGTGTGATTCACGACCATTCAGTGTCCTTCCCAACCTTTCCATTACTTTGGAGGGAAAGACACTACACGTTGAAGTAGATATCGTTGATGCTAATCTTAACTACAATCTTCTACTCGAACGAAGTTGGACCCATGCCATGCATGTTGTAGCCTCCTCCCTTTTCCTTGTGATTCATTTTCCCCATCAAGGGAAGATAGTCATAGTCAATCAACTATCCTTCTTTGCCTCTTCCTCCTTGGATGGAAATGTTCTGTATGTTAAGCACATCGGTGCTCCTTATGAGAGTGTGGGGGCAGGACTCTTTAAAGATCCTGCCTTGATGGGCATATTTCTACTCCTACCTCCTCATGTTGCCTCTGTCAACATGATTTTGGTCAAGTCTGATCCTTAGGTCATTCCTTCGTTGGATCTTGTTGATACATGGGGCGAGGTTATGCTGTTAAGTCCCACCAAAATTGATTAAGTGGAAAATGTTTCAGCTTCGCCTTCGGTATCCTCTAATCATCTTGTTTCAATAACATATCTCGATGTGTATTCTCATTCACCATGGCTTGGTTCTTTAGAATCTCCCAATCCCTTAGCTGAGACTTTTCTTTCTAACGAGAGTATCATGGAAGGAATGTCTTTGGAGGAGCTACCTTGGAACGATCATCATTGTTCCTCGTTCTTGCCTGGCCCGACGATCATGTCTATATGTCTTGCAAAGTTCTCTTCTCCACTGCCTATTGACATGCTAGTTTCTCCTCACATTGTCACGATATTTCACCTGGGGTCACCTTTATCTCTTCATAGATTCAAGTTTTTTCTCCCTCCCCGTGTTTTTATCGATTGCCCATTACTGCAATGGGGTTGTCATCTTGTGACTCTTAACCCTCCCTCCCCCAGGGGGCATGGTGGAACATCCTTATATGAGTTATTCTCTATTATTTGGCTGAGTCGATGCTTACTCGTCCTGTCAACAGTAAAACTCTAGTTTTCATCTGTGTTTATTGATTACCTGTGTCCCAGCATGGAATCTCTCAAAAAGTACTATTCTTAGGTCATCTTGCATGACTACTTTTATACAATAGTGCGTTATTCATTTTTGTACAGTGTGGTTTGGTGTGTTGTTTTGCAAGCAGATTTCCTCCTTATTATGTTTTTGCCTGCTTTGCAGATGCCGATGTCTCCTCACATCAGTTTCGCTGATGGTCCTTGCCGTAGTACCTAGAATCTATCATCTACAGCATGGGCAATTTATGACCCCCGTGGTAAGTTGATTGATCTTCAAGGTATTTTTCTAGGTTGAACAACTAATAACATCGTTGAGTATAGCACAGTGATCAAATTGCTGTCAGAAGGTATCACTCTTGACATCCAGGAATTGGTTGTCAACCTTGATTCAGAGCTTGTCGTCCTTCAACTCAACGGGAAATATTCCGTCACAAACCCTACAATATTGAGAATGTATCTACATATTCTTCTACTAGACATTACATTACATATCATCATATTCCTAGACACATGAATACATTAACAGATGCATTAGCTAATTATGTGTTGTATAGACATTTGTGAAACATGTAAAAACTCAAAACACAAAACATTTGTACCATAGTAAGCAAGGAAGTATATATATACATATACATATACATATCCATATACATATACATATACATATACATATATATATACATGTACATGTACATATATATATATATACATATACATATACATATACATATACATGTCAATAATGTTTGTCATACATCAAAAACCCAAAAAATAATGTGTGTTCAAATACATCGGTGGCTCGTAGGACTTATACATATGTGGCTCGCAGGCCTCAAAAATGTGGAATGTTGGACCTATGCACTAATGATGCTCATGGTAGCATGTAACTGCTCGTACTACATGAGTCAGCAGTCAACGGATCCGATCTGATACCCCCATCGTATGCCTCTGATATTGGCGTGGGACATCACCCATCCAAGCATACTCTGGGATACCTTGGGTCAATCCCTCGAGGTTCCGTGCAATATCCTCCTCATTTTCACTTCCCTCCTGATAAGGAGTGACATCAAACTGTCGAGAAACACACTTGGAAATTGGGGGCATCCCGGCAAGGCGTTCTAGTCCAACATCTGCATTCATAAAATCAAAATGCAATGAACACATATATCTCAAAAACAATAATAATAATAATAAAAATAAAAACAAACAAACAAACAAAAATTAAAATGGTTTTTTTTACCTCCATCATCATAATCCTCCCCCTCTAGAAGCGGCATATCCGGATCACCGCGGAAGTTGGTCCCGCTGTAAGGCCAATCCTCCACTATGATCAGTTGTCGTCGTAGCCACAAGAAGAAGGTTGGCTTATAGGACATCTATTGGCCCTCGGTAATATTGGGCATCAATGCACTCCAATGGACTATCCGTGGGTCTCATGGAAATGGCGGTTCCACCTCATCCAACTGGTAGGGGAACAGCAGAACCCGCTCCAGGAAGAAGGTCACTAGAGCAAACCCATAGCAAAATTTCTTCATGTTTCCCGCCTTAGCTTTTGATAGTTGGCGCTTCATGTTGACCTTCATAGCTTTCGCCCAGTTGAAGATAGTGGGCATCGTACAGTCGATAGGATACTGAAACTTTGACTTGTTGGTCTCATGTTGCGCTTGGGCCCTAGCCACTTTGTTTATGGTCACCAATAACACTCTTAGCACAAGATCGCGAATAGTCACGATCTCGATCTTGCCAATTTTTTATTTGAGTGCTTCTGGGAAGTTTTCTACAAGTAGCATGGTCACACTTACCCCAATTGGCCTAGACCCATATAGATTGATTGGCTCCCCTCTTTGGGACAGTCCTATGATGAAATAAATTTATGAAGTTTCCAACTCCAGTTCTTGGTCACGAATCATGAAAACTTCTCGATTCACGTCCCAGAGACTAATTAGATACCATAGCAATTCGGGTTGAGCTCATAGACCTGGTGTAAGGAATAATTTGAGGAGCCCACAGTTCCTCAAAGAATTCAAGCAATTTGGGTCAGCCATTTCTTGAGTTTCAATATCCTCATGCTCACATTCCTTCCAATCCACCATTTTTCACAATTTTTTCCCTGCAAAAACCATATAATCAAGTCAATAAACATCTTTGGCTAGAGAAATTTGGATTCAAATGGATAAATTGGGAAAAAACTTGAAAAAAAATTGTTCACAGCACCAATGCGACTATTTTAAAATAGTAGCGCCGACGGCGCGCTTGACAGTTTCAATAACCCCCGATCGATATGATTCCTTGCCCGGAAATCGCACTGACCAAGGGTGATTTTTTTTTTTGTGTCAAAATCTCCTCAAAAAATCCAAAAAATGGTTAAAAATAGGTAAAATAAGCATTAAAATGAAGCTTAAGGTCTTGGCTCTTTCCTGCAACTGATAGCTCGCCGAATGGCCTCTCGGATCTCCCATAATCTGCTCCAGAAAAACTAGGGCACAAGTGGGTAAAAATCTCTTCACACAAAGGTAAAATGGTAAATGGTAAAAAATAATTACTTTTTCCTCCTTTTATTCATTTTTTATGAAATATTAGGGTTTTTAAACTATTTTTTGACCTATTTTGCCTCAGAAGTTGGATAAATAATGCATTTACCATTTGTGCAGTGACAGGTGACGGGTTATTGATGATGGTACTGGAGTCACGTTTAAGCTCTTTTCTTGACTCGTAAAACTCAAATGAAAAGATCGTCGAGTATTTTTCCCTTTTTGACTCGTAAAAGAGAATAAAAATGGGGGGTCCTCTTTCAAGCTCTTTTTTGACTCTTTAAACATGAGAATATTGTCGAGCTCTTATCATTTTGAACTTGTTAAGGCTGTGAAGTGTCGTTCACCGAGTATATGTTTACCCCTTTTTCGGGTTGGGATGAACTATTTATGAAAAAGGTACTCCTTCACTGAAATGGTCAAGAGGTTCTCTCAAGTATTGTTTCCTACCTTTTCGGGCTCGAGAGACACAAATGTACAAAAAGGGACCATGTGGAGTTTTCTTTTCTGTGTCTTTTTCAAACTTTCTAGACATGAAAAAGATATTGAGTTACACTTTGTCGAACTCGTTAAAATATTAAATGACATTGGATTTGTCACCATGACGAATGTGAGCTTCTCCTTCCTAGGGCTTGTTAAAATTACTGGGTTGGATTCGTCTGAAGGATGAACTTACAGTGCAAGCACATGCTATCCCCTTCAATCTTGTGATCAAAAATAATTGGGGTACCTGCCAGAAATGGTGGGGGAAAATTGGAAATTCTATCAGTCGTGTCACAATTCACTCTTGAACATGACACTTTCTGCTTCGTATCGGGTTTGGATATCTTCCTTTTCATCATTGACCTTCTTGGGTTGGGCCTCTCATTTTTTCCTTCCAATTGAACTTTTCCACATCATCATGACCACCGATCCTATGGATCCAAAAGCTACCAAACTCTGGAGTCGTGTCGCCGATATGTTCAAGAGTTAGTCCCTCTGCAGTTACACTTACTCTTGATTCTTTGTATCATCTGAAATCATTTGCATCCCTTTGTCTCGTGATCATGATATGGGATATGTCATGGTCATCCTTCGACATGGTCACTTCCTATTGACTTTAGCTCATTATCCAGGAAGCTAGCCCAAAGACTCCCTTCCAGTACCTTAGAGCTTGCATGACCTAATGGCAAGTTCTTCACACTCGACGACAAGCTCACATCATTGGCTTTCGATTGGGTGATTTCATGGGTGTTCAACTTCAATTCCTTTATTCACATTTTGTGAATTGTGTTTCTGGTACCTTGAGAGCCATTGTCATTATTGGTGGTTTCTCTCGCGCTTGTTAACTATTTACATCATTGATTGGTAATCAAGTGATTTTCTAGCATGTTTGACTTCAACACATTCATTCACATGTTAGGATTTGTACTTTGATCAGGTCATTTGGAGCGCAAGACCCTAGGCTTAGATTACACAAGTCCAAGTTGGGAGGCAATGAGACATGATCATGTTGATATAAATGTCTCTTTCAGATGGATGGTTGTGACCATACCTTGGTTTCGTTATGACACTTTTTATTGGATGGTTGTGCCCATTCCTTGGATCCATTTACATGATCTTTCTCTGGATGGTTATGTCCATACCAAGGTTCATGTATAATTTTTCAGAGTTTTCAGTGATGTATAGGTATCTATGCTTGCTTGCAGGTTTTCCGATGATGGACTCTGGTTCCCTGCATCCACTTGTAAAGCATTTCAGCCCTCACTCCAGTTTAGCCTTCACGCTTTAGGGGGAATCTGTTACACAACATTTTGTCACTGTCCCTGTACTCCTCATCCATGATCCTGTAGGACCTATACAGTGAACCCTACATGCTTTCCCATAATGAAGAAACTCCCAGTATGTCCCTCTTCATGAGCAAAATAATTCTCCTTTGCATCATTTCCCAAGAATCTTCCTTTTATCCCAGTTTACAAGATCGGGGCTACTGACGAGTATCCTCGCACCAATTTGCAGAGATTAAAAATAGCCCTAGCACCGTACGAAGCAACTGAGCCCTTTTCTAGTCGTGCCGATCCTATTTTGGCAAGTTTTTTAAATATGAAGTCGAAGCTTCTAGCTCTGGAAGCTTCGTAACGGAAGTATAGTAAATGGTTGGGCTGGATGGAGCTGAGGAAGTCAGTTTGGGCTCCTTTCCCCTATTAGGATGGAACAAACTCAAGAGATAATACCTTCTCCCATGATGAGAGGAACCATCTCCCATCCATCCAAGCTATATAAACCTCTCTTTTCCCAAGCTAAACTAGTTTTGGAGTGATTTTAAATGATCAACAAGACATCTATAGCTCATAGCTTTCTAGTGTATTTTTGAGGGAGAATAGTGTGTTTTGGTTTGGTTTGAGACTAGAGGGAAGGGTCCTTAAAACTTCCATTGTTGGGGCTATCCATGATATGCTAGCAGAAGTGTGGGAACCTGGATACGTCGAAGGAGACCAGCAACGTCAAGGCATTGGTTGTAATCTCTTTATGATTTATATGAATACAACTATTGATTGATTTCCTACATGAAGTGTTATTTTACATCTTTATGGCTTAATGTTCCTTGACCTATTAAGTAGGTTGAATACAATATTGTATGCTATCACATTTGTTGTGTTTGTTTTTTGTTTGCTTGTTTCAAGTATTCGAAGGAAAGAAACTGAAGATAGCTGAAGTGAGGAAGTAGGATCATCACCAAGTGGAATAGCGTTCTGAGAGGTAGGCCCTCTTAATTGATTCCAGCTTAAGGATATTTTCCATAGATTGTTTGTTTGTGGCTAGACCCGCTCTCTCGGGCTAGAGGAATTGTTTGTGTCTGCACTGAGAATTTACCTGCACCACAGATAGGTTGTAAGATGCTTGATGTTACGATGTAACTCTCTATGGATGTACTTTTTATCTCAGTTGAAAAATTTATGACAATCTCATAGAAGAAGAAGAATTGATTATGGGTTTCCCGTTGTGTGGTTTTTCCCTGGTCTCTAACCAATGCTGGTGTCTCTATATGTGATTGCTTTTATTTTATTTTTCCTTTTTATTTTTCTGCAATGTTGATGATATTATTTTTTCTATATAATTGCTAATGTAACTTATGACGATGTTATGGGGTGAATGTATATGTAATAATGAAAAGTATAAATGAAATTATCAAAAGAAAAGAAAAATATAGCCCTAAGAAAAACTTAACATGGTATCAAATCTAGACTAGAAGAAAATTCATTGAGATCACCCACTTAGAGACACCATGATGAAAGAGGTGAAGAATTTAGAGACCTAAAAGAATGTTATGGTTTGAAGGAAACCTTAGGAAACCTTGTTCTAGTAAGAGGAGCTAGGGTTTGGTAAATAACATGAAAGAAACCCCTAAATTATGCTTGGAAGAAGGGCCTGGATATGATTACCTCGCACAGGTCTAGAGTTGGTTTTTGGAAGTCTGAAATTGCAGGATCCAAGCTCGCACAGGCAATGAGAAGATTTTTATTATGGCTGCAGGGTTGGAATACAAAATTCTTAGATGTAGCCGCATGCTTTATAGGATGCTCCATGTGGCTAGAGAGCTACAATTGTACTCATGGTCACTAGCTCTATGTGGTTGTGACCTAAGATATTTTAGACAGTTGAGCATTGAACGCAGGCTTGGTAACCCTGATCTGGATCAAATCTATGTATTGGACTCATCTCATGGATATTGTTTGGTTAGTTTTGTTGGATAGTCTCTTGAAGATTTAGTGTAACCATAGATGGACTAGTCTTAGTTGGGCCTAGTTACTGATGAAAAAGATTGAAAATATTGAAGACAATATTGATATATGCATGACATATAGTAATGATTCTTGAAGGTTGGTTCAAGGAAGATTTGATCACCTCTTGTTAAATATAAGTATCTTCTAGATATATTTTGTTTATTTATGACACTACTCTTGTTTAGATTTATTGTTTTTATTGTTGCTTATCCTTCCTGCATAAATATTCATTAGAGGAAATTTCAACCTAAAATTTTCCTCCTAAGAAAAATTAATAAAATAATTGTTAAAATAATAAAATAAGAGTTATGAATTTTGGAGGAAAAAAAGATAACTATTTTTTTTAATTGTATTTTTCGCTTATCTCCTTATAGGTTTACTCAAATTTCAAGTGTAGGCACTCATTGGATGTAGAATTAAATTACACATCAAACGAGTATCCATTACACATACTTTTGAGAAGACCAGCATTGATAAATTTGAAGATACAACTAAAAAAAATAATAATAATAATAATAAAATAAAAATAAAAAAATAAAAAATTCTTATTGAGCATGTTTTTTAAGTGTATCTTCATTTTTTATCAATGTGTATCTTCTCAAAAACATGCATAATGGATACTTGTTGGACATGGAAATTAATTCTACATCCAATGAGTGACTAATTTTGAAATTTGAATAAACCTACAAGGAGATAGGCCAAAAATACGATTTAAAAAGGTAGCTTTTCTTCTTCTCCCTCTAAAATATTTACATGTAACTCTTTTTAAATTTAAAGGATTTTTATTGTTTACATATAGTGACATGGAAATCACATGAAAATTTCATGGGCACTTTTAGGTTGAAATTTCCTCTAACATTGTCAATACCTGTAATGATTATGGTAACCTTGATGGCAATAATGTGGTTGTAAAATTGATCTACTGACTATATTCTTGATAAGGTTTTGATATTATTGTTACAGGGAAAAGTGTCGACACAGAACGGATTATCCCACTAAGGTGTGATAGCTACCTTAGAAACAAACAAATTAAAGCCACTCTCGTTTTTCCTTTATGAAGTATAGATGAGAGAAGAAAAAAGAAGACCAACCTCTGTCTTGCGCTAATCTCCTGGTTCGATTCCTCTCTCTCTTGATAGTCTTTCGCTACTTGTTCCCTTACACGCCCAGCTTCACAGAGTACCTGTAAGATCACAGTAGCATGGCACTATACAAGAACATGGATCTATAATCATAAACAATATAGGATCATATGTAAATTGACCATACAAATGCAGCAAACATAAATGACACAAGAGTATGGAGGAAAAACTTGAATAGCTTTTATTGATAAACAAGAAAGAGCCAAGGGGAGTTACAACCAGTTGTTCTGACCCAGCATCATCCTCTCAGCAAAGAAGCCCCTCTTCACCTCATACAAAGCTTGGATCACCCAACAATCTGACGTTGTCTCAAGAAACCAACAGCAATTCCTTACAATATGCAAAATTCCAGCCTCTGGATCTCTGGGATGAGGGATCCATATATAGATATCTGTAAGGGAGATGAGTCAGCTTGTGATTTGATTAGTGTCTTCCCTCTGATAGTTCTTGCTTCCACTTGGAGATTGATGATCTCTTACTCATCCTTGGTCGAATTCAGAGAGGCAAGTGTCACAGGAGAAGTTTCTGGAAGTTTCCATGCCTCTCCACCTCGCGGAATGACACTGCCATTTGTCACTTCTCGCCCATCGCACCCAATAGAAGGGATTTTTGAAATGTAACACACCCACACAGTGTGTTTAGGTGAGATGCAACACACTTTGCCTATGGAGCAGCTGAAATGATCCTGTTTTGACCAGTTCTGAGCAGTTTTTCATGGAGAACTTCTGGGAGAAGCTGTAATCAGTTGACCTTGTTCCTTTAGGGGTTAGAACAACACTTTTAGGGACTTAGGAGCCCTTGGTTTATGGACATTTCATGCTTGGGGTTGTAGTGCCCAAAAATTTCTATAACAGTTGCCCCCTAAAGCATGAGGTCGTTAATCTTTTAATGTCGGGTGAAATGCTTTATTATGAGGATCTGAAGTTCTTTCAAGCTGGGAGGAGACCTGTAATAAGATACAATACAATACATTATCTTCATAATATTTTCATGATCTAGCTGAGGCGGGCATTCCCATGCTTAGCTTTATAAATTCATTTTCATGTACATAGGACAGACAATCGTCTGAGTGTAGACTGATGATTCTGGTAGAGCCATCATCCCTTTGATTGGATGATTATCTGTGTACATTTGATGTCTTTATTTCCCTGAATATATATCGCAGCCCGGATGGGTGAAACTAGATCCGAGGTCTTCAATCTCGTCCGATCTTCACTAGAAGTACAAGTCTATCCATGTGAGAGATGTTCTGGAGTCGAACATGGAAAGACATCGCCTGATTACCAGCCAATGATGTAAGCTGTTAACAGGTGCGAGAGGAATCATCGATAATGATAATGACCCTCAAGGTACTGCAGTACAATTCACGTGGTGTGAATAAAGGACTTGGCGTCGAACACCACGCAAAATCCTTCGGTCGAAGGCCATTGATGTAAACCTATCGCCGGAAGTGAGAAACTTGCCATTGAGGCATGCAAGCTTTAAAGTACTGAACGGGGTGTTCCTAGATCGACTTCTTGGATAATGAGCTGATGTCGACAAGAAGTGATCTGTCATAGGAGGGCCTTAATGAATCCCACATCAATGACACGGAACAGAGCAAATGATTTTAATGGAGGTGAAAACGATCTGATGACATACAGTTCAGGGTGGCGGTCATGAAAGAATGGAGTATGAATGTATTGTAGCGGGTGAGACACAGGTGAATTCTCTGAATGACTTCTCTTGAACATATCGGCGACACTGATATGATGGATTGGTAGCATTACCCCAAATGTGGATGGTGTAATGGGACCATGGCGGTGTGACCGGTGAATGAAACAACCCAACTCGACTTGGATGCGGAGTGAAAGTGTCATGTTCAAGAGCGACTTGCTACCAACAAAGTTTCTTCAAGTTTTCTTCCCAATTTTCCCCAGTCATTGCTGACCAGTACCTCTTTATTTTTGTCAAGCTTGAGGAGGATAACATATGCTTGTTCTATAATTTTCCCTTTGGGCAAACCCATCGCTATGTTTTAACGAGCCTAGCGATAGTGAAACTCGTTCTTGTCTGCTATGGACAAGTTTGTCGCTATTAAGTTTTAACGAGTTTAACGACAAAGATAACTCGGTCCTTTTCAATTTTAGAGAGTCTGAAAAGGAACGTAAAGGAAACTCCAAAATTCCTTTTTCGTCATCTAATCCCTTAAGTCCAAAAAAGTATAAAACCATAAAGAAGGGCTGAATTTTCAATACTTTTAACAAGCCGAACAAAACAAGCACTCGATCTTTTTGTGTAATAATCCCTCAGGTCCAAAAAGATTAAAATTTAGAGGAGGGATAGCACTTCCGGTCCCTTTAACGAGCTGGAGAGGCCAATGGCTCGGCAATCTTTTCATATTTTACGAGTCAGTTGAAAAGAGCTCAAAGGAGACTCGTCTTTTGAGGAACGAGTGATAAAATTGGGTAGCAGTTGATTCTAGGTAATGTTTGGAATATTCCAATCACGGCAATGTTACAAGGATGGCTAGTGAGATCACTCTTCGCAGCTGTTCCTCAAAAAGGGGTAAACAATCAAATGGAGGTGAATGATTGGCCAATACCGAGTGGAGGTGATGATGAGAACATGACCAAGGCTTTTAAAGGCTGAAGTACTACGTTCACGATGGTTATTTACCGGGAAATAGTTCATTTTTTAATGAGCTTAAACGCGAGGGGAAACATTTGCTCATGGCTTATGTTTATTTTTTAACGAGCTTGAACTATGCGCTAAAATTGCTCGATTAATCCAGTCGTATAATAAGAATGTCCCATTTAAAAACAACAATTTTTAGAGTTTTGCCCCACATCCTTTCTTTATGCAAGTTAGGAAACGACCAATCCTACGAGTTTAAAGGGTTAGAGGACCTACAAATTTAAAAAATAAATAGTCGCTCTTCGCTTGCATGCCAAAAGGTTTGCATGCCCCTAGGTATAAAATAAAGTTTCAAGTCCACCTTTCGTTCTACTGACAAAACATTTGTTTTATTAGGAAAGGTAATCCTCTTTTAGGTTACCAAAGATTGTTCTATTCACAGTGCAAACAAAACATTTCTTCGGCGATGTCTACCGAAATAGACAAAGGTGAGACAATCCACTCACATAACTTTGACGAGAGAATCTTGTTCCAGTCTAACCCCCTCTTCCAATCACGGATGGGAGTACAGTCTAGTCATATATCTCTCGTGGAAACCTATCCTATACCCGAAGTTTTCCTGCCGAAGCAGACCAGGGTGCATGCCCCCTGGGTTTCAGTCATGTCCCCCGAATCACTCACGCTCATCAGGTGGACGGACTGGGGATTGATGAGACATTCCTTGTGTGAAAAGACCATTCAAGGATGGTATATGACTATTTGCTATGCGTGATCCGGGAAATGAAAGCTGGTCTATGAGCTTGACCACTCTTCCTTCGTGTGGAAAACACATTACTCTAAAGAGTGATGAGACAATGGCTCCCATGCAATAAATATAGTCTCGTCCAAGGAGTAGATTATAATCCAGGGGTCCTTGAACTACCATTACGTTCATGTGAACGGTTTTCCCTCTCAGTGTTATGGGCACATTGGGAAGGATCCCTAACGGTCGACTGGTTCCTTTGTCAAAGCCTGTTAGATTTCTCATCTCGGGAAAAAGCAATGGCGAACCAAGTGCTTTCCAAGCAGTCGAGGAAAGGATACTCACAGAAGCCCCTTCATCTACGATGGTACCAGCCATAACCATTCTATATACTTGAGGAATAATTCGGAATGGTACACTAGCTGGTAAACGGGGTCTGCCTAGTTGATTCCAGTCGAAGGAGACAACTAGGTTGCTTGGATGTGGGACCGAATAGACGGCCAAGTACGACTCTGACGAACTTCCTTCCTGCAGTAAAGGAATGGGTAAATTGCCCCCATGTTCATCGGAGTTTGTGCTTACGAAAAGAATTTGGATGGTGTCATCCTTATTCTCTTCTGTGACTGTATCATCTGAAGATGGAACCTCTGAAGGCAAGACCGGGTCAACTGCCGCCTCGACCTTTTGAATTTCCTCTGGTATGGGTTCAGATGGTTTGTCTTCAATGATAGACGCTTTGGCCGACCACCTGGGCAGGTCAGCCGGCTTTTCAACTAGTGACAGATTCAGCAAGAGTTTTTTTATATCCAGGAGGAAGTCGTAACGGTGAAACCGGACGATCGCCCAAAACTCTTTTAGCCTCATATGAGAAGGGATAACGGTGGACGGCATGGTCGCCTTCGCACAGTTTACAAGGAAATCTGTATTTTCCTTTTTGTCCTAGGGCTTCACTTTCACTAGTCGACGGTGTGCTTTCAACATGATCATCAGAGGTTGACGACACCGGGTTGTGCAAACGAGGAGATCAGTCCCTTAAGATCCGAGGGATGCAAGGACAATCTCTATGATAGTGGTCTCCATTGCAAATGACACATGACGATTTAGGCCTGGTCGGTGCAGTGTGTGGATTTTCACTAGACGACGCTTGGTTGCCCCCCTTCGCTTTTGGCTCCTTCTTCTTCTTCTTTTCCTTCTTCTTCTCAAGTACTTGATTTTTGGCTTTACCAGCCCCATCAAACGAAGAAGGAGGAGAGGAAGAATTGGAGGAAGTAGAAGGTTGGTGGGTAACTCTGGATTCGTCTAGTTGCTGACTCGATTGTTCAGGAATTGCGGTGCTTTGAACGACAGAGGTTGAGAAGAGACATACAGGCAAGCCGATTGTCAATCCTGGAAGCGACAATGTGGCCATATGGGGCGCACCAACATCTCCCCAAGAGGAGAAGGGACTAGGATTTCCTCCAAGGGGAATTCCTTGGTTGGTGGGTTCCATTTTCTCAACCTAAGATCAACGTAGGAAAGGGTGATGATTATTCCGTTTAAAATAATTTTAGATGCTTTGACACAACTTGTTTTTTCAATTCTTAAGAGTCGAGAAAAAACAAAAGATGACTCTAGTCGCCTTCGATTTTTAATGAGCCTGAAGTGACAAGTGCTCATATGGACCTTTTCCGTTAAGGAGTCTGAAAAGGAATGAAAGGGACTGCTCTGGAAATATAGGTAGAGGGATTACCAAACCAATCGCAAAACTGCAGAATACTTTTTACGGTACGGCAGTCAATCTTCTTGAATGATGTGTTCAGTGTATTGCGATCGATAGGGCGGCAGACACGGCTTCCTATGGATAAAGGATTAAGCCTATTGTGGTCTCCCAAAATATACTCGACGGTACGTGGGAGCACAAGTTCGTACTGGCACTTATCGTCTCAAAGTGGAGGAATCACCCAACCATCAGTGAGAACAACAGTTACCAGGCTTTACGACACCGGAATACGTCTCTAGCCTAGACTTCTAAATCTTGTGCGTTAGGTTCCAAAGCGTTGTTAGATTCATTGAATTTATTTTATAGTTGATCTTGTTTATGAAGTTTTCCTTTCAGGTTCACCGCGAGATGTAAATGTGTAATTCCTAAAATGCAATCTAAGATGATAAACAATCTTTTATCTTCTTTGTGCAATGAAAATCCTAGCTACTAAGGAAAGAGAGACAGTATTCTTTCACAAAGAGCAAAGAGCACACTCTAAATGCACTTTCCTAAATCAAACCAATCAAACAATCTAAATGAAAATGCACATGCATGTATTTGTTTTCGACTTTCTTAGTATGTAAATGGTAAAAAGAAAGTTGATGCACAAATCTGAATTACTTTTCAAGCGACAGTTATCAACAAGTTTCTTTTCGAAATCAAAAAATGGAGGCAATCACAATACCTTACGATTTGGAATTGAATACTTGTTTTTGACACTAGAAAAATTACAAATTCAGACCAAATACAATAGTAACAGGATAATCGACTATCTACAGCAATCAAACTCTTTCCTATGCCTAAAAACGACACTTGCGACGCTTTCAAATCAAAGGATGACAGTACGATTACGTTACTTTTGCAAAGGAGAACTGAAAATGACCCAACAAACACACAAAAACATTTACAGTTCTTTTATACAAAGGAGGCGGAATAACAGCAAAGAAAAGGGGTCTCAAATAGAGATATACTGATCACAGGCAGCAAAATTCATGAATAGAACTGGAAAGAATGAACTACATAAACCAAAACTAAACAATGCCTAGTCTGATCAGCGCACCTGTAACACAGGGAATTTGAAATGCAACGCACCTACTACACTCGGGAAGTGCGCTGAATTTCATATTCATAGAACAGTACCTGCGCTGGGCCAGAGACAAGACTTTGCTTGGGTTCCGGGTCACAGTTTGCAGTTCATTTCATGAGTTTTGGCTGAGCAAATGGTAATCAGTAATGCAACAATCAGGGGTAGATCTAAGGAGGATCTAAGAGCTATCACAAAGGGCAATCAGAGAGTTTGTAAATCAGTTTTTTAATTTATAAACAAATCCCGGAGATTGACTGAAGCGGCATTTATCTACTTTGCATTTGCATAGCAAATGCAGTTCAAAATCTACCTGGCTCGACTTCAGGCTCCGTCTGTAAGTTTATAAAATAGACAACAAGGAAGATAAACAAACAAACTAATTCGTCCCTAGCGAAGTCGCCATTTTGTTACAGGGAAAAGTGTCTACATAGAACTGCTTATCCCACTAACGTGTGATAGCTACCTTAGAAACAAACAAAGTAAAGCCACTTTCATTTTTCCTTTATGAAGTATAGATGAGAGAAGAACAAAGAAGACCAACCTCTGTCTTGCGCTAATCTCCTGGTTCGATTCCTCTCTCTCTTGATAGTCTTTCGCTACTTGTTCCCTTGCACGCCCAGCTTCACAGAGTACCTGTAAGATCACAGTAACATGGCACTATACAAGAACATGGATCTATAATCATAAACAATCTAGGATCAGATGTAAATTGACCATACAAATGCAGCAAACATAAATGACACAAGAGTATGGAGGAAAAACTTGAATAGCTTTTATTGATAAACAAGAAAGAGCCAAGGGGAGTTACAACCAGTTGTTCTGACCCAGCATCATCCTCTCAGCAAAGAAGCCCCTCTTCACCTCATACAAAGCTTAGATCACCCAACAATCTGATGTTGTCTCAAGAAACCAACAGCAATTCCTTACAATATGCAAAATTCCAGCCTCTGGATCTCTGGGATGAGGGATCCATATATAGATATCTAAAAGGGAGATGAGTCAGCTTGTGATTTGATTAGTGTCTTCCCTCTGATAGTTCTTGCTTCCAATTGGAGATTGATGATCTCTTACTCATCCTTGGTCGAATTCAGAGAGGCAAGTGTCATAGGAGAAGTTTCTGGAAGTTTCCATGCCTCTCCACCTCGTGGAATGACACTGCCATTTGTTACTTCTCGCCCATCACACCCCATAGAAGGGCTTTTTGAAATGCAACGCACCCACACAGTGTGTTTAGGTGAGATGCAACGCACTTTGCCTATGGAGCAGCTGAAATGATCCTGTTTTGACCAGTTCTGAGCAGTTTTTCATGGAGAACTTCTGGGAGAAGCTGTAATCAGTTGACCTTGTTCCTTTAGGGGTTAGAACAACACTTTTAGGGACTTAGGAGCCCTTGGTTTATGGACATTTCATGCTTGGGGTTGTAGTGCCCAAAAATGTCTATAACAATTATGACTTAACAACATAATAAATTTGACAATGTGATGATGTTAGGACTCCGATGGAAAATGTTTGTATAATAAAGAAGTGGAGATGTGACTATGATATAGACACACACACACACACACAGATATATATATATATATATATATATATATATATATATATATATATATATATATATATATATATGAGAACTTGATATAGTTTAAATCTATGATATGACTTGATTGATGATGACTAGAGAGGCTTCCCATTCAAAGATAGAAGCCCTTGATGAGAACCCAAAACCTATTATTATTTGCAGTAAATGAATAGAAGACTCCTGATTGGAGGTTGAAACAAGTCTTCGGGACTTGGAATGATGATCTTCTAATGTTGCTTTACTAATTATTTTTATAAGCTCACAATTTCATTGATGACAGTATTGGTTTACCACAAGCAGTTTTGAGATCCCCGTCTCGTAATATAGTAGATGAATTCCTTGCTAAAGGAAATTATATTCATCAAAAATATGATATGTTGGATTACAGTGATGGCTTAATGTTGCTAAATTTTGTGGATCTCGTATCAGCCAAATGGATCCTTGTATGTACTCTGATTTAAACAAAGTTTGATTGTATACAACTGGGACAAACACATCTTCATGAATTGAGAGAATGTTGTTGTATGAGAAAACCTTAGGCTTGTGTTTGTTGCATCCGTATGTGAGAGAGAGAAAGGATGAATATGGTACTATTTTATTTATTTCATATATTTTCTCTAACGTTTTATGTCCTATATGCATAGGAAAACAAAGGATTATTTCTCAAGTCATTATGGTTGAGATCTTCAATGAGTTGTTTCAGCCAGTACCAAATATGAGCACCTTGATATGTTTTAATCTTTAGAAGATAATCTTGGATTAATGGATGTGTCCCTCTTGGGTAAGGGTCTAGGTTGATTGAGGAAACTAAGCAATGCTCTTCCCCCTATCTGTGCTCTTAGGGTGAGGAATTAAGACAAATATCTCTTGGGGTTGAGGGAACTCGTGGAAAATAGGTGTGTTTGCTCCTTACCTCCCGGTAAGTGCATATATCCCCTACTTTCATCTCAGGGCATATATGATCCTTACCTCATGGTAAGTGTTTATCTCCCCTTGTCGATTATACCCCAGTGTGCATCCTACCCACAAGTTGGGCTTGTTCCTCCCCATCTGGCTAATGGGTTGAGAAGATCACTTGGACGTATTTGATCCTTACCTTGTAGGGTAAGCATGTATCTCCCCCAAGTGCCTTGGGTTGTGTCTAATCCTCACCTTGTAGGGTAAGTTTGTATCTCCTCCAAAGGTTTTGTATGCAGGTTTTCTACCCCCAACTCTTGACGGTCATCTTGTGAATATCAACAAATGATTCTAGGTGGTAGCAGTGGCTTCCTAATGATGATGACTCCTAGGTGGTAGCATTAGCTCCCCACTAGTAGTGATTTTGGGTGGTAGAAATGGCTCCCCAGTGGATAGAAGGTGGCATTTTTAGCTCCCATGCAGTGATTCTTCTTCTTTAGATTCAAGAATGTTCCACAGATGAGTCGGGACAAGATGTGACTTGATGATGATGATGATTCTATTTTAGATGACCGTATTGATTATTTGATATAGTATGGAAGCTAAATGCTTCCCTATGATGGTGATGTGGGTTGAGATGGACTCCCCTATTATGATTCTTCATCTTCTTCTTTAGATCGAGATTGTTCAGTTGATGATCAAAGGATGAGATGTGATGATATGGATATTTTGTTAATGTAACTTCTTTCCTTCTTTTATTGAGACATGCCATTCTAAATGAGGCTTATGATGTTGATGTAAATTCCTCCCTAGTTGAGAGGGAGTGTTAATTTTTACAGCTAAGGAGAAATTCCCTAGCCCATGATTTGAGTATGCTTCAAGTAATTAAATAAAAATGAATTTATTTTTGGTACTCAGTTCAGCTTCAAATTGGAGGGAAATTATTAGTTTAAAAATTCAAAATTTGCCTAATGTTGTCCTATCTCAAAGGCACATATTCAGATGATAAATAGATATATGCCCCATTGGGTCAATCTATAAGGGGAAATTCACGTGACACTTATAATTCTGAGATTTTCGGATGATGGTTTGATCTTCTATAGGGAATCTCTCTCTCATGTTGCTACAGGATTATTCTCTCACTCTTGTTTAGGATCACTATCGCTCTGCGATAGGATTGTTGCCCTTGCTTTAATCAATACTGCCACATTATAAGACTATACTATAAGATCATACTCGCTCGCTTAAATTGCTACATAAATTTTATCTTCACTCTAGACTCTCTTAGACTGTACTCTAACATCTTACACTACAATAATAAACTTTGATCTTGTTGGAAATGAAACACAATATTATATATGGCATCAATCTATTGTTTGACTTGGATAGGCCCTAATAGGCTTGATATTATGATGTAACTCCCTATGTATGTACCTTGTATTTTAGCTAAAAAATTGATGGAAATCTAATAGAAGAAGAAGAATTGATTGCGGTTTTTCCCCCTTCTAGGATTTTTCCCTGGTCTCCGACCAATCCTAGTATCTCTATATGTGCTTTCTTTTCTTCTATTGTTACTTTGTGTTCCGCTACATTGTTGATGATATTTTTCTTTCTATATAATTGCTAACTTTTTGATGATGTTATGGGGTGAATGTATATGTAATGATGAAAAGTATAAATTCAAATATCAAAATCAAAGAATAATATAGCCCTAAAAAAATCTTAACATTTTTCCACTAATGTCATAAGATTGTTGTTGGCAACATGGTGTTGCCATTGATGTCAAAATCTATTGGTTGGTGGGGCATTGATGTCAATAGGTTGGTAGCCTATGCCTATTCCTAATGATTGGGATTATGTTCTATGGTGTTTAGTATGTTGCAGAGGTGCATGAGGAAGTGTTGGTGCAAGTGGTTTCAATTCTTGGCAACGACTTTTAGTGTTTCACTAAATCTAGTTATGGATGTTGTTTAACCAAGGAAAAACAAAATTTGTAAGGAAGGAGACTCATATTTCTAGCTTCCAAATTTGTATCCATAGCATATTTTCTCCATGCATAATCTATGTTTGTTCCTCTAGGTTAAGCAAGGAAATCCATGTGCTCAAAACTAGGGAATTTCCCAAGGTAATGAATATTATCAAAGCATCTTGATTTAGTATGTAACGTTCAAGTATATTTGGTCCAAGGTTTCAACATATTGAAAGACTAATTGGTTGTTGAAGTGGTCATGCGTCAGTATGATCCCTCTGAATTGGTGAATGATTTGGTCACTAAATCATTGTGAACACGTTGATTAATCTAGTGGTGATTGGAATGAAATTAGTTGTCTTGATATGGCCACAGTTATTCATTGATTCGATCATAAAAAGAGAAGTGGATCACCATTATTATTTTTTGTGATTCTAATTCAATCACTAGGTTTTTATTTTTTTTAATATCTCAAGATATAGCTCGATTGGGGGTTGGATTGTGAGATATTTGTGTTGAGGTAGAGCTTTGTTGATCGTATAGTGAGCATGGAGGTTGAATGTGTGATACAGTGTTGGATCATTGTAATGTATGATTCATACCCCTCCTTGTGACAGTGTGATTGCAAAGTTAGATTATGTCATGCCTTGAACTTATCAGAAGACAAAAGGAAGTGTGCATTAGAGGGTGAGTGCGATTGGCAGAAGCATTGTGTAGTACAATTCCATTTATAGCATAAAATAAATATTGTGTGAATTGAGTTTGTGAAAAGATATAATGTTGTTTGTTTTGTTGAGTCAATGTAATGAGGTGTTTTATTGTCACTAGTGGGTAGAGGGATTATGAATTGGGTAATTCAAAAGTGAGGCAAATTGATGACCTTGTGTGTCTATGAATTATCGTGACAAATATTTTGTGTTGCAAGCTTAAAGTGTGTGATCTAACTATTGTTTCTACTATATAAGAGTGACACTTTGTTGAAATTTGTATTGTTGTAATTTCTATGTGATGCTTTGTTGGGCATGCATTGTATTGTTGTCATACATTATCCTATGCCCTTAGAGTCTTGTATGCTCATGTGTCTTGTATGGTGAATTTATTATCATGTGAAGTCAAGTGTAACACCCTCCTCCCACATCTACCCAAGCAACCATCCAATCGGGGTAAACATGTGACAAGAGGACATTATGATATGATTCGAGCTCTTAAGTCACATTAAGGAAGTGGAACCGATGGAAACACTCCATATAGACATTCAAAATCAACATTAGGACCCTTAGGAACCAATCCAACCTTTCCGCCAACCAGCTCTTGGTTCCCACTAAGCTTTTGGACCACTTGACCTCTGGACGCTCTCATGATATGGGCATGCCAATGTCCAAGGACCTCTGGAAGCTCTCATGCTATGGGAATGCTAGCGTCCAAGGACCTCTTGATATTCTCATGCTATGGGCATGCCAACATCCAAGGACCTCTAGACGCTCTCACAAGTCTGCAAGCCAACCTCCAGGGAATATTTTGCACAATGTTGTGCTAGCATCGCCAAGATTTGAACCAATTTTTCAAGTCCAAAGCCCAAGTCACTGCCCAGAATTGAATGACACCTTCAAAATAGTAAGATAACAAGGAAACGATAATACACTTGAAATTACTTGAATAAGACCTCGACTAGACCCCTACTAGCCATGATAGGGATTTCGTCAAACATATCACGAATATGTAATCTATTAACACCCAGGTTGTTCCCTTTGACTCCTGAGGGAACACGGCCGGGGTAACCACTAACCAAGCTTTGGATTACAGGTTCTAGCCAACCTGTAATCAGAGAGGGCTCTCTCTTTGAATTTTTTAACTTTGTTCTTGAGGATCTTAGGCTAGTTATGTGGTGAGGGTTTGGTTTAAAATTTTGGTTGAGTGATGTCTTTCAATACCTAATATGAGATATTTAGACATTTTTAGTCCATTTGGCAATGGAGTCTGTGTTTATAGGCTGTTTGAAGTGTTTGAGTGGGATTATTTAAACTGCAAGGCCATTAAGATATTCCATGAAACAAACTTGAAATTATGATGATGAAATATGGTTAGTCAGTGGAAGGCAATTAAGAGTTTTCCACTAAACTGGTGGTGTGAGAATGAGATATATTGCCCAGGAGCAGGCTTGAATTCCTGAACAATAATCACTGTAAAAATTATAGTCTGAAAGTGCAGCAATTAAGAATTACACTATCATAGCTATAACTGAGGAAAACATTCATAACGACATAGATTGAGTTCAGGGTATTCCATGAACAAATCCTGAAACTATTCTTTTTCTTTGCTATCCAACTGTGAAACATAGAACATGAATGGATTATGAAGGAATGAAATACATAACGAAGAGGTTAAAGAAACTTATTGTGTCATGACATATGCAAGAATCCTGTAGCTTTCAGCAAACACACCACAACGCACCAAACAACACCAAACTTTCGAAATTCCATCAGCTCTTTGTATTAAACTCTGAACATTTACAGCATAGGATGTCTTGAAGAGAAAATCAACAACCCCTGCAAGCTTATGCGAGGGGGAATATATACAATCGGTTTTACAAAAATATCTAAACCACTGAGTCATTTGATTAATAAATACGTCCACCAACTTTCAGAAAAGCAGATAAAGAAGTTATTGCTGCTCTAAATACAAAATAAATACTCTTTAGTTCTGTCAGAAGTCTTTTTGATCTTTGGAGGCCACTGAGTCGGTTGAGCGTTTTTGCATTAATGCTGAATGATATGTCTTTATGGCTCTGTCGTGCTGTAGCTTTCTCGGCCCTGTCATCTATAGCTGTCAGTGTTGCTTTAGTGGCCGAATTGGTTTGCTGAGTTGGCTCAGTCCCTTCTTCTCCAGTCATACTGAATGCATCAAATTTTCTGAACATGATGACTTATATTTTGATGAAAAAACTTGATGAAAGCGTCTTGTTTACAGTAATAACTATATCATGCTGGTCCACCACTCCTGTGTAGGCAATTGATGCCTCAAAATTGTGCCTAGTGTTTCATCTGCCTCAGTGTATTTGAAGTAAGTAGGAGGCACTTCAAACAGATGCCTGATTTCATTCATAATAAAAAACAAATTTTCTACTTTTTCATAAAGGCTCTGCCCAGATGCAGGCCCTGCTTCCTCTGGAGTGCTTGATCCTTCAGTGATCTGATTGGTGGCAAATGTGTTTACCCTTTTTGCATAGTTCTCATGTGATAGTAGCCTTCCTGCGCTGTTCAGTAAGCTGGGAAGGCCTCGGGTGTGCAATGCTGTGAACTTAATAGTGAATTTGTTTACTTCTGTTTGCATCTCCTGGCACCTTCTATCTAATGTCTGCACCAGATTTCTCAATGTAAGGACCCTCTTTATCATCAGGATGGTTTCAGTTCTATTGGGGATTCCTATTGCTGCTAGCTGAGGACCTGTGCGGTTATTTAGAACATTGATCATTCTATTGGCTATCTCAGGCATAGTGCCTAGAGATGCCCTTGCTCTTTGGCTTTCCTTGTGTGCCCTGCCTATGAGCTCCATGTGCTCATGAATAGTCTCTATATACTGCCATTGATCTGTTATTGATTGGCCAATGTTGGCCCATAAAACTTTCTTGACCTCAGCCACCACCTTTTCAAGGGTGAGCTCTTTCTCCAGCTCCTTTATCTTCTCCTTAAGGGCCTTCACTTATCTCCCCTTTTCAGCTACACTTCTCTTAGACTTGTCATATTTTTCATTCAGAGTAGCTAATTTCTCCTTGGCTTCATTCAGCTCTGCCATCTGGGCTTCTAGGACTTGAATCTCATTCATCAACTTCTGCATATCAAGGCTTGGAGCCTGCTCTGATGTTGGTGCTGGTGCTGGTGCTGATGTTGATGGAGCTGTCTCCACTGTCTGCCCTGTGGGAGGAGTGACAATTTGAGGGGGATCCTCAAGGTTGATTACTTGTTGAGGGGGTTGAGATGTTTGGCCTCCTTCTTTCTGCTGTAGGGCTGCCTGTAATGCAGCCTCTGTCTCTACCAATTTTCCCTCTGTCTGTACCAGTTGCTTATGCAGTGATAGCAGCATGGCTGCTACATCCTGGTCCTTCCTTTGCTGGGCAATGTCTTCTGTTTGAGGGTGAAGGGTTGCTGGGAGCTTCACCATCTTTCTTAAGGCTGCAATATCTGCATCTCTTTATTTTAGCAGTGCTTGTATAGCTTTGGGATCCTTTGGGTCATGCCCAAGCTCTATGATTATATCCTCCAAAGACCTGATCCTGTTGTCTTTGGCCTGAGAGGATGCCTTCTCCAACTCAAGTTGGGAAGTTGTATTGTTCAGGCTATTTTCCAACTTACGTGCCAAGAAGGTCTTGTCTGCAAGTGTCGAGTAGACCATCTCACCCGTTTGATTGTGAAGTTCTATCTGGTCCATAGGGTGGATGTCTTTTGCAAGAACCTCAAGGTTGGTTCTTATATAGTCTGCAGCTGACTGTGGCTGCAGCATAGTGGGCATGAAATGACTCATTGTCATTTTCCCCTCTGTTATGTCATATGCTGACATAAGCCTCAGCTGGTTTGTAGGGGCCATCTTAAGCAAGTGATTATAGAGCTGGAGCCTAACTGGCTCATTTCTCTTCTTGATGTCAATGAATTGTTGCTTAATGCCTGATTCAGCTCTCCTTTGCTGACTTGAGGAGCTGACCTCTCCTCCAAGGGTTCTTTCTTGTTCTTGCTGAAAGGAACTGGCAGATGCCTCCATGCTTGGTGGACCCATACCCAATGATTGCCCAATAGGCATTTCTTCTTCAGAGAGGGGATTTAATCTCTGCCTTTTCTCCCCTTGGTTTGTGGATGCGGTGAGGGGAGTCTCTTGCTCTCTGTCCCTCTTCTTGCCTCTTTCCTCATTTACAGGTGTTTGGAGCACTGAGGTCTCCACTACTGTTTCCTGCCTTGGAGGCACACTTTGTTGAGCCTGCTGCTCAGTAGAAATGGGAGCTTCAACCACTTGTTCTTGCTGTTTTGGCTGCTCTTTTTATTGTTCTGCTGTAGGAGGTGGTTGTTCCTACTCCATCTCCTTTTCTTTACCCTTGCTTGACACCTGATGAACAGTTTTAGCTGCTTGCTGGTGGGGTGTAAAGGATGAGGCAGCTGCTCCAAGTTGCCTTTGATAGGAAGAGGAAACCTGCCCACAAGTTTCCAAGTCAGCTTCTTTCTCAAGTTTCTTTGCCTCTCTTTGTAGTATTTCCTCTCTAATACTTGCCTCTTCTAGAGTGCCCTCTTTCCATCTTAACTGGTTTGCATATTTTTCAATATGAGGCAACCTGACATGATCATAACTAGCCATCTTATATTTGACCCTTCTAAGACTAATGAAGTGATTGGGGTCATAGGGTGACCAGAGGAAACTGGTTTGCAATTGGAGACCCTCTAGGATGCTATCTGCTTCTTTCCATCCTTCTTCCCTTTTGTTATACAGGAAAGGCCCTAGCTGGTTTCTGATTTTAAGTTGTACCTTCTTGTTTTTGCTGTGGAAATGGACTTGGTCTGCATTTCCAAACTGCCTGAAATACTCTAAGGCAAAGAGTCTCATAGGGACATATCTTGGCAGCCTATATGGGGCCAACTCACAGCCATATATTCTGATTACTGTATGGTTTTGGTAGAAGTACCAATCCCCAATGTTGTAGGCCTTTGAGAGCTGGAGTATCCTCTGCATCTCATCTATCAATCTTGGAGGGGGGGTGCCCAATAACAATGTCATAGCTGGATGGATGAAGAGGTCTATGAACTCACAGTAGTTGTATGGTGAGTAAGAGGTGTGGTGAAAGACTGAAGTCCAAAATACCACAGACCTTGGGTTTCCCTGAGCATCAAGCTTCTTGAGAGGAATAGGGAAGCCATTAGGTTGATAGAATAGAAACAAATGATAGATGTATGAGGTGTATCTGAACACCTTTTCCCTCTCTAGATTCATCAATTGTTCATGAATCTTGTTGGCAATGTATGCAGCATAATCATAGCGCACAGCAGGAGGAATTCCAGGGGAGAAGATAGACATCATTGCCAGTATGGTTTCATCAGCATCCTCAACTGATCTGTAACCTAGGACATAACTGATCAAATCCACAAGCAACCTGCCCAACTCATTGAAATATACATTTCCTATTGGAGGGGTCCTCAGAGTTTCAGAGCTTGATTCAATGAATAGCTGATTTATCTTTAAGATTTGGGCACTAGACAGCTTGCCTCCTTTCTTTAGTAAGTCCCTCATGGAGAGAGGAGTCAATGGCTTTGTAGAGTGAAAGTTCAGCATCTGATTTATGGCCTCAGGAGTGATATGGAACAAAACTGAACCTGAGGGACTGAGAACAGCTCTTTGACATGGGTCATAGCTGGAACAGCATCGATGGATCAAGTCTGGAAGGACATTGACTTGGGGGAGGTTATAAATGGGCAAATTGGAGTCCCAAATCCCTAGAATATCAGTTCCACTGAGGTGCTGGGCCTTCAGCTCATTGAGTACATGGATATTATATTTGGTGTTCATTGAGAGTGTCTCTGTCATCTGGTAATCCCTATCACCCAGGGCCTGCCATTCCAGCTCCCTGTGCG
The DNA here is from genome assembly GCA_031772625.1 of Pinus tabuliformis. Lineage (NCBI taxonomy): Eukaryota > Viridiplantae > Streptophyta > Pinopsida > Pinales > Pinaceae > Pinus > Pinus tabuliformis. Next base: position 1,016,210,393 of record CM062804.1, read on the forward strand.
GGGCATTTAAAGGGGCAACATTCAAAGCCACCAGTTTTTCCATGGTTAACTGGCACTCTGATTGGTACTAGAACTTGTTTTACTGGGCAGAGCAACACAGAGGGGTATTTTTGCAAAAGTAAGGCAAATTGCAAGGGAAAACAGGGTAAATTGTGGTGAGAACAATTGAAATGCTCCCCAAGGGAGTTGAAGAGCAAATGCTGGGACTAATAAGACTGTTTTCACGGTGAATTAGTGTAGCAAGGTTTAAGTCCACGAATGTGCGAACTAACTATTAATTGATGGAAACTTGGCTCAATGCGGATTTCTGTAGGTGAATTTCGCCCTTATAACTGAAGATGAATGCTGGTCACTAGAGAATTGCTGGTAATTATCGTGATTTTCACTCTTTTTATGCTTGCTTGGTAAATTATATTCAAAACCAGGCGCGGAGGGGAAACTCGGATAAATACCTGGTAAAACTTTGGCAATGGTGACCAATGCAGGTGAATTTGCAGGCGCCCACGGTCTTTAAGTCGAATTCTGCAGGTTGGCGGCGAAATGGTCGTAATATGCATGCAGGAGAGAAAAACAGTTCTTATGGTAAAAGTGACAAAAACCGTGAATTTTGGCGAAAATATGGACTTTTTGGGTTATTGGCGCTTTTTTTGGATGATGTCAGCATGACGTCATCGGGTGGGGTCGGGTACGGAAGGGTGACGTGGCGGCCTGTGAGTGGTCCACGGAGACTGGTGAGGTGGCGGACAGGTCGGAGCAGTGGCGCGCCTGGCGCTGACGTGGCGCTGAGTTGACATGATGCGGATGTGACGTAGCGGTGACGTGGGCAGGCGGTATAGGAAGGGTGGTAAGCGATTCCATCGGACCACTTATGGTACGGTGGTGGTATTGGCAGGCGGCCTCCCGATAAGATTTGGGAGCGACGCGTGGCAGAGGCCTGACGTCACCCTCTGACACTTTTCGGGAGGTAACGTCCGGTCATCGGGGGCCGCCCGATATTGATATGGGTCGTCGGATGGGAAAGCCCAGATCCGACGGTCGACGGGTCGATAAGATGGAAGTACGATATGGTAGCGGGGCGGGGAATATTTTATTGTATTCCTTGAAATCCGCGCCCGGGCGGAACTTTAAGCTTTGGCGGTTTTGCGGGTTTTTTCAATGTTTTTTTTTTTGTAAAAAATGCGCATTGCAAATAAACTTTGGACAAAGCGGAAAAATGGGTTTTTAGTGCTTATTGCAAATAGTGCGGGTTAGGGGTAATAGTGGGTTTTTACAAAGCTTTATGTAAGTAAAGTGGGTAAATATTTCAAAGGTTTGTAAAGGGAAGAAGGGGTAGGAACCAACGTGGGGTCAGTTTAATCCCTGATTTTGAACAAAGCATCTTGTTTCAGACTTGGATTCTGTATGGTTGTCCAATATTTGGACATATGGCTATAATGCCAAGGGGGAGGGAATATACATATTGTTGGGGTTTTATACACCATGGTGTTATAGTAGTAGGGAAAGGGAAACATAGGGATTTAAGTGTAGATAGAGTTAGTAGTTAGTATTGGAGGGGAATAGGAATGGGAAGTGATAGATACTAAGTTTTAAGGAAACAAACTTAGTTAGGAAGTAGATCAAAATGAAAAGAATTTTACACAAGAAATGTGGCTCTTAATGCAACAAGAATTAACAAAAGAGTTTGACTTCTTTCATGAACATAGGTGGTCTTGGGATGTTAGCAAGGAGTGTGATGGGGGATGATTGGGAAGTTAGACATGCTTCATCTTGCTGCTACAATATTGCTGAAAAAGGAAGAGCTGCACTGACACCATGTTTTTCCTTTGCTTAGGCCAGTGAACAGTCATAAATCATGCTTCTGCAACCCCATCTACCTACCCACTCTATTGCCTAGCATTTTTTGTTACTTCAAGGAGGGTGCATTTGGACTTGCAAACCCTTATGTGCCTTTTCTTTTCCTTTGGCTTTTCTTTTGGTTTTCTATCTAAGGCTAGCCTTATCACTTCCAAGGCCCCAGATTAAGCAGTTGGGAACCTTCATTCTTTACCTAACTACTTTATCTGCCAAGATTGAACAGTTTGGACAGATTTCTTTCTCTAATCTACAACAAGAAATTGAAACATGGCATGACCCAGCTTAGACTGTTGGATCACCCATTCAAAAGTAGGACATCATCCACCATCTGTAGATATATGTGTTCCACAAGAATATGAGATCTTTGCATCACCAAAGTAGATCATATTGGCACTTCCCCTGCCAATCATGAAAAATGAAACCTATTGGTATAGGTAGCTAACAGTGGCTCCACTTGGGGATGGTTTTTCTTCTTGAAAGACCAAGAACAGAAGGTCAGATTGCCTTGGCTTTTGACTTCTTCTCAAAACTTGAAAACTTCCTCTTTGGACTTCAAAACTGGAATCTGCCACCATTGTGGAACTTGCTGAAATAAAGGCCTTTTCCTGCTTATATACAACACTTCTTAAACTGAGCTATTTACATGCTGAAAGAAAATAGTATATACAACTGATTATGTACAGTGAAGAAGCCATGCTATACATATGGAAAGTAATCAAAGTAGTGCTTTAACATCCGGCCATTTACAGGGCCCTCTTCAGCTTCAGTGCCATCCAGATTTTCCAAGAAATAAGTGTTATTTCCTTGTACTGCTTGAATAACAAAAGGCCCTCTCCAAAGGGAATCGAATTTGCCGTGCTTACCCTTGTCTTCTCTTCTTGAATCCCATTTAAGCACTTTATCCCCAATGAAGAAATCTTCAACCTTGGTTCTTCTATCAAAGGCTTTCTTCAGCTTCTCTTGTAGGATTTGAACTCTGTTATACACTTGATCTCTGGTTTGCTGCAAACATATAATTTGGTTTATTCTTCTTTGCATGTCATTTGGTTCAGCTTGACTTTCTTGAAGTAGCTTCATGACAGGGACCCCCAAGGATGAAGGGAACTTGGCTTCCATTCCATAAACCAATTCATATGGGCTGACCCCTATAGATCTCTTGGTTGTTAGCCTGTCTGCCCATAAGGCATTTACCAGCTTCTTGTGCCAATTTTTCTTATTCTCTTCTAGTACCTTCTTGATGATGTTGATAAGACTTTTGTTAGATGATTCAGCTAACCCATTGCCTTGAGGATAGTATGCAGTAGAATGGCCCAAAGTAATGTGGAGTTTGTGGCAAAAGTTCACCATTTTCTTGGATTTAAAAGCAGCAGCATTGTCTATTATAATCTTGTCAGGACAACCAAATCTAGAAAGGATATTGGTCTCAAGGAACTGAATAATGGTAGAGTCATTTGCTTGTCTACATGGAACAGCCTCAATCCATTTAGTAAAGTAATCTGTGGCTGTTAGAATCCGTCTATGTTGGCCTGAGGATGAAGGATGAATTTCCCCAATGAAGTCCAAGCCCCATTGCTGAAAGGGTCATTCTGTTGCAACAGGCTTTAAGGGAAGTGGTAGTAACTTTATTTTTCCCTCAAACACTTGACATTTGTGACATGTAGTGGTAAATTTTTTAACATCAGAGAACAGAGTAGGCCAGTAGTAACCTGCTCTTAATATTTTATCCACAGTGGACTTCCAGTACAAATGTCCACCACAATCACCTGCATGAAATTCTTTCATAACATTGTCAGTTTCATCCATATTCAAACAGTTCAGCAGTATACCTTCATGATTTTTCCATAGTAAATTACCATTTATAACACAAAATCTTGAAGCTTTCATTTTTAGAAATCTAGATTTGGTTCTGGACAATCTTGGGGGAGCACACAGGTTTTGCAATATATAATAGATGTCAGAATACCACAGGGATTGTTCAAAGGCTTCATTGATCTTTGGAGTCGCCAGCTCTGATTCATTGTCCAGTTGGTTAATGTCCAAGGCTTGAAAGTTTGCTTCAGACATTAATTTAGCCAAACCTTGCCCTTTTATCAGTTTTGTAGGTCTTATCTCAATGTCAAATTCTAAAATGTTGGCAATCCATTTTCCTCTTCTGCCCTCTAAGTTTTCTTGAGTGAGTATGTCTTTCACAATGGGGCTTGGTACATAAGCTATAACATGGGAGTATAAGATGTAGATCCTAAAGTCTTTGATGGCTTTGACCAAAGCATAAGCTTGCTTCTCCATGATCTGATATTTCAGAGGTGCATCTCTAAGGGCTCTACTAAAGAAAGCAATAGGTTTTTCATTTCCTTGGTCATCTTTCTGTAATAAGACAGCAGCAATGGTATGCTGGGAGGCAAAAGAGAAAATGATAAATTCTCTGTCAAATTGAGGATTTGTTAAGACTGGGGTTTGGGTAAGGGCCAATTTTATACCTTCAAAAGCTTGATTTTCTTCTACTGTCCATTTTACTTTTGAATCCTTCTTTAGCATGTTGTTTAGTAATCTGATCAATTCTGCTAAATTTGGGATAAACCTCCTTAAAAAGTTGATCTTTCCCAGGAAGGCTTGTAATTCTTTGATGTTTCTTGGATGGGGCATTTGCAAGATGGCCTGTATCCTGTCTGGGTCAATTCTAATGCCATCCTTTGAAATGATATGACCCAACAGCTTACCTTCTTCCAAACCAAATAGAGACTTCTTAGGATTTAAGGAGATCCCATACTTCCTACATGTTATGAATATTTGTCTCAAGTGTTTCAGATGTTCTTGGTCAGATTTTGAGAAAGGTGTGAGGTCATCTAAGTAAATGACAAGAAAGTCATGAATCTCTTTAGCAAAAGCAATATCCATTGCTCTTTGAAATGTAGCTCCTGCATTTTTCAAGCCAAAAGGCATTTTGACATATTTGAAAGTTCCCCATGGGGTTGTGAAAGTTGTTTTATCTTGATCATCAGGGTGGACTAGGATCTGATTAAAGCCTGAGAACCCATCAAGTAATGAGATCCTGGAAGCCCCTACCACTCTTTGGAGAATATGATCCATTTTAGGTAAGGGATAATTGTCTTTGAGGGATACTTGGTTCAAATTCCTTAGATCAACACAAAGCCTAATCTCAACAGTTTTCTTTCTTGTGGGCACCAAGTTTGAAATCCAGTCTGAAAACCTGATTGGTGCTATGATACCAGCTTTAAACATTTTTTGTACCTCTTTCTCAATTGAAGGGAGAAGCATAGGATTGATCCTTCTCAATTTCTGCTTGAATGGCTTTTGATTAGGCTTGAGAGGGATGGTGTGTTGGATAACCGAGGTGTCATAGGATTTTAAATCCTCATAACTCCATGCAAACACATCTTGGAACTCTTTAAAGAGGTCAATGTATTTAGGCTTCTGGTCAGGAGGTAAAGATGCAGACAATTTTATTATTTTGGGTTTTTCAGTAGTTCCAATGTTGCATTCTTCAATGGCAGCATTAAGGGGCTGCATTTTTGGTTTTCTAGGAACATCATTCGAATCAAAAATGTCCTCCAATGGAGTCAGGCCTGTTGGTAGAAAGTTATCCTTTAGCTCTATGATTTCAGCCTCTGTACCAGCTACTTCATCCAAATGCAGTTGTTCAAGTTCTTGTATTTTTTCCTTGTCAAAGTTTGTTGGACAGAGTATTTGATTTGCTGTTTTGGGTGATATTGCTATTTGGTCCTGTTCACTCAATGGTTGTGTGTCTTTCACAGAATCAACATCAATGTTCAAGCCTGAAAATTCATGCTGCAAGGTTAAGAAATTATTTATCTGTGTGTCATCCTCAAAGACTTGCCAGTCTTTAACATTGTTTGGGACAGAAGGTATGTGTTTTATCTCAGCTGTGAAACAATGATTGGGTTCAAAAGGCAATTTGCATGTGCTAGCGAATGTAGCTAAACTGTGTGCATGAAGGTTGTGGGTTCTAGCTATTTTGGTTATTTGAAATTCACTAAAGGTTTTAAGCATTTCAATAGCAGCAGACCTGTATGACCTTAGTCTTTTGTCATTGGTGACAAAATTGCCTTTCACTTGTTGGATAATAAGGTCTGAATCTCCCATGATTGAAACTTTCGTGGCCTGCAATGATTTTACCATTTTGAGGCCTAGCAAAAGAGCCTCATATTCTGCCATATTGTTAGTGCATCTGAAATTCAATCTATAGGCTCGACCTTGTGCATGATTGCTTTGTTTATTATGAATCCACACTCCAGCTCCTGCCCCTAATTTGTTGACTGACCCATCAAACTCAAGGAACCATAGGATCTCTTGATTTAGGGGATTTTCCACATCTTGTTCATGACTTGGAATTATAAGTTGGATTTCTTGTCTATTATCTAGTTTGTCCTTTGGAATTGCCTCATCAATTGGATTCTCAATCTTGATTTCTTGGGAACTTGATTGCTCACTCATGTGTAGATCTTGTTCAAGCATGATAGATTTGTTATCACCCATTGGACTTACATCATTATTGAACAGAATAAAGGAGTCCATATCTGAATGGACTGCATAAATAGGGAAATTTTGAGGTTTTTCTTCACTACTCACCATGTATTTCATGAGTGACTCTCTGTATAGCCTCTTGGGTTGCCCAAAGACAGAGATGGTGGCATATGACATGTCTAATTGCAGGGAACCTTGGAGTTTAGCCCCCCATGATCTTGATAACAGCATTCCATACTTGGGTGGGATATCAGCAACTACAACATCCATCAAGATTGTCTTATTTGGGTATTGGACAAGTGACACACATAGATCCTTTATGAGGCCTAAACACTTAACTTGGCTGGAGTCAAATGAAAATAGGTCATTATATGGTCTTGTAATATCTAGATTCAACCTCTCCATGACTGATTTAGGCATCAGGTTATGAGAGGCGCCTGAGTCAAACATTGCATTGTGTAATATCTTATCATGAACATGCAAGCTGACATAAAAAGGTAAAATTCCAGCCACTGCTGTCTTTCCATCAACCTCAGGATCGGAAAGTAGTTCTGGGGTGTCATCCAATACATTGACATCATCTTTATTATGAGTAAGTTGAAGGGATTTCTTGATTTTTTGTTTATAGATGTTATGCTTAGCTAACTTTGAGAGAGGTATGGCTATCTTCAATTTTCCAATTTCAACTTCTAAGTCAAAAGGTTTTTCAGATTGGGTCTTGGTGTTTTGGTTAACAATCTTTTCTTTCTCAATTGAATTCTTAGAGCTTTCTTCTTGATTCTCATTTTGATCTTGAGGCTTGACCTGTTTACTCATCTTTTGAGAAGTATTGCTTGGATTAGGCTGCAAGGGTGATGTAGCCATTGGTTGTTGATTTGAGGGAGATGCTGCAGTTATTTCTTCAACTGTTACTTCATTTGTAATTGAATCAGTTTTGTCAATTGGCTCTGTGACAATGGTTTTCTTAGGCAGTGGAGTGTCCTTTGTTTTCTCAGGTTGTGTCACATTTATAGTTCTACTCCTTAGCTTGTATTGCTTATGAACTTCATAAACAGCTGAGTCATAGCCTTGTTTAAAGTCAAATGACTCACCTGACTTAGTTTGGAACTACTTAATGTCATCCTCCTTATGATCTTCTTGACTCAGAAAAACTTCTTGATCATCATTCAGGCCCATCAGGTTAATGTGGGTGTCATCTATCTGCTCATTTGAAGTGGATGTTTCTATATAATTTTCTTGGAACGGAGGTCTAATCTCTGGTTCAGAACTGGCCTTGCCAGCGTTAGGGTTTTGATTCCTCCTAAAGTTGGGATTCCTGATAGGGTTATTTTGTGGTGCTTCCCATGATGACTTCCTCTCAACTGATTCTACTCTATCACCTAACCTATGCATGCCCGTGATTATTGCATCTAACTTCTGATCCCAGCCTGAAGGCTCTTCTTTGAAGGTAGTCTTTCTTTCAGTTCTGGTCCTATTTCTCCTAGCTATCAAGTTGGCCTCTACGCTTACTGCTATGTCTTGCATTTCAGCTAAAGTCCGGGGAGCTCTTTCTCTTAATTGATATGCCATATCTGAATCAAACCCATCAGGAAAGGTATATAGGGCCAGATCCGGTGGGGGTCTAAGATTTTGGGGAATAGCATTGTAGACATTGTTAAACCGAGCACAGTAGTCCAAGACAGTTTCTTGTGGACCTCTTTTGATTGTATTGTATTCAGATAAAATATGAAGTGGGTCCTTTTTCTTCTCCCATCTGTTGATAAATGCTTGATACAGGGCTTCAGGGTCAGCTATAGAGTTTACTGGAAGCGACCTAAACCATGTTCTTACATCTCTTGTTAGGCTTTGCACAAAAATTTTCATTCTAACCCCATCATCATCTATCTCGTAATTTTCAAAGTAGTCCTGCATTTTCTTAGTATGTTGAAGGGCTGGATAAGAGCCAGTATCATCAAAATATGAAATCTTGCTTTGGTACTCTTGGGGCATAGGAGCTGGATTGGCCGGTAACTGCAGTGGAGCATATCTATTAGCCATGTTTGGAGGGACAACAGGGATAACAGGGATGAATGGGACAAGTGGAGGAAAGGGAATGACAGGGGTATGTGTAGTTGATGGAGGAGTTGGAAGAATGCCTTGTGAAGTGGATGAAGAACTAGTGGATTGTGGACCAGTGGTATGAAGATGTAGAGAAGCCTTAGCAGGGGTTGGAATGTCAGTTGGGAGACCTGCTTCTGAACTAGAATCTGATAAAGTCCCTTCTGATTTGTGTCTCTTAAGGATTCTTGAAATCAAGTTTGGGTTCTGAAACTCAGGTGATGGGTCAGGATCTGGGTTAGATCTTGTATAGCGAGTTTTCTTCTTAGGAGCCAGCTTCTGTGATTTTTTTTTTTAGGAGAATATTCAAGGAAGCTAATGATATTTTGACAAGGACTGATCAGGTACAACACAATTGTCTGGAACTTAAGACTGGACAGAGATTGAGTGAGGCAGCTTTCATATACTTCTGCAAATGCAAAGCAGAGGTTTTTCTAAGGTTGTGTAGCTGTCATTCAAGCTTTATGTACAGTATTAAGGATCAGACATAGGGTTATAAAGTTTATTCAGTCCCCAGTGGAGTCGCCATTTATGTTAACACCCAGGTTGTTCCCTTTGACTCCTGAGGGAACACGGCCGGGGTAACCACTAACCAAGCTTTGGATTACAGGTTCTAGCCAACTTGTAATCAGAGAGGGCTCTCTCTTTGAATTTTTTAACTTTGTTCTTGAGGATCTTAGGCTAGTTATGTGGTGAGGGTTTGGTTTAAAATTTTGGTTGAGTGATGTCTTTCAATACCTAAGATGAGATATTTAGACAGTTTTAGTCCATTGGGCAATGGAGTCTGTGGTTATAGGTTGTTTGAAGTGTTTGAGTGGGATTATTTAAACTGCAGGGCCAATAAGATATTCCATGAAACAAACTTGAAATTGTGATGATGAAATATGGTTAGTCAGTGGAAGGCAATTAAGAGTTTTCCACTAAACTGGTGGTGTGAGAATGAGATATATTACCCAGGAGCAGGCTTGAATTCCTGAACAATAATCACTGTAAAAATTATAGTCTGAAAGTGCAGCAATTAAGAATTACACTATCATAGCTATAACTGAGGAAAACATTCATAACAGCATAGATTGAGTTCAGGGTATTCCATGAACAAATCCTGAAACTATTCTTTTTCTTTGCTATCCAACTGTGAAACATAGAACATGAATGGATTATGAAGGAATGAAATACATAACGAAGAGGTTAAAGAAACTTATTGTGTCATGACATATGCAGGAATCCTGTAGCTTTCAGCAAACACACCACAACGCATCAAACAACACCGAACTTTCGAAATTCCATCAGCTCTTTGTATTAAACTCTGAACATTTACAGCATAGGATGTCTTGAAGAGAAAATCAACAACCCTTGCAAGCTTATGCGAGGGGGAATATATACAATCGGTTTTACAAAAATATCTGAACTGCTGAGTCATTTGATTAATAAATACGTCCACCAACTTTCAGAAAAGCAGACAAAGAATTTATTGCTGCTCTAAATACAAAATAAATACTCTTTAGTTCTGTCAGAAGTCTTTTTGATCTTTGGAGGCCACTGAGTCGGTTGAGCATTTCTGCATTAATGCTGAATGATATGTCTTTATGGTTCTGTCATGTTGTAGCTTTCTCGGCCCTGTCATCTGTAGCTATCAGTGTTGCTTTAGTGGCCGAATTGGTTTGCTGAGTTGGCTCAGTCCCTTCTTCTCCAGTCATACTGAATGCATCAAATTTTCTGAACATGATGACTTATATTTTGATGAAAAAACTTGATGAAAGCGTCTTGTTTACAATAATAATTGTATCATGCTGGTCCACCACTCCTGTGTAGGCAATTGATGCCTCAAAATTGTGCCTAGAGTTTCATCTGCCTCAGGGTACTTGAAGTAAGTAGGAGGCACTTCAAACAGATGTCTGATTTCATTCATAATAAAAAACAAATTTTCTACTTTTTCATAAAGGCTCTGCCCAGATGCAGGCCCTGCTTCCTCTGGAGTGCTTGATCCTCCAGTGATGTGATTGGTGGCAAATGTGTTTACCCTTTTTGCATAGTTCTCATGTGATAGTAGCCTTCCTGCACTGTTCATTAAGCTGGGAAGGCCTCGGGTGTGCAATGTTGTGAACTTAACAGTGAATTTGTTTACTTCTGTTTGCATTTCCTGGCACCTTCTATCTAATGTCTGCACCAGATTTCTCAATGTAAGGACCCTCTTTATCATCAGGATGGTTTCAGTTCTATTGGGGATTCCTATTGTTGCTAGGTGAGGACCTGTGCGGTTATTTAGAACATTGATCATTCTATTGGCTATCTCAGGCATAGTGCCTAGAGATGCCCTTGCTCTTTGGCTTTCCTTGTGTGCCCTGCCTATGAGCTCCATGTGCTCATGAATAGTCTCTATATACTGCCATTGATCTGTTATTGATTGGCCAATGTTGGCCCATAAAACTTTCTTGACCTCAGCCACCACCTTGTCAAGGGTGAGCTCTTTCTCCAGCTCCTTTATCTTCTCCTTAAGGGCCTTCACTTCTCTCCCCTTTTCAGCTACACTTTGCTTAGACTTGTCATATTTTTCATTCAGAGTAGCTAATTTCTCCTTGGCTTCATTCAGCTCTGCCATCTGGGCTTCTAGGACTTGAATCTCATTCATCAACTTCTGCATATCAAGGCTTGGAGCCTGCTCTGATGTTGGTGCTGGTGCTGGTGCTGATGTTGATGGAGCTGTCTCCACTGTCTGCCCTGTGGGAGGAGTGACAATTTGAGGGGGATCCTCAAGGTTGATTACTTGTTGAGGGGGCTGAGATGTTTGGCCTCCTTCTTTCTGCTGTAGGGCTGCCTGTAATGCAGCCTCTGTCTCTACCAATTTTCCCTCTGTCAGTACCAATTGCTTATGCAGTGATAGCAGCATGGCTGCTACATCCTGGTCCTTCCTTTGCTGGGCAATGTCTTCTGTTTGAGGGTGAAGGGTTGCTGGGAGCTTCACCATCTTTCTTAAGGCTGCAATATCTGCATCTCTTTCTTTTAGCAGTGCTTGTATAGCTTTGGGATCCTTTGGGTCATGCCCAAGCTCTATGATTATATCCTCCAAAGACCTGATCCTGTTGTCTTTGGCCTGAGAGGATGCCTTCTCCAACCCAAGTTGGGCAATTGTATTGTTCAGGCTATTTTCCAACTTACGTGCCAAGAAGGTCTTGTCTGCAAGTGTCGAGTAGACCATCTCACCCGTTTGCTTGTGAAGTTCTATCTGGTCCATAGGGTGGATGTCTTTTGCAAGAACCTCAAGGTTGGTTCTTATATAGTCTGCAGCTGACTGTGGCTGCAGCATAGTGGGCATGAAATGACTCATTGTCATTTTCCCCTCTGTTATGTCATATGCTGACATAAGCCTCTGCTGGTTTGTAGGGGCCATCTTAAGCAAGTGATTATAGAGCTGGAGCCTGACTGGCTCATTTCTCTTCTTGATGTCAATGAATTGTTGCTTAATGCCTGATTCAGCTCTCCTTTGCTGACTTGAGGAGCTGACCTCTCCTCCAAGGGTTCTTTCTTGTTCCTGCTGAAAGGAACTGGCAGATGCCTCCATGCTTGGTGGACCCATACTCAATGATTGCCCAATAGGCATTTCTTCTTCAGAGAGGGGATTTAATCTCTGCCTTTTCTCCCCTTGGTTTGTGGATGCGGTGAGGGGAGTCTCTTGCTCTCTGTCCCTCTTCTTGCCTCTTTCTTCATTTACTGGGGTTTGGATCACTGAGGTCTCCACTACTGTTTCCTGCCTTGGAGGCACACTTTGTTGAGCCTGCTGCTCAGTAGAAATGGGAGCTTCAACCACTTGTTCTTGCTGTTTTGGCTGCTCTTTTTGCTGTTCTGCTGTAGGAGGTGGTTGTTCCTGCTCCATCTCCTTTTCTTTACCCTTGCTTGACACCTGATGAACAGTTTTAGCTGCTTGCTGGTGGGGTGTAGAGGATGAGGCATCTGCTCCAAGTTGCCTTTGATAGGAAGAGGAAACCTGCCCACAAGTTTCCAAGTCAGCTTCTTTCTCAAGTTTCTTTGCCTCTCTTTGTAGTATTTCCTCTCTAATACTTGCCTCTTCTAGAGTGCCCTCTTTCCATCTTAACTGGTTTGCGTATTTTTCAATATGAGGCAACCTGACATGATCATAACTAGCCATCTTATATTTGACCCTTCTAAGACTAATGAAGTGATTGGGGTCATAGGGTGACCAGAGGAAACTGGTTTGCAATTGGAGACCCTCTAGGATGCTATCTGCTTCTTTCCATCCTTCTTCCCTTTTGTTATACAGGAAAGGCCCTAGCTGGTTTCTGATTTTAAGTTGTACCTTCTTGTTTTTGTTGTGGAAATGGACTTGGTCTGCATTTCCAAACTGCCTGAAATACTCTAAGGCAAAGAGTCTCATAGGGACATATCTTGGCAGCCTATATGGGGCCAACTCACAGCCATATATTCTGATTACTGTATGGTTTTGGTAGAAGTACCAATCCCCAATGCTGTAGGCCTTTGAGAGCTGGAGTATCCTCTGCATCTCATCTGTCAATCTTGGAGGGGGGGTGCCCAATAACAATGTCATAGTTGGATGGATGAAGAGGTCTATGAACTCACAGTAGCTGTATGGTGAATAAGAGGTGTGGTGAAAGACTGAAGTCCAAAATACCACAGACCTTGGGTTTCCCTAAGCATCAAGCTTCTTGAGAGGAATAGGGAAGCCATCAGGTTGATAGAATAGAAACAAATGATAGATGTATGAGGTGTATCTGAACACCTTTTCCCTCTCTAGATTCATCAATTGTTCATGAATCTTGTTGGCAATGTATGCAGCATAATCATAGTTCACAGCAGGAGGCATTCCAGGGGAGAAGATAGACATCATTGCCAGTATGGTTTCATCAGCATCCTCAACTGATCTGTAACCCAGGACATAACTGATCAAATCCACAAGCAATCTGCCCAACTCATTGAAATATACATTTCCTATTGGAGGGGTCCTCAAAGTTTCAGAGCTTGATTCAATGAATAGCTGATTTGTCTTTAAGATTTGGGCACTAGACAGCTTGCCTCCTTTCTTTAGTAAGTCCCTCATGGAGAGAGGAGTCAATGGCTTTGTAGAGTGAAAGTTCAGCATCTGATTTATGGCCTCAGGAGTGATATGGAACAAAACTGAACCTGTGAGAACAGCTCTTTGACATGGGTCATAGCTGGAACAGCATCGATGGATCAAGTCTGGAAGGACATTGACTTGGGGGAGGTTATAAATGGGAAAATTGGAGTCCCAAATCCCTAGAATATCAGTTCCACTGAGGTGCTGGGCCTTCAGCTCATTGAGTACATGGATATTATATTTGGTGTTCATTGAGAGTGTCTCTGTCATCTGGTAATCCCTATCACCCAGGGCCTGCCATTCCAGCTCCCTGTGCGGGGCATTTAAAGGGGCAACATTCAAAGCCACCGGTGTTTCCATGGTTAACTGGTACTCTGATTTGTACTAGAACTTGTTTTACTGGGCAGAGCAACACAGAGGGGTATTTTTGCAAAAGTAAGGCAAATTTCAGGGGAAAACAGGGTAAATTGTGGTGAGAACAATTGAAATGCTCCCCAAGGGAGTTGAAAGAGCAAATGCCGGGACTAATAAGACTGTTTTCACGGTGAATTAGTGCAGCAAGGTTTAAGTCCACGAATGCGCGAACTAACTATTAATTGATGGAAACTTGGCTCAATGCGGGTTTCTCTAGGTGAATTTCGCCCTTATAACTGAAGATGAATGCTGGTCACTGGAGAATTGCTGGTAATTACCATGATTTTCACTCTTTTTATGCTTGCTTGGTAAATTATATTCAAAACCAGGCGCGGAGGGGAAACTCGGATAAATACCTGGTAAAACTTTGGCAATGGTGACCAATGCAGGTAAATTTGCAGGTGCCCACGGTCTTTAAGTCGAATTCTGCAGGTTGGCTGCGAAATGGTCGTAATATGCATGCAGGAGAGCAAAACAGTTCTTATGGTAAAAGTGACAAAAACCGTGAATTTTGGCGAAAATATGGACTTTTTGGGTTATTGGCGCTTTTTTTTAATGATGTTAGCATGACGTCATCCGGTGGGGTCAGGTACGGAAGGGTGACGTGGCGGCCTGTGAGTGGTCCACGGAGACTGGTGAGGTGGCGGACAGGTCGGAGCAGTGGCGGGCCTGGCGCTGACGCGGCACTGAGTTGACATGACGCGGGTGTGACGTAGCGGTGACGTGGGCAGGCGGTATAGGAAGGGCGGTAAGCGGTTCCATCGGACCGCTTATGGTACGGTGGTGGTATTGGCAGGCGGCCTCCCGATAAGATTTGGGAGCGACGCGTGGCAGAGGCCTGACGTCACCCTCTGACACTTTTCGGGAGGTAACGTCCGGTCATCGGGGGCCGCCCGATATTGATATGGGCCGTCGGATGGGAAAGCCCAGATCCGACGGTCGACGGGTCGATAAGATGGAAGTACGATACGGTAGCGGGGCGGGGAATATTTTATTGTATTCCTTGAAATGCGCGCTCAGGCGGAACTTTAAGCTTTGGCGGTTTTGCGGGTTTTTTCAATGTTTTTTTTTTTGTAAAAAATGCGCATTGCAAATAAACTTTGGACAAAGCGGAAAAATGGGTTTTTAGTGCTTATTGCAAATAGCGCGGGTTAGGAGTAATAGTGGGTTTTTACAAAGCTTTATGTAAGTAAAGTGGGTAAATCTTTCAAAGGTTTGTAAAGGGAAGAAGGGGTAGGGCTTAGGTTATTAAACCAACGTGGGGTCAGTTTAATCCCTAATTTTGAACAAAGCATCTTGTTTCAGACTTGGATTCTGTATGGTTGTCCAATATTTGGACATATGGCTATAATGCCAAGGGGGAGGGAATATACATATTGTTGGGGTTTTATACACCATGGTGTTATAGTAGTAGGGAAAGGGAAACATGGGGATTTAAGTGTAGATAGAGTTAGTAGTTAGTATTGGAGGGGAATAGGAATGGGAAGTGATAGATACTAAGTTTTAAGGAAAAAAACTTAGTTAGGAAGTAGATCAAAATGAAAAGAATTTTACACAAGAAATGTGGCTCTTAATGCAACAAGAATTAACAAAAGAGTTTGACTTCTTTCATGAACATAGGTGGTCTTGGGATGTTAGCAAGGAGTGTGATGGGGGATGATTGGGAGGTTAGACATGCTTCATCTTGCTGCTACAATATTGCTGAAAAAGGAAGAGCTACACTGACACCATGTTTTTCCTTTGCTTAGGCCAGTGAACAGTCATAAATCATGCTTCTACAATCCCATCTACCTACCCACTCTATTGCCTAGCATTTTTTGTTACTTCAAGGAGGGTGCATTTGGACTTGCAAACCCTTATGTGCCTTTTCTTTTCCTTTGGCTTTTCTTTTGGTTTTCTATCTAAGGCTAGCCTTATCACTTCCAAGGCCCCAGATTAAATAGTTGGGAACCTTCATTCTTTACCTAACTACTTTATCTGCCAAGATTGAACAGTTTGGACAGATTTCTTTCTCTAATCTACAACAAGAAATTGAAACATGGCATGACCCAGCTTAGACTGTTGGATCACCCATTCAAAAGTAGGACATCATCCACCATCTGTAGATATATGTGTTCCACAAGAATATGAGATCTTTGCATCACCAAAGTAGATCATATTGGCACTTCCCCTGCCAATCATGAAAAATGAAACCTATTGGTATAGGTAGCTAACATAATCTACAGGTGTAAATAAAATATCAGAGCATAGGGGTCTCATACTTAGATGAGAATCGCTAAGAGACATTGTTTCCTTATCAATTTAGTTGCATTTTCATCCATTACATCATAAATACATTTTTCATTCATATACAAGTAAAAACATGTTGGGATCCATACATAGCCACTGTCATAATACATATTCATAACCATCATAATAAAAACAAAAATACAAAGGGTACAATATCCATAAAATCCACATATAAACCAGTATAATACTCATGAGATAACAAGGAGAAATAACCTCATATTAATGATGTGAAATCCAAACCCAGGATGGGACTTCCAAGTTCCACCCAACCATAGAATGGCTGAGCCAAATCTCTCTCTAGCCATTAACACTCGTGCCATATTCCAAGCAAGAATGTGGGATCTCATAGAACACATCAATCCAAAACCATCCAAGGCTTCCAGAGGCCAAACCACCTCAACCCATCAAACAGTGATTGGTCTCTAATCAGATTGGTCTCTACCCAAGCCTTCCAACGATCCAAGGCATTTGTTCCAACCAAGGTTTCCAGGACTAGTAACTCAACCCACAATTGTTGTCGGGATTCCAGAGCATTTGTCCAACCAAGGTTTATAGGACTAGTAACTCAACCCACCAAGGGCTTCTAGAGAATTTTTCCAACCAAGGCTTCCAGGACTAGTAACTCAACCCAAGTTGTTACAAGGATTCCAGAGCATTTGTCCAACCAGGGCTTCTAGGAACTAATAACTCAACCCAAGCTAAGGAAACATGAGAACCAACCAAAACAAAACAAGTAAATAAACCCACAATATCCATGGTTATCCAAGAAATGGAAAGTTTAGGCAATCCACTGTCAATCCAGGCACTCCTCCATGCCAATGACAGATCATGACCAACAATCCACATGCATATGCCATGCATGCCAAAACTAGTGAGGAAAACATACATGAAACTTGGTACCTACAAGAAAATCCCACTGTAGTTTCTGATCTTGGTGTCCTCTTGCGCTTTCCTGCTCTTCCTTTGCCTTCCTTCCCCAAAAATCCAAGAATGCCACACTCCTCCAAGAGTGTTCCAAGAAACTCTAAGTGTCCAAGAGTGAGAGAGAGAGACAGAATAATGAGAGAACTCCAAAAATGAACTGACCAATCTCGTCAACTGGTCCTTGGATGCCTTTTTATTAACGAGGCCTCTGTTTTCTTCATTTTCCATTTTTTTTCTTCATTTTTCTCCTCACATGCAACCTGTGACCTTTCACCTTCCTTTTCTCCTAATTTCCATTATTTTCATAAATAAAATTCCTATAAATGCCTCATGCCTTTCCAAATCCTTTTCCATTGCCTTTTCCAATTTCATTTAGCCATAATAAACTGAATGAACACCAACTAGGATGATTTTTCCCACCATTTAGCTTGGAATACATGTCCCATCAATCGTGGTCTTATATATTTTTACATTTATTTTTAACCATGGTTGTTACAAAACCCTCCCCCTTGGGGGAACACCGTCCTTGATGTTCAATGACACTTATAACCAGCAAGACTACTGAAAACGAAACATACTACCTATAGAGCTTTATAACACATCTCATTACAGTATTTACAATGACCATCTGCTAAAACATGACAAACATATCGTTTACTAGATCTTTATAACACATCTCATTACACTATTTAAAATCCAAATATACTTATACACATTTGCTTCAACCAATAAATAACCATACTATCTATGGAGCTTTATAAACTAACTCGATAGAGTATTTATAATAATACACACATATGCACGTTTTCTCAACCAAAAAATAAAAGGATACGGTGTCTGCATCTGCAACAAGGGAATCCAGAGGCTCACACCTCCACCCTCAAATTAATACCAAGATTCACCTCCTTCCCATGAATTCCATAATCCACTGCAAGGTCAAATCTAAATCCAATGTCCAGCACTATAATCATGCACCATTTTTCCTCTCAGTGAACAGTTATCAACTCATTGTTCCAGGGCACACTCCCAATGTGCATTTGATTCCATCTAGAAATGCTAATGACCAAAACAAATATATCCCCGACCTTCCCTTCTCTGCTACACAGTCCCTTGGGAAATCTAGTCAACCCCTTCTATGCAGTCACACACCTTCCAAGTTCCGTTGGCACCCCCATCCCGGGTAGTCCATCCCTTGGCAAGGCTTCCTCGCATCGGAAGATACAAAAACCAAGGCATATCCCTACCTTAAAACCATCATACCAATCATAGCATGCTCATGGAAATCAATAGACACTATTGGGTACACATGTCCCATAATGGCCATGCTCCTGAATTTCTTTACCAGCATATTTTTGCCTATTCTAATTCCTTTTGTTGTTGTTTCTAATTCTTGCAGCCAGTTTAAATCACCCAACCTAGCATTTCTACTTTCTTGTACCAATCACATAATTTCCATTAGATTCAAAATAAATTGAAATAACTTCAAATCATACCTCATTAGTAGCTCGATAATAAGGTGCACTTAAAATTCTGTTTACTTCCTGTCACAACATGTCAAATTACCATATTTGACCAAATAATCATGTATAAATATATCACATCGGGTTAGCTCAAAACACAACCATCATAGATCAAAGTCATAACTTACATGTAACCACCATAAACTAGAATCATAGATCACATGCATAATAAAACTGAAATAAAAATAATCAATCCTTAGCTTCTACCTTTGTCCTTATTTCGTACACACTCTGAATTGGTTTCCACAACCAACAACACCCAGTGCCTTCCCCTCAACCATGTGCACATACACATAGTGTTCATCCCACACATACAACCACACATAGCATACCACACCATGCAATACATGCACCTACACCTGACATACAACGCCTACACCTACACCCAGTGTACAACACAACACAATGCATGTGCCTACACCCAGTGCACAACACAACACAATACATACATACACCTAGACCCGGTGTATGAAACAACTCAATACATACATACACCTACACCCGATGTATGACATAACACATACATAATCCTACATCTGATTTACAACACAACACAATACATACACCTACATTCAGTGTACACCACAACAAAATACATACACCTACACCCGATGTACAACACAATACATATATGTACATAGAGTACAACACAATGAATACACTTTTCACGATAGCATGACTACATAATGCACATACATAGTATCGCATGCCCTCAACACAACATGTATGACATGCACACCATACCACACGTACATGAGTATAATATGTGTAACATGTACACAGTACCACATGTACACCACACCACCTGCAAAACGTTTGCACAACATCACATGTACACAACACCACCTACACAATGCCACATGTACAGTGCACCACCTGTACAACGTGTACACAATACGACATGTACATAGTACCACATGCACAACATGTACACGACACCACATGTACACAACATCACATGCACAACATGTACACAATACCATATGCACACAGCACCACATGTACAACATGTACACAGCACCACATGCTCACAACATCACTTGTACAATCATGCACACGACACCATATGTACAACATGCACACAACACCATATGTACATAGCATTGAATATACAACATGCACATAGCATCCTATGTACACAACACTGCATATCCAACATGTGCACAACAATGTATATCCATCATGTGCACAATACAATATGTACACAACATCGCATATCCAACATTTACATAGCACCATCTATACTCAACACTACATATGCAACATTCACACAACACTATCTGTACCACCTTGTACATAATCATTGCATAAACAACATGTACACACACTATATATACACAACACCACATGCGCACAACATCACATATGTAACATGTACAACATATACAACATATGCACAATAGTAGTACTACACATCCAAAACCACATTGTCTCTACCAAGTAACCTTGCTTCCATTGTCTTATCCATGCTTGTTTCAACATGTTGCAGACCACACTGCTTTCATTTCATTGGTGTATTCTTCGGTTTAGCCTGTCCATAACATAGACATTAAATAATCACATAATATCAACTCATAACCACATG
Source organism: Pinus tabuliformis (assembly GCA_031772625.1). Taxonomy (NCBI): domain Eukaryota; kingdom Viridiplantae; phylum Streptophyta; class Pinopsida; order Pinales; family Pinaceae; genus Pinus; species Pinus tabuliformis. Next base: position 1,016,230,668 of record CM062804.1, read on the forward strand.
ATACTGACCTCATATATTTTCCATGACTACTCTTCCCACTTGATTCGTCATAAACCAAGAACCTCTTCATTTCATTCACCTGCATAAGCAATCATTCCTCCACAAGAATGATCCATGACAACCCTGTCGGACAGTGAGATAGATACATAAATACATATACATAAACATTAGCACAAAGCAATCATGATCATGTCAGAAAACGACATACATACACACATACATATGTATAAACATTAACATTAAACAACCATGATCCATGACGCCCCTGTCAGACACGACATACATACATACATACATGTATACATATATAAACATAAGGATAATCATGATCACAACGTAATTACTAGATATCATAAGGTCAAGGTTAAGAGAACTCCCTTTATGCATGCAACACATGTGCAACATTGAGAACAACAGTTCCCAACATAGCCAAGGCATATGATGCCTCAAATCCATTCACCTTACCTTTCTTGATTACCTTTCCCATGATTGTCTTGTCATCGTCTATTTACCCCAATGGGCCCAACCAATCCGATTGGTTGTCATACTCTTGCCCTCAACTACCCTTACACATGCATTGGCTTCATCTGAGTCATACATTTCCTGTTGGGTACCGCACAGCTCTCCCCGAGCTCCATTAACTTCCTCCTTCCCCAACCAATTCCCCAGACTCTCAAAACATAAAAGGAAATACCAAGAACCAAGCAAGAGGAATCCAATAACAATACAACACCACAAACAAAGTGGCATGGTCATGCAGAAGATGCAAACAAAACTGTAATCAAGCACAACAAATCACCAAAAGGCCAAAAGAATAAGACTTACAACAGATACCATGACTCAGTCCCCATGGTTCTTATTCCTTCCAAGGTAAATCTCAAGCTGAGCCTTCTTTGAGATTTCATGGCATCCTCTTTTCCATTTAGTCCCTTGCATCATACTACCAACAACACATAACTGTCAGTGCATAAATAAACATAACAATACACTAGTGACCTTACCTTGTTGTGCCAAACATGTTGTCTTGCAACTGAATACATCTACACCATCACTCAAGGGACTCCAATTCCCTTGACAGATCTAGCTATAATTAGACACTAGCTGATATACCTATCAAATACATGTCCATGAATATAACACATATCCACATAATTTAGGAAAAATCAAGGTTAAGAATACTTCTTGTATATAAATAACTCATTCGTTTGGAGTTAGGGTTTCCACACATAGCCAAAGGAATTATTTCCAATTCCTTTCTTTTACCTTTACCTTGCTTCCATTGAGTCTTACTATGTACTGTCACATCACCCAATTGTTAGTTATATAAACACATCAATTGTTACCTTGTCATGTTAATACCAAGCATGTTACCCTGTAACTGCTCACACGTTCCAACCACATATTCCAAATATCAATATAATCATATCTATAAATTTGAAATCAACCTTTACGAAGACTAACAATCATGTCGTAATCCATAGTCAACTCATAGTCATTAGACATAATGCTACAACTATCACCTACTTACACTCAAGTACATATCAACTATCTCAACACATATGTGTTATTAAACCCATCTTAAAACAATATCATTTGAATGCATACTCATATTATGAAATTCATCAAACATTCAACCAACTATAAACGTACCATGTTAGATAAATCAACTAGACGACATAATAGACAAAAAAACATGTTAATTTTTGTAACTGCGGTAAAATTCCACATTTTATAGCTCAAATTACCAATATAATGATTTCATTAGATTCCTCTTTTCGAGAGGACCAAAATTGACCTAAAGATCACCCAATTTTGTTAAGCGGAAGTTGAGTTATGAATTATTTTATTCACACATATTATGGAATGGTTTGGCCCTAACCACATGAGTAACTGCTTGGATCAGTCTTAACCCCAAGTGACCCCTTAGGAAATACTATAAATAGAAGATACCTCAATATCATTTGGACACATTTTCTTTTCTCTTTTTTCTTGGTTCGCACAGGTTCGACGGAAGGATTTCACTCAAGGGTATGAAATCATAGGTGAAAGGTCGCTCTAGGTTAGGGTCTTCTCAATCTTGGTCGTTGTCACATAACATGGCATTCTAGTCCCTGGTCGTTGGTACACAAGCCTATGAGAGCGACTATAGACCCTTGGACAATGGCACAAAGTCTTATGGGAGTGACTCTGGGTTCAGAGGTAGATTGGAAGGTTCTAGTCCCTGGTCGCTCGCACCAGGTATCCCTAGGAGCGACCCTGTCATCTCGGTCGCTAGTACAACTCAGCAAGGGTGCGAGTTTGGCTTGTCGGTCACTCACACAGCTCAGAAAGGGAGTGACTTTGGGTCTTTTCATTTCAGTGATGGAGTCTCACACATAGAGACCTCATGGAAGCAACTCTGCAGTCACAGTTTCTTGCATATTGTATTCATGAGAGGGACCCTGAAGTTTCAGTCGCACACAATCAGTTTGGATGAGAGTGACCTGAGTTCAGATCTAGGGTTTATAATCTTGGTTTTAGTCAACTTCAAAGATCGGGTAGATCTGGGTTCATTTCTACTTTTATACAGATATGTAGATTTGTAGATATGATTTGTTAGTTTCTACTGCAAACATATGTATTGGGCTTATTGACAGTGACAATAGTATACAACAATATTCAACAGCATTCGGCATAGTGATAGAAGTACACATTAGTTGACATCAGTTTGTGACAACACATTACAGCCCTCAGTATGAGGATTTTGATTCCTAACATGATTAGATTTGTCTCATGTATATCATTATTGTTTTGCTAGATAGATAAACTTATGGATCATTATACTCTCTTTTTCCGCATCATTTGATGACGATCTAAGAAGAAGAATATTTGCAAGGGTTTTCCCCATAGTGGGTTTTTTCCTGGTCTCAGACCAATCTTGGTGTCTCTATGTGTGTGAATTCCTTCTTCTACTGTTCTTTTTATATTCCGTTGCATTGATGATGGTGGTGATTTTGTTTCTTTCTATGTAATTTCATATGTTGATGTATAATGGTGTAGATCTGAATAATGTAATGATGATATGGGGTGAACTTAATGTATTTATGATGAAATTCAACTATCATAGCAAAGAACAATGTCGCCCTATGAAAAATTAACATGGTATCAGAGTTGGGCTGAAGAAAATCCATGGAGATCACCCCGATGATGACACCATTGATGGAAGCAAGAAGAGGATGGTGGAGACCTAAAATAATTATAGGGTTTTAAGAAAACCCTAGGAATATTGATGATTAGGGTTTGATGGATTTTGTGAGGTTAGGGTTGGAGAAAAAACCCTAGTTTATGGAAACCATATGAGATATCCTAGTCAATGTGAAGATGCTCAAGCCCTAGATAGGATAATCCCTAGCAGATCTGGTTGGATACTTGAAGAGAACATTGGTATATGGACCTGTTGAAGCCCCGAAAATCGGGTCGACAACAAGGGGGATAATGGGACCAGTTTCCCAATCTATGTGTGTGTGTGTAGAATTTGATGTTGCCGATCTAACAATTCCTAACTAAGATATTCTAATTCAAACTTTTAATCTAATTCTATGCTATTGTAATCTAATAAACAGCACATCTAAATCTATACTAACCTGGGGTGTAATTCTTCTATTATGCAATCTAAAGAGATTTCAAATAACAACTTGTAATAAAGATCATTCAGCGATTATAAGAAAGGAAATCAATAAAGATGAACCACTTCGTCTAAAAAGTTAGATGAAACAGTTGTGAACAGCATATCGCATAATGAGCTATTCATACATTAGGCATAAATAAATAGATATCACCGTACAAAAGTGCCAAATGATAACTCAAGCATTCATGCAATAATACATAAACAACTAAAAACTGTATATCACTTTAACATATAAGCAGAAATGGTCAAGAGATAAAAGTACCATTTATGACTAGTCCTACTCATAAGCTTCAAGCAACAATAATTTATCTCTCCTTGCTCTAACATCCACTAAGAGTACAGAAGTTCAACATAAGTAGCAGATATCAAATGCAAACATCAACAAATCTTGATCCATTCATTCACCAAAAACTCCTCTGAGGGTGCAAAAGTGCATGTTCTGAGGACAAGTTTTTGATAAATTTCTGGACCCTTCTCTAAATGCATGAGAAGGGTTTAAATACTACTAACTAAATAACTTAATTACACAGATTCAGGATACGGTTTAAATGACCGCCCTTTTTCTAAGCAAAACTATTTCTAAAAATTAAATTTAATATCTAACTATTTCTGCATTTGCTCTTTAATGTTGCGAACATTCAATATTTGCCTGGGTAGAGTCGGCTGACTGTCTTCCGCTTTTGGTTGAGCTAAGCAAACAGAAATGGTAAGAGATGGCACCGTCTTTTCAGCAAAATCGATGATATACTCGAGAGTCATCCTCTGGCTATGTGGATTTACTGTGTATGCCCAGTAATAATCCAAGTTCCACTTGGTTAATCCTCGAATTGCTTCTACCTTTTCTTTCAGCTTTATGTTTCCAGTTTTTTCTTTACCATTGCTTTCTTGCGTTTTCCAGGCTTACAAGTGACTGATCAGTTAGAGGCTTTTCTTTTTGAGCAATTTTCTCAGCGATGCACGATTATCGGAAATTGCCTCCGTTCTTTTATCCGGGCCTCTCTGATGAGTTTTTCGCCTTTAGCACCTTTTCCTTCACCGAGTATAAGCTTCAAAATTTTGTAAACATACTGCTTTCGTGAGCTTCTGACCTTGAGCGTTAAACCACCTGTTAATATCAGCATTGTTCAAATACTCATTCAACCATGGCTGCGAATGAAAGATCTGTAATGGATAGCTCAGCAGCGCTCTGTGAATCTGCGGCTCTGTTGCATGCGATATCCGTTTATGAGGGCATCTCTTCTCTGTCTCTGAGCATTGGAGTTTTACCCTTTTCCTTCATGGCTTCCTGCACATTGTTCTTGTGTTACTTCCATTCTTCGTTCCTGCAGTTCACACATGAGGAGAGAGTAATGATAATAAAAATTGACAAGAAAGCTTTAAGCTCTACGGATGTACAAGAACATGCCACCTTACGTGAACTGACTCTTCGAAAAACACAAAATCGTCTTTCATTAACAACTGGCGTATCATTCATTAATTATCATTAAAGTGCGTATCCAGTTCTTGGTTTATGGAAAGCTTTTCTTGAATGTTGAGCCAGGGAAAATCTGCGATGGAATGTTTCTGAGATTTGCATCGCAGCATCGCATATCGCATTATCGCATTACCATATTACCACAAATTTCATTAAGATGTGCTATCGCAGGGTTGCTCGATCGCGCTATCGCAAGATCGCGGATCGCAGTATCGCACTATTGCAAGATCGCAGATCGTTACAATCGTTAAATGGTTATGTGTTTTTCATGCGACATTGCGATATGCGATATGCGATATCGCATATCGGATATCGGCAATTTTTTAAAATTTTCCAATGTGAGCGTTTCTTAATGCATGCGATGCGATGGAATTCGCGTCGCACTTTCGCAGTTTATCATTTTTACTCATAAGGAAATGTCCTATCATTCTTTGCGCGATGCGATGTTTTCTTAAGGAGTAAAATACATGAGCCTTAATTGAATTTTTTGAATTTTTTACTAAGGGTCCCCACTTATCTAGTGTTACTGCTAATACTAAATAAGGAGGGGGGTTGTTGGTGGCCACAACAATTGGCGATTCACTTGGAAGAACCAGTTATCTCTGCTTTATCTATTGAATTTTTTCAAACTTCCAAAACAGAAAATTTTTCAGAAAATTAAACTTTGTTATGGAAAGATAGAGTACATTACCCTCTAAACCGTCACTGATATTTTGTTTCAACCGTTTTCTACTTTGACTATTTGCTTCCTCAGCCTAGTCCTTGTATTTACATCAGCCATTACTTGGTCTTGTAAAGATAAAACAAAGTCTCCTCTGTCGAACAGTTGTTTCCAAAAACTCTATTATTATCGTCCAGAGCTATCTTAAGGAAACAATGACTTCCTCCCTACTAAGGAAAATCACAACTTTCAGAGGAATAACCCAAGGATACACTTTATCTTGAAGAATAAGAGGTCTCATCATGAGCCGGCTTATCATTATCACAGATATTATAACTTGCTGACTTTGCCAATACTGTACACCACAACAGGGCAATGACTCAAGATTTTTGCAATCAAAAGACAAGGGGTCTCATCACGAGCCAGCTTGTTCAGCAAAGTTATAAATCAAGTGAATTACTGTGTCATAATTTGGCTACCAAACCAAGACATTTTTCTTTAAGAATAAAAAAGAAAATCAAATCAATAAGTGTGGATATGGATTCTTCTTTGAAAGTTGTAGGCCACCTTAAGTAGGATACAGGATCATTGTTGGGTAACAGGTAACCCTGTCGAGGCTATAAACGCCTGCTGGCAGCAGAGGCTCTACCTACGACAAATAAGCATATTTAAAACTGGTTTACAGAGGAGACTTTCTTTTATCTTTACATGACAAAGTAATGGCTGATGTAAATACAAGGACTAGCCCGAGGATGCAAATAGTCAAAGTAGAAAATGGTTGAAACAAAATATCATTGACGGTTTAGAGCGTAATGTACTCTATCTTTCCATAACAAAGTTTAATTTTCTGAAAAATTTTCTCTTTTGGAAGTTTGAAAAAATTCAATAGATAAAGCAGAGATAACTGGTTCTTCCAAGTGAATCGCCAATTGTTGTGGCCACCAACAACCCCCCCCCACTTATCTAGTTTTATAGCTAATAGTAAATAAGGAGGGGGGTTGTTGGTGGCCACAACAATTGACGATTCACTTGGAAGAACCAGTTATCTCTGCTTTATCTATTGAATTTTTTCAAACTTCCAAAACAAAAAAAAAATTCAGAAAATTAAACTTTGTTATGGAAAGATAGAGCACATTACGCTCTAAACCGTCAATGATATTTTGTTTCAATCGTTTTCTACTTTGACTATTTGCTTCCTCATCCTAGTCCTTGTATTTACATCAGCCATTACTTGGTCTTGTAAAGATAAAACAAAGTCTCCTCTGTAAACCAGTTTTAAATATGCTTATTTGTCGTAGGTAGAGCCTCTGCTACCAGCAGGCGTTTATAGCCTCGACAAGGTTACTGTTACCCAGCAATGATCCTGTATCCTACTTAAGGTGGCCTACAACTTTCAAAGAAGAATCCATATCCACACTTATTGCTTTGATTTTCTTTTTTATTCTTAAAGAACAATGTCTTGGTTTGGTAGCCAAATTATGACAAAGTCATTCACTTGATTTATAACTTTGCTGAACAAGCTCGCTCGTGATGAGACCCCTTGTCTTTTGATTGCAACAATATTGATTCATTGCCCTGTTGTGGTGTACAGTATTGGCAAAGTCAGCAAGTTATAATATCTATGATAATGATAAGCCGGCTCGTGATGAGACCTCTTATTCTTCAAGATAAAGTGTATCCTTGGGTTATTCCTCTGAAAGTTGTGATTTTCCTTAGCAGGGAGGAAGTCATTGTTTCCTTAAGATAGCTCTGGACGACAATAATAGAGTTTTTGGAAACAACTGTTCGACAGAGAATCTTTATTTTGTTATTGATACCTTTCATTGTACTGAGGTAAAACAATTTCTTCACTAAAGGTTTCTTTCATCAAATTTTCTGAAGTTGAAACTAGTATCATATCTAAGCTAAAGTTTTTAACTGTATCTATCAATAATAAAGATCAGTTTTCCAAAATATTTTCTATTTATACAAGCGAAAAGTTCAAAATCTGAAAGAGAATTGGTGTCTTTTTCGTAAATGCCTAATGTAACCACTCACAACTGGTTTTATTATGAAAAATAAAAACAATTATTCTACAAAAATAGAAGAATAATCTTCTATGGAAAATATTTCTTGAGAATTTGTCCATTAACAGGCAAATGATCCCTCTTACCTGCTAAATCCTGTAACACAAACGTTGATGGACCTATAACTTCTACAATCTGAAAAGGACCAAGCCACATCCTTTGAAATTTTGTATGTTTGCCCTTTTCTTCATGAGCCTTGTCCCACTTTAAAACTAAATCTCCCATCTGAAAATCTTTTATGGTCATTATGTTTGAATCAAAAGAGGATTTTACTAGTGCTTGATGATGAGCATGCGTTTTCCTAGCTTGTTCTCGTTGTTCTTCTAATTTAATTATTTCCATTTGTCTTAGCTGTAAGGAGGAAGTGGGTACTTCATCAATGTATTGTACTAAAGACAAAGAGGGAATTGCTAAGTGAGTCGGAAGAACCACTTCTTTCCCATAAACTAAATTAAAGGGAGAAGTGCCGATAGAAGCTTTTTACGTTATCCGATCTGCCCATAATGCATATATCAAAGTCTTGTGCCAATTTTTATGATTTTGATCAATTGTTCTTTTAATAATCATGATTAGGTTTTTATTTGTTGACTCAGCTAACCCATTACCTTGTGGGTAGTAATTGGGAGAATATTTAAGTTTGAATCCTCTTTTAAGTGCAAATTCAGTCATTGCATTTCCAGAAAAGTATGATGCATTATCAAACATTAAAGCGGATGGCAATCCAAACCTGGTGATTATAAATTGATCTATGAACTCAATGATATTTTCAGAATTAGCCGTCTTGAGTGGAACTGCTTCTACCCACTTAGTAAAATAATCTGTTGCTTTGAGGATGTATCTATGGTGCTTAGAAGAGTGAGGAATGATCTCACCTATTATGTCCAAGCCCCACTGACTGAAAGGTTGCTCGATGTTTACCGGCTGTCGTGGCAAGGATGGCTTCTTTTGTCTTCCAGCAGTAGTTTGGCAGGCTTGACATCTTCTCACATAATTGTGCGAGTCTTTAAACAGCATGGGCCAGTAATATCCTGTGCATAAGATTTTATGTGCAGTAGCATCTCCAGCATAGTGTCCGCCTGCTGGCCCATCGTGGAGTTCCTGTAAAACTTTTTCAGCTTCAGCTTTCTCAAGACACCTAAGAAGAACAGAATCATAATTTTTCCTAAAAAGAATATCATTTATGAGCTGATATTGTTTAGCTTTCAGCCTTAGAGCTCTTTTCTTAGTATGATCAAGGTGTGAAGGAGCATACCCGTTCTTAAGATAATAAATGATATCAGCATATAATGATTCTGAATCGTTTAGGCTTACCTCACACATTTGTACCTCTTCAGATGGAATTTCATAAATTTGCGATGCTCCAGCCAGCATTTTGTAGAAGCCTTGACCTCTTACAGTGTTTGCTGGTTTGATCTCAATATCATATTCCCGTAAGGCAGTAACCCAATTGGCCCTTTTCTCACCCACATCCTTATGTACCAGAAGATTCCTTACCGCTGGAAACGGTACTATGATCTTAGTATGGGTTTTAAGTAAGAAAGGTCTGAAGTATTTGACCGCTTTGAAAATAGCATAAGCCTATTTCTCCACGTCTGAATAATTTAGTTTAGCACCCTATAAATTTGAGCTAAAAAACGCAATTGGAGCTTCCGCTTTTTCTTGATTTGCTTGAGTTAGAATCGCAGCATATGACTTATCTGAGGCAAATGTGTATAAAATAAAAGGCTCTGAAAAATTCAGAGTTGCTAAAGATGGAGCATTAATAATAGCTTGTTTGATCAGGTTGAATGCTTCATGTTCATCTTGACCCCATTTAAAATTTGAATTATTTTTAATCATGGTTTGCAAAGGAGACACGATTCGTGAAAAATCTGGAACGAATCTCATCACAAAATTGATCTGACCAAGGAAAGCTTGCATAGTTTTTTTGTTATGAGGTAGGGATATTTCAGAAATTTCTTTGATTCTATCGGGATCAATGTGAATACTGGATTTTGACACTATGAATCCTAGAAGTTTCCCTTCACTTAGTGCGAAAAAAGATTTCTTTGGGTTAAGTGAAATTCCATACCTTAAACAACGTTGAAATATTTGTTTCAGGTCTTTGAGATGGTCGCTTCGCTTCTTCGAGTACACTGTTACATCATCCAAATAAATTACTACAGATTTATTGACTAAACCTTTGAATGTGATGTCCATGGCTCTCTGAAATGTGGCACCAGCATTAATCAAACCAAATGGCATCTTTCGATATGCGTATGTGCCCCATTTAGTCCTGAATGTGGTTTTCAATTGATCATCAGGATGTACCAACACTTGATTGTATCCTGAAAATCCATCCAAGAAAGACATTAATTCTGAACCCACCACTGCCTACAGTATTTGTTCCATAGGTGGTAGAGGAAAATTATCTTTTTGACAGGCTTTGTTAAGGTTCCAAAAGTCAATGAAAATCCTAATATCTCCGTTTTTCTTTCTAACAGGTACCATATTGGAGACCCGTTTAGAATGTCTGACGAGAAAGATTATCCTGGCTTTCAATAACTTATTGAGTTCAGTTTTTATCTGATTTTCTAAATTGGGGTGGATCTTTCTCAGCTTTTGTTGGACAGGTTTTTCATTATCGATCATGGGAATAGTATGCTGGATGATGGAAGTGTCGTATGTTTTCAGCTCATCATAATTCCAGGCAAAAACATTTTTATATTGTCTCAAAAGACGAATATACGCTAGTTTCTCTTCAGGGGCTAGGCCGAGGCCTAGATTAATGTTCTGTGGTTTAGCATCGGTCCCTAGGTTTACTAATTCATAGTTCAAGGTTGAAATTTGGAGTTTTGAATTGGTAGACCTCTTAAACCGATCTTTCAAATCGTACAAGTCTTCTAAATTGACCACCGACTTAGGTATAGCATTATTAGTGCTATTTTGTTGCAATTGTCGATCGTGCTGGTCTTCGTCAATTATTTGATTGGAGTAGGATCCTTCAGATGTGAGGAAATTTACGATATCAGGATCATCATTGAATTCTCTCCAATTTGTGATGTTGTCAGGAATGGACGGTCTAAAGATTAATTCTATTGAGAATCTATCTGGACTAAAATCTTCGGACAGAATAAGCTTAGAAGCTACGTTAGCCAAAAGGTCTGCACTTGCGTTTTGGAGCTTGGGGATTGAAGAAATATTAAACGCTATGAAATGCTTAGTCAGATCTTGTACTAAGGATTGATAGTGTTTTAAATGACCTGATAAGCAATGTATAGTGTTACGTACCTGTTTAACCACAATCTCAGAGTCTCCAAAAACTTGAAGATACTTGACATCTAACCCGATTTCTTTGTACAGGCCTTGAACCAAAGCCTCGTATTCTATTGTATTGTTTGTGCAATCGAATTCGAGTCTGCATGTGAGCATGATTTTATCTCCTTCTGGACTAATCAGAACGCATCCTTCTCCTGCCCCTTCGTTATATCTAGAACCATCAAAAAATAATTTCCAAAACAAAGATTTATTTACAGGTTTATCTAAAAAATTGATACATTTCGAACTATCAGTTCGAGAAAAATTTTCGACTTGGGACAAAACAGAGTGTTCTAAATAGGGGACGCATGAGCATTGAAATTGCCGAGGAAAGAACCTACCGAGTAATTGCCAATAATGTTGTTGTTATACGCTACTGGCTCATTTTCTCCCTCTAATTCCGTTACTATATACTTCTGGTGTAGCTCTCGTTCAACTTTTATTTGATTCGATTTACCGTTGTAGGGCAGCCACATGTGCGACGAGTCAGTTGCGAAGTATCCATGGAGTTTTTCTGACCAATCCCAGCTAAAAATTAAGCCATAGAATTCTGGGATATCGGTAACTAGAATGTCAATAACCTGGCATACCTTCGGGTTGGATGAAAACCTTATGGTTACTTGATTTAGTTCACCAATCACTTCGACTTGAGATCGATCTAGCTAATCTATGTGCACTGCGGATTTCTGTGGTTGAACATTTAACTTGGCACATATAGATTTGGGTAAAATATTCGATGAAGCACCGGAATCTACCAAACAATTGTGCACATTTTTATTGAAGATTTCATAAGTAAGGAGAAACGGGGGAGTGTGAGATCTTGATCTTCCTCCAATTAGGGCAATGTCATTTGGATCGATCTTATTGATCATGTTAGTTGGAGGTCTTCCCATGTTATGGGAAGCTTGAGAAAGTACAACGGCAGGCAAAGGTGCAACTGGCACGGCATGTAATTCTTTCATCATTATCTTCTGTTGATGTTTCAACTTGCTCAGTTCGTAAAGGGTGATGTTAGCCCTAGTCTTCTTCATGTCTTCAATAATATTGTACTCCATTTCATCCGACACTATCAGTGTTTTAGATGGAATCGTTTCATCTGTTCAGACTGGGCTGGTTTGAGTCGCTTTAGATATCGTTTTCTTTGTCGCGACTTTATCCTTTATTGCGGAGCTTGCGCTCTTCGGCTTAGGGATAGTTTGGGGAGGATCAAGCTGATTTTTCTTCGTGTGCTAACTAGAAATACTTCTTGATCTTCTTCTTGTGGGAGGATGAAATCCCACATTCCTTGTAATTCCACAACTTCTTCATCATCAGTCTGCCCTTCAGTGGCAATTTCCTCTTCTTCTTCCTCGGATTCAACATTTGAAATGGCATTGGGTGGCTTTGAATCCGTTGAAGGACTTCTTTTAAAAGCTCTGAAGGGATTTTTTGAAGAAGTTTCTGCTACTTGCTTTTTTATGTCGACCATTCCATTGGACATGGTCTTTAGAACTTTCTGCAATCCTTCCAAATCAAATGGATCTTTTTCTTGTTTCTTCTTGGATTCTTCCTTGAAGGTGACTTTTTTGGATTTATGTTCCTCTATCGCGGATCTCTTTTCCAGGGCTATTATTCGTTTCTCTACTGCAATCGCCTCTTCCATGTTATCAGCTAAGGTTATTTTATTGGCCCTATCCACGAAGATTGCTATGTTCGATGGTAGAGCGGTAATATACCATTCACATTTTACTTCTTCGCTGGGCTGGGAAGCAGTAGGAATTTTGTTGAAAATTTTGTTGAAACGTAAATTGAAATCCTTGATAGGCTCTCTAGTTTTAGCTTTAAGATTGGATAGGTCATTGATTAATGTTTCTGTCGACCTGTCATCACCAAACTTGGTTAGGAATTGGTCCTGGAAGATGTCCCAACTTGTGATGGATCCGGAGGGTAATGAAAAGTACCATGACCCGGTTGTTCCTTGCAGTGTATAACGAAAAAGCCGAACAACAACATCTTCATTAGTAACCCCATTGAGATTAATAGAAAGCATGAAGTTGTTTATGTGCTCTTCTGCTAGTATGCCTGCCCCGGGATTGAATTTAGGCAGCCATTTCTCAGGATGGGCCGGTATTTGACTCAAGGGTGCAGGCATTAATACTGCCCCAGGGTTATTCCATGGAGACTGAGCCATTGTTGATCTGCTAACAGAGGAAAGTGCAGAAGATGATCCCTGTGGCTGGGAGGATGAGGATACTACGATTGTAGATGATTGAAGAGGGGTTGTGGGGGTTCCAGTGGACGGATGGACGATGATATGGAGTGGAGGTGTGGATGGTTGACTTCGCGGTGAAGTAGTTGAAATGGACGATGTTGACGAAAGAGTCTCATTGTCAGACTCTTTAGGTGATTTCCTCGCTCTTTTCCTGGTGGGAAGAGGTAACTCGGTTGGATTAACACCAAAATTTTCACTCTTTAGCCTGGTCAGGGGATGAGCAAGGTTGTACTGCGAAGTCACACTGCCTTGAGATTTATCAGACCTCTGAGGAGAAATGGAAAATCGATGAAGTTTGTGAATCAAGGATTCGACTTCAGGAAGTTCTACGGTAGATTGTTCTGAAATATCAGGGTGTGTAGCAGCGGTTGATACTCGAGCGACTTCTGACTCTGGATTTAAATGTAATGGATAAGTCGGGGGAGATGATGAGGGCGATTTACTCTCAAAATGGTATTCAGATTTGGATTTACTTGCCATTCATAGTTCAGGCCCTCCTTCTAGCGCCAAATATGTTGAAGCCCCGAAAATCGGGTCGACAACAAGGGGGATACCCGCCCAGTCCGGACCTTGGTTGGCAACTCCTTATCCATTTGGTATAGTGGGTCCGACTGGGGATAATGGGACCAGTTTCCCAATCTATGTGTGTGTGTGTGTAGAATTTGATGTTGCTAATCTAACAGCTCCTAACTAAGATATTCTAATTCAAACTTTTAATCTAATTCTATGCTATTGTAATCTAATAAACAGCACATCTAAATCTATACTAACCCGGGGTGTAATTCTTCTATTATGCTATCTAAAGAGATTTCAAATAACAACTGGTAATAAAGATCATCCAGCGATTATAAGAAAGGAAATCAATCAAGATGAACCACTTCGTATAAAACGTTAGACGAAATAGTTGTGAACAGCATATCGCATAATGAGCTATTCATACATTAGGCATAAATAAATAGCTATCACCGTACAAAAGTGCCAAATGATAACTCAAGCATTCATGCAATAATACATAAACAACTAAAAACTGTATATCACTTTAACATATAAGCAGAAATGGTCAAGAGATAAAAGTACCATTTATGACTAGTCCTACTCATAAGCTTCAAGAAACAATTATTTATCTCTCCTTGCTCTAACATCCACTAAGAGTACAGAAGTGCAACATCAGTAGCATATATCAAATGCAAACATCAACAAATCTTGATCCATTCATTCACCAAAACCTCCTCTGAGGGTGCAAAAGTGCATGTTCTAAGGACAAGTTTTTGATAAATTTCTGGACCCTTCTCTAAATGCATGAGAAGGGTTTAAATACTACTAACTAAATAACTTAATTACACAGATTCAGGATACGGTTTAAATGACCGCCCTTTTTCTAAGCAAAACTGTTTCTAAAAATTAAATTTAATATCTAACTATTTCTGCATTTTCTCCTTAATGTTGCGAGCATTCAATATTTGCCTGGGTAGAGTCGGCTGACTGTCTTCCGCTTTTGGTTGAGCTAAGAAAATAGAAATGATAAGAGCTGGCACCTTCTTTTCAGCAAAATCGATGATATACTCGAGAGTCATCCTCTCGCTATGTGTATTCACTGTGTATGCCCAGTAATAATCCAAGTTCCACTTGGTTAATGCTTGAATTTCTTCTGTCTTTTCTTTCAGCTTTATGTTTCTAGTTTGTTCTTTACCATTGCTTTCTTGCGTTTTCCGGGCTTACAAGTGACTGAGCAGTTAGAGGCTTTTCTTTTTGAGCAATTTTCTCAGCGATGCGCGATTATCGGAAACTGCCTCCATTCTTTGATCCGGGCCTCTCTTATGCGTTTTTCACCTTTAGCGCCTTTTCCTTCACCGGGTATAAGCTTCAAAATTTTGTAAACATACTGCTTTCGTGAGTTTCTGACCTTGAGCGTTAAACCACCTGTTAATATCAGCATTGTTCAACTACTCATTCAACCATGGCTGTGAATGAAAGATATGTAATGGATAGCTCAGCAGCACTCTGTGAATCTGCGGCTCTGTTGCATGCGATATCCGTTTATGAGGGCATCTCTTCTCTGTCTCTGAGCATTGGAGTTTTACCCTTTTCCTTCATGGCTTCCTGCACATTGTTCTTGTGTTACTTCTGTTCTTCGTTCCTGCAGTTCACACATGAGGAGAGAGTAATGATAATTAAAATTGACAAGAAAGCTTTAAGCTCTACGGATGTACAAGAACATGCCACCTGATGTGAACTGACTCTTCGAAAAACAAAAAATCATCTTTCATTAACAACTGGCGTATCATTCATTAATTATCATTAAAGCGCGTAGCCAGTTCTTGGTTTATGGAAAGCTTTTCTTGAATGTTGAGCCGGGGAAAATCTGCGATGGAATGTTTCTACGATTTGCATCGCAGCATCGCGTATCGCATTATCGCATTACCGTATTACTGCAAATTTCATTAAGATGTGCTATCGCAGGGTTGCTCGATCGCGCTATCGCAAGATCGCGGATCGCAGTATCGCGCTATCGCAAGATCGCGGATCGCAGTATCGCGCTATCGCAAGATCGCGGATCGCAGTATCGCGCTATCGCAAGATCGCAGATCGTTACAATCGTTAAATGGTTATGTGTTTTTCATGCGACATTGTGATATGCGATATGCGATATCGCATATCGGATATCGGCGATTTTTTAAAGTTTTCCAATGTGAGCGTTTCTTAATGCATGCGATGCGATGGAATTCGCGTCGCACTTTCGCAGTTTATCATTTTTACTCATAAGGAAATGTCCTATCATTCTTTGCGCGATGCGATGTTTTCTTAAGGAGTAAAATACATGAGCCTTAATTGAATTTTTTGAATTTTTTACTAAGGGTCCCCACTTATCTAGTGTTATTGCTAATACTAAATAAGGAGGGGGGTTGTTGGTGGCCACAACAGGACCATGGACATTGATGGCTCTTGAAGATTGGTTCAAGAGGGAGAATATCACCTCTCATTGAAGATAAGGATTTCTTTAATTATGATGCTTCTTACTTGTTAGACTTATGGATATGATGATTATGTTTATTTCTTGTACTTCCTGCATATGTATTTGAGTATATAGATGTTTCTAACCTCCTTGATGAGATGAGATGTGTAGATACTTCTTGAAGATAATTTTGAGATGCAAATCTAGAAAGAGACAAAGAGGTACTTGATGAAAAGATGACAAAGTTTTTCATGCGGCCTATGTCTAATGAGCAGATGCTCAGGTATTTGAATACCACAAGGTATGCATGGTATGTTGTGTTTTAGCTATTGACTCGGTAAGCCTTAAGGTATGATGAGAATGCCTCTTTATTTAATGGCTCATACATGCATATGAAAGTGACTTGGATCTATGTTTCCTATGATGAAAAGTTGAACATTTTGACCTTCTTGAATTCTATGAGGGTATCTAATGTTGATACATTGATACACTTGATGTTTGGCTAACATCTATGATCTATCTGTTGGATATCTTGATCCTATAAAGAAGGCTAGCACCTTGGCTCTAGAAAATGATACTTGGCATGATGGATTTCATATAGAAGGATAGTTCATTGACTCCTATACATGAGTCTGTTGGTAATTCTTGTGATAAGCATGATGAAAGCATATGGAAAGAGTGATTGACACTCTTGTTGTTTTGATAAAGCTTTATTGAATGAACTAATCTGATCTCATTGGTCATGAAGTGCATGTGAGAGGTATAAGTGTAAGATTGATATTCCAGGTCTCTTAATACCTTGCCTTGATGGTATATGGTTAAACTAGATGCAGTAATATGATGTCGAGACTTGATAGAAAGTTCTATTGTGTTCATAATCTTTGAGATCTATCTATTGTTTTGAGTCTAAACCTTTGATGAAATATTGGTGTCATGATGCTAATAGACATATGTTTATGATATAATAGATCTGATATTGCATGACTCTAGTAGAGACGGGTTGCTTACATGAATGAAGATGAATTATGCAGATCCCCAGTCAGAGGGCGAATCACTTCTCAAGATTCTTACCCTTATCACTATTTGTGTTATATGTTGTTGAAGTATTATTTATGTGCATCTAACAATATTTATTTGCAACAGGATCTTAAATCTGAAGCCCATTCGAAAATTAGGGTTTATTCTCTAGTCGCAGTCATAGATCTAGGATATTTCATCCCTGGTCACACACATGCTAAGGCCTGGACAACGTCTAGACAGCTAAATTCACTCTCATGCTAACCTGAAGAGAGCGACCATAGGTCTGACTGTTGTTGACCATAATCTGAAGCTTTCTAAATGTTGTCTAAACTCTGAATCATGATGTTCCTGGCATATTCTACCACTGTTAACAAATTTATGAAGTTATTGAGTTAAATTCTTGATCATATAATGACGTATTGTGCATGAAATCATAAGGTCACCTCGAAGATATTAGTACCACAGATGTATTGTAGATAACAACAAGATCTGCTAGCAAGAAAAGGTTTAATGTTTTCCATAACATGAACATGCAGAATAAACTTGTGTTTGCAGGTGACCGAGACATACTTATAGATATGTCACCATGTTTGTGCTACATGAGGTTGGCATGATTTGGCTTACTGATATATATGAACAATGTTTTGTCATGATGCTTGACAATAACCTTGAATTGATGATTGAGAAATGCTTTGATTATAGATCTCTCTACGATAGAAAATTTGGACTTGACCTGAGGTCTAGTGATATGATTTGATGATTGTTGATTTGCCATGATATTGATGTTATGTGGGCATGATGACTTATGTGGGTGTTTCGAGATTGGTCTCCTTATTCTTATCACAATGGTTGAAATAATGATAGTTATGATTCAACATGAAAATGGAACTTGCATGATTCACCCTTGGTGTATGCATTTTCACCTAGTGACAGGATGACTTGTAATATGATTATGAGAATAACTTGATAAAGTTTAGATTGATATTGGATGACTGATTACAACAAGTGGGCATAAGGAAGTCATGATTTGATATGAACTCCACCTGTCTCCTGGTTGAAAGTATTGACTTTGATAATGGTCGTGATTTGGTTTCTAAACTCTGACAAGTTGAATTTGTTGTTGATGGTACAACATTGAGTTATGTAAGGATGATTATGTTGGCATAGAAAGTCACTATTCTTAGAGAATTGAAATCCAGATATGTCTAGATTTGAAAGTTATCTGATAAATTCAGGATGTTGAGTTCCAAGGTATGGCTTTGATATTGATTATGGTTTTGGTTTTATATCATGATGATATACTTGTGACAAGTGATGAGCCTCTGATGATCTAATCAGGGGAGATGGATTATGAAGCCCGAAATAACGTACCATGGCATGATGAATTGATTTCTAGAATCTGGGAAAGAAATTTCATATTGCAAAGCTATTAGAAAATGTTTTGAATAATGAAAATGAAAATCCTTGGATACTCTAATTTGAAGTTCAAGATGTTGTTGAACTTGACATGGCATCCGACGGTTGAAGCATTGATGTTTCATTTTGAACATCCATTTGTATATGTATGATGTGCATAGAAGCTTAATGAATTCATGAGTGAGTTTCTTCATTCACATAGAGTTGTCCCCAAGCATGTTTTGAAATATCTGCATGAGGTGTTCTATTTTGAGAATGTGATATTTCTCCTATGATATGTATCTGCATAGATGTATTGTTGATATTTGAGATTATTCCCGATAATAACATTTGGATGTTTCTTTAGTATGTGATCTTCCATGATATCTTCGATGAGAGTTTCATAACATGACCAAAGTTGATCATGATGTTGCTAGCATGGCTAGCTGTGAGGTAGGATATAGAAGCTCCTTAGATATTTTCTTGATCATGATCTGGATATGACATGGATACCATGGACACATTGTGATGATCTAATTGGCAATAAGTCCCATATTTATAGTTGGGACTGAGATACTCTCATATATTGAGACAATGCAGTTATTCAAAACAATCTCAGGCTTATGGTTGGCACCTCTGTGAGAAGGAGGATGATTATGGTATCCTTTTGTGATTCATATGATTCTATATGATCTGATAAGATATTTGATTTTATGTTCTGTATGAACAAGAAACAATTTATATTGAGACAAGTTGATGATGAGAGCGGCACTGATAGAGGACACTAAGCAAACTCTTCCTACCCTGCTTGAGCTCCTAGGGTGAGTAATTGAGATAGAGGGATCCTAGGGTTAAGGGAACTTTGGACAATAGGGAATTACCCTATATGTTACCTAGGGTAGAAGAATGTTTCTCCCCTGTCTTTATAGGGTTAGAGAATGTTGCTCCCCTCTTGGTCTTTGTAGAGTATACCCTAGTTGGCATCATACCCTCAAGCAGGCCATCTTGATGGGAATATCACTCCTCATTTTGGCCAACGAGTTGAGAATGTACTTGGGGTGTAAAACCCAATGCGATTATGATGTAGGTGTTCTACTACATGACTATTTAGGGCCATTTATGGGAAGATCAGTAGGCAATAGGATTCTGGGTCGAGGGTAAAGCTCCTCGATAAAATTCTAGGGTCGAGGGTGTACTCCCATGTGTGATCCAGGGTCGAGGGTTTACTCCCCTATGTGACGAGTTATCCTATTAGTCGGTATGGGTGGAAGTTTTTTCTCCCTGATGTGGTTCCAGGTTGAAATGTGCTCCTTGATGATATGCTCTCTGATGATGATTGATCATGATATTCTAGGGAGTAGCCTGCTCGTAGAGATTCCAGATAGCAACGTAATGGATAGAGTATGGTAGCTTGATCTCCCCTTTGGTAACAAATTCTTCTTCTTCTAAGATCCGAGAATGATCAGCATACGAGCAGGAGAAATCAAGAGATAAACAAGAATAAGCAAAGGATAGATTGAGATGTACAATAATGATTTGTGATGATGAGACACTTGATATGGACATGGAATGATGACTACATGACAAATATGGTCCATGATGATTCATGATGACACTCGAAGATTCCAGAATGACATATTATTCGATGGATAGATATTGGTAGGTGGAATTCTCCCTGGTTGAGAAGGAGTGTTAATTTTTTCAACTGTGGTAAAATTCCACCTTGGCAGCTCAAATTACAAATATAATGATTTCATTATATTTCTGTTTTCAAGAGGACAAAAATTTCCATCAAGATCACCCAATTTGGTTAAACGGAAGTTGAGTTATGAATTATTTTATTCACACATGTATTATGGAATAGGTCAACCCTAACCACATGATTAACTGCTTGGGTCAGTCTTAACCCCAAGTGACTCCTCTGGAAATCCTATAAATAGAAGAGACCTCAAGATCATTTGGACACATCTTCTCTTTTCTTTTATCTTGGTTCGCACAGGTTCTCTGAAGGAGTTCGCTCAAGGGTCTGAAATCATAGGCGAAAGGTTCACTTTAGGTTAGGGTCTTCTAGATCTCGGTCGCTGGCACAGAACAGGGAATTTTAGTCCCTGGTCGCTGATACACAACCTACGAGAGTGACTATAGACCCTTGTATTCTGGCACAGAGGCTTATGGGAGAAACTATGGGTTCAAAAGCAGATTGGGAGGTTCTGGTCCCCGATCGCTCGCACCAGGTAACCCTGGGAGCGTCCCTGTCATCTTGGTCACTAGCACAACTCAGTGAGGGTGCGACTTTTGCTTGTCGACTGCTCGCATAGCTTAGTAAGGGAGAGACTTTGGGTCTTCACAGTTAAATTCCAGAGTCGCACGCATAGAGACTCGCTTGCATATTGGGTCTTTAGTCACAGTCACTCGTATATTTTATTCATGAGAGCGACCCTGAAGTTTCAGTCATACATAGATAGTTTGGATGAGAGAGAATCGAGTTCAGATCTAGGGTTTGGCATCTTGATTTTATTTTAATTCAGTGATCAGGTAGATCTAAGTTTCTCTATACTATTATAAAAATCTGTAGATCTGTAGATATGATTTATTAGTTTCCGTTGTAAACATATGTATTGGGCTCATTGACAGTGACAATAGTATTCAACAGTGTTCGGCACAGTGACATTAGTTTGTGACAACACATTACAACCATCAGTATGATGATTTTGATTCCTAACATGATTAGATATGTCTCATATATATCATTATTGTTTTTCTAGATAGATAAAGTTATGGATCATTGTACTCTCTTTTTCCGCATCATTTGATGATGATCTAAGTAGAAGAAGATTTGCAAGGGTTTTCCCCATAATGGATTTTTCATGGTCTCATACCAATCATGGTGTCTCTATGTGTGTTCATTCCTTCTTCTACTTTTCATTTTATATTATGTTGCATTGATGATGATGGTGATGTTGTTTCTTTCTATGTAATTGCATATGTTGATGTATAATGGTGTAGATCTGAATAATGCAATGATGATATGGGGTGAACTTAATGTATTTATGATGAAATGCAACTATCATAGCAAATAACAATGTCGCCCTATGAAAAATTAACAAAACACTCAAACATCTAATAGACGACATAATCAAATAGTCAAGCACCAAATACACGACATAAGCAAACTCATACCTTAATGTATCTCAGGGGAGGCTATCTTGTATGTACAATCAATCCAGATTAGCATGATATAACTTCATGACACATCAACTCAAACATAAATAGGGTCATGATATCCATAACAGTAACCAACTAACTTGTTCACATCATAAGCTTATAAACATTTTCCATTCATGCATAACAATCATGTATGCAGTTAGTCTAGATTAGTATGACATAATATCACAATGTATTAACTCATACTTGAATGTCATAACCCTAACCATTTGCATAGGTAAATCCAATTTAGCACGGTACATACAACATCAATATCTTACTGTAATAACCCTAATCATCAAGTTACTAGCATATAACAACAAGAAGTTATACATAATTCTCATCAACAACATATAACATAATCATCAAGTTAACTATCATATAACAACAACAACTATGCATACAACTATAGGTTACTATCATTCATGACTATCTGACACATGAGCACATCACTACACTAATCATCTAACATCTATCATGTATGTAACCATAATCTCAATAGAATGAAAGGCATACACATAACCATAATGCATATAAAAATCATTAACCTACATACCTGCATGCCCAACATACAAACTTGTATGCCGACGTGCTCTTGCCTCGAGGTCCAATGCGGAAACTTCTCTTTAATGATTTGCATCTCCTACTCTATCTTAGCTAACACATTATCATCATAACATACAAATAGCATCATGATTACCTACTTTCATACAATGACCTCACAATGCATGTCTAACCTACCATACATGCATAACTATAACCATGAAAATGCATGCATAACAACATATAGACACCTATATGCCTAGCAAATGCATATACAACTGACATGCATTCATGACTAATGCATCCCAACAACAACATCATCAACTTCCACATGGCGACATCACTACAACCATGATTAATGCCATGCAAATGCAACAAGCACATGGACTACAAGCATAAGCAACACATCTGCAACCGACATGAATGCATGACCAATAAAGAGCCCATCTAGTTTGAGGGGTGAACCACGTTGTGATACCACTCTGATACACCCTCTTCCTACATCTACCCAAACAACCATCCAGCCGATGTAAACATGCGACAAGACGCCACTATGATATGAATCGACCTCCAAAGTCACGTTAAGGAAGTGGAACCAATGGAAACACACCATACAGACATTCAACATCAACATTAGGACCCTCAAGAACCAATCCAACCTTTTCGCCAACCAACCCCTAGGTCCCACTGAGATTTTGGACCACTTGACCTTTGGACACTCTCATGCTATGGGCATGTTAGCATCCAGGGACCTCTGGATGCTTTCACAGGTTTGCAATCCAACGTCCACAGACTATTTTGCACACTGTTGTACCATTTTCCCCAGGATTTGAGCCACTTTTTCAGGCCCATAGCCCAGGTCACTGCCCAGAATTGAATGACACCTTAAGAAAAGTAAGATAACTAGGAAATGATAGTACGAATGCAATTACTTGAATAAGACCTCAACTGGACCCTAATAGCCATGACATGATTTTCTTCAAACATATCAGGAATATGTAATCTGTAGGTGTAAATAATATATCTGAGCATAGGGGTCTCATACTTAGCTAAAAATTGCTAAGAGACATTGTTTCCTTATCACTTTAGTTGTAGTTTCATCCATTACACCATAGATACATTGTTCATTCATATACAAGCAAAAACATGATGGGAGCCATACATAGCCGCTATCATAATACATATTCATAACCATCATAATAACAACAGAAACACCAAGGATACAATGGCCATAGAATCCACATATAAACCAATATAATACTCATAAGGTAATAAGGATAAATAACCTCATATTCATGATGCAAAATCCAAACCGAGGATGGGGCTTCCATGTTCCACTCGACCGTAGAATGGATGAGCCAAATCTCTCTTCAGCCATTCACCCCCGTGCCATATTCCAAGCATGAATGTGGGATCTAATAGAACACAACAATCTAAACCATCCAAGGCTTCCAGAAGCCAAACCACCTCAACCCATCAAATAGTAATTCCACCTCATGGTCGGACATCACAAAACCATTGTCAGATTGGTATCTACCCAAGCCTTCTACGACTCCAGAGCATTTGTTCCATCCAAGGCTTCCAAGACTAGTAACTCAACCCACAGTTGTTGTCGGGCTTCCAGAGCATTTATCCAACCAAGGCTTCCAGGACTAGTAACTCAACCCACCAAGGGCTTCCAGAGCATTTGTCCAACCAAGGCTTCCAGGTAGTAACTCAACCCAAGCTGTTATATGGCTTCCAAAGCTGTTGTCCAACCAAGGCTTCTAGGAACTAATAACTCAACCCAAGCTAAGGAAACATGAGAATCAACCGAAAAAAAAAATGAGGAAATAAACCCACAATCTCCCTGGCTATCCAGGAAATGGAAAGGCTAGGCAATCCACTGCCAGTCCAGGAAATCATACATGCCAGTGACAAGTCATGACCAATAATCCACATGCATATTGTATGCATGCCAAAACTGGTGAGGAAAACATACATGCAACTCAGTACCTGCAAGAAAATCCCACTGTAGCTATTGACCCTGATGTCATCTTGCGCTTTCCTACTCTTCCTTTTCCTTCTTGCCCTAAAACTCCAAGTATGCCACACTCCTCCAAGAGTGCTCCAATAAACTCTGAGTGTCCAAGAGTGTGTGTGTGTGTGAGAGAGAGAGAGAAAGAGAATAATGAGAGAGCTCCAAAACTGAACTGGTCAAGCTTGCCAACTAATCCTCAGAAGCCATGTGTTGGATGAGTAGAGAGTGTATTGATGTGTACTACCGAGAGTATTTTCCATGAGTTTTGAGTACGTTGTTGAATGTATGGGGGTTATGTGGCCACAGTATGTTGTGTTTATATAGTTGTTGCTAGGGTTTGTTAAGATGCTAGGTGATGCTAGGGTTTGAAGAGACGTGTTGATGAGATGGTTTTGTGAGCAGATATATATTGTGAGTAGTTGTTTGTATTGCAGATAGGTTTGAGTTAGTGAGAGTCTTATGTTGATGAGTAAAGAAGTATTTGTGGGTCTAGTGTGAAAATAAATGAAACGAGGCCTACAAGTGTTTGAGCAGAGTATAGTGGACCCATTATGAAAATATGTGAAATTTGGTCCAAAAGATTTTGAAGGTTTCTACCTTTAGTGTAGTGAGTTGTGGCTTGCTAGCAAGTGGTGGCGTACTCAAGGAGTGGTGGCTTCATTCTGGTGGTAGCCTAAGAAACTATTGGAGGTAGTGGCCTCTAGTAGTTTGGGGTCTACATCAAGTTGGGGCCTATATAATTGTGGAAGTGGTGGCCAACAAGTAGTGGCCAAGAGAAACTGGTTTCTATTTTTCATCCCAAGTCGGGGTTTGCACACTGGTGGTGGTCAGTGGATAATGTAAAAGAATAATTTATTAATAAGAAGAAGATGAAGATAAATTGCATGGAGGTTTTTCTCCCATAAGGGTTTCTACCTAACATCTGGTGTCCTCATGTGCTTGATGGTGTTTTATGTGCCTTGTCAATTATAGGTTGTTTATGGTTTATGCATGTGTTATTTTCTTATTATATTGTACTTATATTTCTTGTTATAATGTGTTGCTCACTAATGAATGTTTTAATAAATTGTAAAGAAAAGGAAAAAAATGTGTAAAAGTTTATCCATTGATAAAATACTAATTCACACCACCCCCACCCCCCCACCCCCCCCCCCCCCCCCCCCCACTATCAATACTTTCAAGCTCCCAAAAATTGATACGAAAGTGAGTGTCTTCAAGTGAAACTTGATTTCTGGAAGGCAGATCCAGTAAAATTTTACAATTTTTTTTATGATGGATCAACAAGGTATGTCTCTCCTCAGTGTTGTAAAATACTAGGTATGGAAAAAAAAAAAAGTTAAATTTAAGTTGATAGATTATGGATCTGATGTTTGGAAGTTGGTATGTGAAATATATGGAAATATCCCCCCACAACTAAAATCTAGTGGTTGAATGATTAAGCGAAATGTGTGATCTACAACAATCTTCATAATGCAGATTTGGAAAAGATAGTTAGATTTGACATATGCAAAGGACATATGGGACATATTGCGGATCTTTTATGGAGGAGATACTAGTAATAACAATGGAGAGATCAATAAGAATAAAAATAAGAAGGCCTCTTAGAAGAAAGAATCTCGATCCAATGAGGTTCATCCTCCCTGTGCGAGTTCAGTTGATCATCAAGAAAAAAATAAAAAAAAATCAAGAAATATATGTATTGCACCAGAATGGATCTGAAGGTATGAATTATGAGTTACTTATCATTTATGCATTACATAGTTCTAATGGTATCCATTCAGATGTAATCATTCAAGAGGATGATGTGATGATTCTTAAAGCTAAACTTGAGTCATTTATGGTGGTAATAGATAAGATAAATCTTGACATAAGTAGGTTAACAACTATGTGTAGAGACTAAGAAAAGTTATTACAATTTTTTATGTCAAGGAGGTTGATCTAACAAAAGAAATTATCAACATGAAGACCCATTCATAAGAGGCTAAAAGAGTTGAGGATGCCATGGGCATCCAACTGAAAGAGAGAGAGGGTCAAATTGAAATGCTTGATGCTGAGGTATTTGCAATGAGAAAAGAGCTAGAAAAGAAAGAAAAATCAATTGAAACAAGAAAAGAGAACCAAGGTTTTTGACAACATCCCTAGTATCCAAAGATCTCCCTTGAATATATATGGCATTGGCTTTTAGAAGTGAGATTCTAGATCACAGGAAAGCAAAAATAATAATGTGGAACCTAAAAATCATGTGGCAGGAAATTGTGGCAATGTGAGAAATAAGAAATGAATAAAGAAGCAGCAAATCCAAAAACAACCGACAAGAGAACCTAGAGGATAACCTATGTGAAGAAGACAATTCGCTTCTAGAGCTGATGTTGGAAGATTTCAAAGGAGTCAAAACCCCTTTGCTCCCTTGATGGACGAGATTGAATGCAACATTTTCCATAATTTTGGACATGAAACTAGTTGTAGGAGAAGATCATTAAGACCTAATCAACAGAGTGTGAAACAATATGGGCAGCCAAGGATCGCAACAACTTTCAGGTATACAAACGCATTTAATGGTTATTGTTTTTCTTGTTATTTGTTTTGCCACAAGGAAGTTGATCACAGATCTAGTCGATGGAGTAGAAGCATGATCAATGCAAGATATCGATATAATGTAACCAGTAGAAAATATGACCCTCTTGCCTAATATCTTAGACATGTGAGGTTTTATATTTGTCACAATCTTGGTCACATGGCTATAGACTGAAAGTTGTCCAGTTTCACAAGACAAATTAGGCAAAAGGAGAAGCTTATTCAAAGTAGTCATAGTTGAAAAATAGAGGAGAATGTGCATATTAGAAAACATCCTACCCAAGTGTGGAAGAAGAAAAAGCAACAGAAAGTGAAGTAGAGGTTGGTCCACACTACAATCCATTATTTTTAGATGTATTCACAAAAGACGGTAGAATAATAATGTGAGGCTCACATGGTCTTAGGGGGAGCATATGGAAACAACATAGAAGCATGAAGAAGACATGACTAAAAGTTGTAGCAACAACATGGTGTGTCCGAGAGCCAAAATGCCCAATTAGGTTTGCATGATCATCATGTAAATTGGAAGGTATAATGAGCTCAAGGGTAGATATGCATGGTATTAGGGTTTCAAGGGTTGTAAATCATTTTCATTTTTTCTTTCACTTATTCCTTTTGGTTGAAAATCCATATTGTATTCATGATTGGAAGAGCATGTATTTTCAACCATGCATGTATTTGTTTATCATTGGAAAATTGGTTGAAAATCCCTTGTACCAGCTATAGATATAAGAGCATATTTTACTTCAACCATGCATATCAAGAGTCAATTGTTTTGGCATTATTAGAAGTGATTCATTTTATTTTTGTCATGTAAGCACCCTTGTGTGCAAGATCTAACCCTATATCATTGTTGTTTTTATCATTGGGTATATTGGTCATGTAATCATTGTTTTAGTCATCCATGGGAGAGAGTCATGAGTTTTGGCATGCATCTATTTCATTCATGTATTATCATTGATGCAACCTTATATGTTATTGATTAAGCCATGTACTATCATGATTAATCCCTTTACTTGCATTGTGTATCATTGTATATTTTTGGTCATGGGTTTGGTTGTGAATTCTTGGTCTAGCTTGTGTAACCTCTTGCATATTGCAAGGAGGTATGGGCTCCAAGAAGGCCTATATAGTAGTAGCAAGTTCATGTATCCAACAACCTGGAGGATTTAATTGCAAACATGAATACATGTTTAGGGGGAGCATGTTTCAAAGGAGAAGGTCGTGGTGTTGGCCTTATTAGCATTGTTGTAGGAGCTACAAGAGTGAGCAACGAATTTCCTTGGTTCTAATGACTATTTTGTAGGATTGTTGAAATTGATTATATTTCATCAAAGAACATTTGATATCATTGGATTTTAGTTAGTGCTAGTATGGTGTTTTAGCGATGATTGGTCACCCTTTTCCATTAATGTCAAAGGGGTAGAGTGATACCAACCACCAATAGAGAGTGAAATCAGCCATTCAAAGGAAAATTATGTTCAGTTTGGTGTGTGGTTGTAAGTTGTCATCAATGCCAAAGGGGGATATTGTTGGTAGTATGGTGTTGGCATTGATGTCAACAGTCATTAGTGAGCCAATTGAGTTGGGAATTAATGTCAAAAAGTTGGTGGCATGTGCATGTTCTTGATGATTGGGCTAATCGTTGATGTTCTTTGGTGATTAGTATGTTGCAGGGGTGTCTAAGGAAGTGTTGGTGCAGGTGGTTTTAGTTTTGGGTGGTGATTTTTGGTGTTTCCCTAAATCTAGTTATCGATGTTGTTTAACAAAGATACGTCGGTGTTTGTAAGGAAGGAAACTCAAATTTCTAGTTTCCAAATAGCATCCACAACCCAGTTTCTCCATGCATAATCTACATCCATTCCTGTAGGTGAAGAAAGGAAATACACAAGCTCCAAACCAGCAGAATTCTCAAGGTAATGAATGAGATCGAACCATCTTGATTTAGTCTATAACATTTAAGAAGATCTAGTCCAAGGTGTAAATGTATTGAAATTCTAGTTGATCATTGAAGTGGTCATGCATTAGTCTGGTATTTTACGCCTCCAACTTGGTGATTTATTTGGTCACTAAATCATTATGAACTCATTAATTAATCTGGTAGTGATTAAATTGATTATCTTGATATGGTCATATTTATTCATTGATTTGGTCATCAAAAAAGAATTGGATATTGTTTTGTTGTGAGTTTGATTCAATCACTAGGTTTTTAGTTTTTAAATATACCGAGATATAATTTGATTGGAGGTTGGATTATGAGAGATTTTTATTGTAGCATAATGTTTTTGATCATATAATTAGCATGGAGGTTGAATGTGTGATATAGTGTTGGATCATTGTAATGTACAATGTGTACCCGTTTTGTATTGGTGTGATTGGAGAGTTAGATTATGTCATGCCTTGGATTGATTGGAAGACTAAAGAAGTTCACTTCAAAGGGTAAGTGCAATTGGAAAAAGCATTGTAAAACATGATGCCATTTATAGCCTGAAATATATATTGTATGAATTGAGTCTATGAAAAGACATATTGCTAGTTGTTTTGTTGAGCCAATCTAATGGGGTGTGCAATTGTCACTAGTGGGAAAAGGTAGTGTGAATTGGGTGATTTAGAAGTGAGGAAGATTTATGACCCTATGCACCTCTATGTTACTATGGTAGAGATTTTGTGTTGCAATCTCAAAGTGTATGATCTAACTATTGTTGCAACCAGATAGGAGTGACACTTTATTGGAAGTTGTTCTAAGTCAACTACCATGATTTTTGTATTATTGTAATCATTCCATGAAGCTTCGTTGGGCATGTATTATATTGTTGTCATATATTATCATATGCCTTTGGAGTCTTGTATTCTCATGTAGCTTGTATGGCCCATGTATTGTCATGACAAGTAGGCTATTGAATTGTCATGTATTGGTTGAGAAAAGAGAGTGTTGATGTGTAGTGTTGAGAGTATTTTCCATGATTTTTTAGTATGTTTTTGAATGTATGGGGGTTATTTTGTCAAAGCATGTTGTGTTTGTATAGATGCTTATAGGTTTTGTTGATACACCAGGTGATGTTAGGGTTTGAAGAGGCGTGTTGATGAGTTGGTTATGTGAGTAGAGATTGATTGTGAGTGGTTTCTTGTATTGCAGAGAGGTTTGAGTTAGTGAGACTCTTGTGTTAATGAGAGAATAAGTATTTGTGGGTCTAGTCTAAAATATATGAAAAATGGTCTACAAGTGTTTGAGCATATTATAGTGGTCTCAGTATGAAAATGTGTGAAATGTGGTCCGCAAGAGTTTGAAGGTTCGGGCCTTCAGTGTAGCGAGTTGTGGCTTTCTAGCAAGTGGTTGCTTCCCTTTGGTGTTGGCCTGCGAAACTATTGGATTTAGGGGCATCCATCAGGGTGGGGCCTACATAGTTGTGGAAGTGGTGGCTTCCATCAGGTAGCAGCCTATAGCAAGTGGTTGCTCGTGTGCATCACAAGTTGAGGTTTGCACACTGGTGGTGGACAGTGGATGATGTAAAAGAAGAATTTATTAATAAGAAGAAGATGAAGACAAATTGTACAATGGTTTTTCTCCCGAAAGGGTTTCCACCTAACTTTTGATGTCCTCATGTGCTTGATGGTGTTTTATGTGCCTTGTTGATTATATGTTTCTTGTGGTTTATGTAGGTGTTATATGCTTATTGTATTGTGATTAGATATGTTGTTATAATGTGTTTCTCACTAATGAATGTTTCAATAAATTGTAAAGAAAATGGAAAAAGGTGTAAAAGTTGATCCATCAAAACAACATTGATTCACCCTCCCCCCCCCACCCTCTTAGTATTGTCAAGCTCCTAACAATTGTGTCAATTTTTAGCAATGTTTATTATAGGAAAGATACATATGTTATGCTTAAATTTATGTGTATGTATACATGTTGTGTTTGTATTTTTTCAAGCATACTTTGCTTGTTTCAAAAAAAAGATGTAAAACATCGAAAGATCTTGTTGGATGATTGTATCTAAATAGCATTGAAAGGATATGTGTGTGTGTTACCATTGCAATCCTCAATTTGTTTTTATTAGAGGATACAAAAAATATCTTTGATAAAAAAGAAATCCCTCCTTTTAATGTTGTTTAAACACATTCATCCAACAAGCCCTTTCAATTTTTCACATCATTTTTTCTTAAAAAGGAAAACTATACACATAATATAAACATTATGTGTATTACATCAATTTTTTCTTAAAAAATAGAAACATGCTTGAAATTATACATTCAATATATAGATATATATTTAAGTCATAATGTAGGTATCTTTTTTCCCATAATCAACACCATTCAAAAACTATACATCATTATGACATCAATGCACAAAATCCTCATAATTGCATCCAAAGACATTCACACCAATAATTTGGAAATATATGTTATATGTATTAGAGGCATAACATATGCATTTATCCTATAATCCACTTTACTTAGATATGTTAGAATTTACCCAAACCCAACACCCCATATTTAGTTCCAAGCAATCGAGTATTGAACAAATGCATTGTTAAGTTCCTAACACATAAAATTCAACAAAATAAAATTATGATATGAATCACATAATCATAAAAAGATTTTTTCCCAACAATTTAGTTCTTCATTAATAAAAACCCAGAACTTACTTGGGCTCCTGTCCTAGGATAATGGCCCAATTGAGCAATTAAATATTACAATATTATTGAATCTAATCTAGCAGATTTGCTTTCTCTTGCAGATATGGATCTCCATCCCCTCTATGCTCTCTTGGACCTAGTGATACACTCACTAAGATGTCGCACTCAAACTTGTGATGTTATTATGTGTCTTCTCCTCACCTTATTCTTGCATTTATAGCTTTACAATGAGAAAAAATCCTAACCCTAACCCTAACCCTAATCACCTCACTTGAGATCAAAGACTAAGATTAAAACTTATTCACTAAATTAAATAATTTACTTTTCCTAAGTTTTATTTTAGGTCAATAAGGCAACATAGTAATATGTGTTTTTTCCTAAGTTAAATGTATGTTAAATTACATCAACAACTTGCTAAATATAGAGGAAGTTTTCTAAGCTGATATGGGTGACTTTTGCACTCCTAGACACAAGAATTATGCAGAAGTAACTACCCAAGCTACAAAATTCAACATTCCCTCTTAGAAAGGGTGGTAATTTTGGAAGAACCTCCTCCACCAAGATGAGTCCCCAAGCCCATCTTAGTATCTATAGATTCTCCCTCTAACCCTGAGCCCTATCTTTCAACTTGATTTGAGAACCTATCACAAACAACCATGCTCCAGGGAGTCCTATCACACTCTTGAGAATCTATCAAAGTCATATCATACCCACTGAGTCTCATGCAAGTACCTGAAGAATCACTCTTCCTAGTCACCTATCCCCTCTTAGTAACTGACACTAATCTTGTATCCAAGATCCCCTTGGATACACCCATGGGTGGTCTCGACAACTTGTATGGTCTCCCTATATGATTACAAGCACTAATGTTGCATCCAAGGTCACTCCCTATGAATATATAAGCACTTTTACATCCTTAAAAAAAAACTCTATATCCATCATCCTCCAAGGCTAATACTGAGAACACATGTACTATCAACCCTATAAAAAATAGCATTCTTGTCACCTCCAGAAATCCTCCTGACTCTAGCTCAAATCTAACACATCCAACCCCCTTTACTACATGTGTGGTGCTAGCTCCAAAACTCATAATGAAATCTGAGCCTATCTCTGAAATGCTATGGAACATTGGCCTCTATTAAAAAATGTGTAACTAGGTTCGGTCTTCATAAATGTGAAATGTACTTTTGAATCTTGTATAATGTAAAATGAAATAAAATTATTATTATTATTTTTGGAGCATGGGTTTCATGCTCAATGTCTTTTATTTTGTAGGTCAATCACCCATTGAGTGCTTCAAGGATTTTTCATGTGTCAAGAAGATAAAAGAGTCATTGTCATAAGTTTAAGACCCATCGTGCACATTGTAACTTGTAAAGAAAATTATTTTTGTCACTAAAAATGTCAAAATACCCTTCAAGACCAAGTTGGCTTACTAGATTGGAAGTCAACCTATTTTGAGGAGCCACGTCCACCTTTAAGAGCCTATATAAAGGAGGGAGGAACTCCTTGAGACACATTCATCACTCACTCATTCAAGGAAAGGAGAAGAGCTATAAGGCAAGTGAAGAAGGAAGAGGATGAAGAAAGAATATTTTTGGGCTAATTATCTCTCGCATGTGCAAAAAGAAGAGAAACTAGGGTTTGTAGCTTAAAGGTCAAAATTCTCTATCTATTGGAAGAGAATCAAATTTGCTCAAAGAAGGGTCTATTAGGTCTCCTACTAACCCTAGATAAGGAAGAAAGGCAAGAGAAGTTTTCGAGAGGCCTTGGAAGGCTAATTTCAATCACACATGTGGATGCATTTGCAGTTGTAGGGGGCAATAATTTCAAACCTGCATTAGAGGAAGAAATTATGAAGCTCAAGGTCAAATTTGTGTTGTTGGAATAGATTTGACTGGGTTTGACTTGGACAAGGGAAGCACATCATTCAGAAAGGTTTGACTTGGTGTTGAAGGTATTGGCCTTGGTCTAGAGGTCTTTGAATTCATTAATTGAAAAATCTATAAGAAGAGAAGATATTTTGTGGGTTTTCCTCTCAAGTGGAGAGGTTTTGGCCCTGGCTTGAAGCCTACATTATTTGTTCTTGTGTAATATTGTTCTTCTTGTGTTGGTAGTCATTTGATTATATCCGAACATAATAATAAGTGAACAAGATAATAAGTAAGCAACGGTAAAAAGACATCACAAGTAGTTATCATAAAAAGAAAAATCATCTCAGCCATTGCACTTTAGGTTTCTCAACATGGTATCAGAGTTAAGGTTGGAAAAGAGAATTATGAAGATGCCTACTACATTAAAGAAGTTTTCAAAGGTGGCAATTCATCTCAAGAAAGGCATCAAAGATGTATGGAATCTCCTATTTACCCCAAAGAAGGAAGTGACCAAGACAAAGGCTGAAGGACTCTTCTTAGCACTCATTAGCACATTTCAAGATGAGAGCATTTGGGTGATTGATAGTGGAGAAGCAAGACACATGATCGTTCATCACAAGACACTAAAAACATTGTCAAAAGGAAAGTCTTATTACTTTGTAGACCTTGGTGATAATAAGAGATATCATCTAAGAGGAATTGGATCAACCTCAATAGAGCTGGAGAATGGAGGCAATATTCATCTCAACGACATACTATTTGTTCCATGTTTGCATAAGAACATAATCTCTATTTCAAGTCTAAAAGATAAAGGTGATAGAGTGGCTTTCATTCATGGAAAAGTTGTAGTATGGGGTAAAAAATCAAGTATAGAAAATGTTAGAGTGATTGGGATTCGAGAAGGAAGACTTTATAGGTTGTTATCTCCTCTTTCTCAAGAATTAGATTACATTGAAATCATCCATGTGAACTTTGGCATAGAAGATTCGGTCATCTCCATTTCAAAATCCTTCCAACTTAAATTCAATAGTGGATGGAATCACTTAACTAAAAGAAGGTCATGAAGGAGTATGCAAGGGGTGTGCATTGGGTAAGAACACCAATAGACCATTTGGAAGTAGAGCTTCACAATCAAAATAAATATTGGATCTTATTCATTTGATGTTTGTGTTCCTATGACTCCTAAATCACTTGGAGGTCATCTATATTATGCCACATTTATAGATGACCATTCAAGGAAAACTTGGGCTTACCTAATGAAATCCAAGGATGAAGTATTTACCAAATTTCAAGAATTCAAAGTTGAAGTAGATAACCTTACAGAAAGAAGAATCTAGATATTAAGATTCGATAATGGAGGAGAATACACATCAGATAAGGAAATCATAGCTTTATGTAAGGAGTATGGGATTAATAGAGATTTGATAGTCCCATATAATGCCAAACAAAATGGAGTTGCAGAATGAAAGAATCGATCCATTGAAGAAATTGCAAAAGAAATTCTACATGACCAATTTTACCAAAAATTTTGTGGCATGAAGCTACTAAGACAGTTGTATACATATAAAATCGAAGCCCCCACATGTCACTAGATAACAAGACTCCTGAAGAAGTGTTCACTGGAAAGAAACCATCCGTAAATCATCTCTAAATCTTTGGTTGTACTGTCTATATTCATATACCTAAGGACAAAAGGAAGAATTTGGATCCATATAGCATGAAAGAAACGTTTGTGGATTGTAGTAACTCTTCTAAGGCCTATAGGATCTACAGAAAGGAAGGACATCGAATAGAAGTCAATAGAGATGTGATATTTGATGAAAGTATTACATTCAAGAAATCAAAGGATCTCCCTATGGACTCTGATGATGAAGAAATTCTAGTATTTGAAGAAGAATTTTCTAGGGAAGTGTTATCACCCCAAGAAACTCTCCTAGGTTGTATATCTAAGATGCTCGGGAACATTACAAACTCAACAAAATGTTGGATAAATGGTGGATGAATGAAAGAAATGCTGCATATTCAAGACAGATAACCACTTCTATTGTGCTTGACCCCAGACATGGGTGAACACCCCCAGACTACAAGGCTTTATACCACCAATTACTCACAGTTTAAGAAAAATGTGATGATGGAGAAGACTGACCACACCAGCATATGCACAGGACTCTATGATGGCCAGCTGCAACCAGTAAAAAGGTCTGTAAATCTGTTTCCTAATGCATAGACAGGATGATAGCTCTCTGGCATTAAAATAACAGAAACCTGCAAACAAATTCAATGATACATGCTAAATCCTAACACAGAGGTGGGATGACAGCCCCTCTAATGCTAAACATTAACAGCACATGAATAAATGCAAAATAGGCACAGCCTGGAACAAGAAGAAGAAGTGGAAAGTGAGCAATCAATAGCAAAAGAAGCTTGTATTAGCTGGAAATGCAGCAGAAGTTGCAGGTTACACAGTAGTTATAGTCTCCAGAAGTTGAAGCTTACAACAGAATAACACTCATCAACCTCGTTTTATCTTTTTTCTGGGTATATATGGAGGTCGAATACAAAACTCTTTGCTAACCTATACATGGAGGGGTCATAACTGAACACCAACCACATTTACAAACTATTACAGGCCTCTCATACATTCTAACTGTTTTAATTAAAAATTTTGACATTCTCTGGTACTTTGTTGTACTCCTTGAACAGGTGGAATGTTTCATGAATAAATGTCCATAACTGCTGAAGGTGTTGAACTACTCAAGGATCGTCCTTTCTTCCTCGGTCGTGTTGTTCCTTGAATATGGTAGCTACAGATTGAATGATGGGTACGGGATTGCCAAAGAACACGAAAAATGCATTGAAAACTGGCAGGAGATGATGGAAGACACAAAGACATTACAGGGATGAATAACAGTCGTTGGATCGCAGAGATCAATGGCAGATATTAATCTACGGAGGAGATCGGGCGAGGGAAGAACGAGGACCATCGGATCATGGGCGAGGATGATTGGATGGCCATCGCACGAGGAAGATACGCAACGGTTAGCGAGCAAGGGGGGTGTCGGCGGTTTCACGGGCGGGCGGTTTCCCCGCACCGCTTATCTGGCAAAGGCGGTATCCGTATGAGGGAAAGCGATGTAATTAAAAGACGACACGTGGCTGACAGGACGATAGGGAAAACCACTTTCCCGCAGGCTAACGAACGAGCGGATTACAGGGTGAAGGCTTGCGAACACCGTCAGATGATGAGGCGGGATCATCGGACGGCCAAGAATGAATGCACATATTTGGAGTTTGACGTGACAGGTGAGGGACGGACCCGGGCTTTATTAAAGCTTAGGGTTATGAAATTTATTATATGCACGGGGTTATAAAAGCTATCGGGGCTTATCAAGGGTTATCGGGGTTTATAATATTAAAACACAAAACGCCCAAAAGCCTTTTAAATAAAGTTTAAGTGGTTTAATAATGTTAAAACAAAATATCCCTGGGGTTGGTAAAAAAAGGTTTAGGCGGGGATTTGTAACCAAAACAAGGATAAAGGGGTTTAAAGGGAATAAGGAGGATTTAAAGGGAAGGAGGAAATGGAGGTGGCGGGGTTATAAGGGAATGATGCACATGAAGGAGAAAGAATACAATGAACTGCTGCAAGCTTCTTTGCATCCAAAACCAGCACTACCTGACCTTAGCCATCAAATGTTGCAAACTATAGCAGAGCTAACACTGGCTCCTTCTGGGGATGAGATCCTCCCTGTGAGGTCTCAAGAACCTGAAGATCAATGTCTTTCCAGCTAAAACAAATTACCCAAAATTCCTAGTGTTCCATTGGGAATGGAGTCTACTTCATCTATACCAAAGCTGATAAAAACACAATATTTACAACCTTTAAGGCCAAAAACCTTAAACAACATAAACTTTCAAAAACCGCCCATTAACTGGGTCATCAAAAATTGTCTCTCTTCCCATACTTTTCAGTATGAAGGTGTTGTTCCCTTGAACCTGTGAAATGATGAAAGGCCCTATCCAGAAAGCATCAAATTTCCCATGATTGCATTTCTTCTCTTTCAATGCATCCCACTTCAAAACCAAGTCACCAATCTGAAAGTTATTTGTTTTTGCCTTTTTTTCAAAGGCTTCCTTAATCCTTCTCTGATGTGTTGTAGCCTTTTCATCCAATTGTTCTCTAACCTGATGTATTTCTGCTAAATCAGTGATCCTCTTTGCCATGCATTCTTCCTCATCCTGCTCTTCTTGAAGGAATTTTGCCACAGGGAGACTTAGCTGAATTGGAAATACAGCCTCAGTGCCATATACCAGCTTGAAAGGAGAATTGCATGTGTATTTCTTAACGGTCACTCTGTCAGCCCACAGTGCATACTTGAGCTTTGAATCCCAATTCTTTTTATTGTCCTCTAACAACTTTTTAATTATCCTGATCAGACTTTTATTAGAGGATTCCGATAGACCATTTCCCTGTGGATAATATGAGGTGGAATGAACAAGTTTAATACCCATTGAAGCACACATTTCTACCAGCTCTTTTGCTCTGAAGGCTGTTGCATTATCTGGAATTAATTTATGTGGACAACTAAATCTACTGAAGAGATTCTCTGTCGAAAACTTCATGACCACATTGTGATCAACCTTCCTGGTAGGGACTGTTTCAATCCACTTTGTGAAATAATCAGTGGCTACTAATATCCACCTGTGCTGGCCACTGGAATGTGGATTGATTTCTCCAATAAAATCCAAGCCCCACTGCTGAAAAGGTCCTTTTGCCTGAATTGGCTTTAGGGGCAGGGATTTAAACTGTTGTTTTCCTTCAAATCTTTGGCACCTGTCACAAGATTTAACAAAAACAAATACATCAGAAAATAAAGTGGGCCAATAGTACCCAGCTCTGAGAATTTTATGTGCTGTGGTTTTCCAATAATGGTGGCCTCCACACATGCTGTTATGAAACTGTTGCATAACTTCTTTCGACTGTTCTCTGTCTAGACAGCTTAAAAGTATTCTAGATGGGTCCCTCCAATAGAGCATATTTTCATTGATGCAATACTTTGCTACCCTAAGTTTCAAAGTTCTAGCTTGACTTTGAGTAAATCCTGAAGGGATTTCTAGCTTCAGCAAGAAAGTAATTATTGCAGCATACCAATTACATGAAGCTACGTTCTCAGCCACTAACTGCTTTCTCCCTGTTTCAGCTGCTTCCTCTTCTTTATCTATCTGACCATTTTCTGCAATAGCGCACAGGAAATCAATATCTAATGATCTGCAATTTTCTTCAACTAATAATTTGGCAAGACCCTGACCTCTGACCAGCTTGGTGGGCTTCAACTCTATATTAAATTCTATGATTTTTGCAATCCATTTTTCCCTTCTTCCATCAGCATCAGGTTGTGTTAGGAAATTTTTAATTGCAACAGGGGGTACATATGCAACTATTTTTGAATGAAGGATATAAACTCTAAAAGCTTCCAAGGATTTGATAAGAGCATATGCATGTTTCTCAATGATATCATACCTCAGTTCAACATCCCTCAAATTCTTGCTGAAAAATGCTATTGGATGTTCTGAACCTTCTTCATCTACCTGCAATAAAACTGTTGCAATGGTGTCTTGTGAGACAAAAGAAAATATGTGGAACTCCTTGGTGTAGTCTGGACTTATTAATGTGGGAGCCTCCATAATAGCCTTTTTAATAGACTCGAATTATTTTCTTGCTGCATCTGTCCACCTAACCTCTTATCCTTTCTTCAACATGGAGGACACATGCTTAACCAATTCTGCAAAGTTTGGAATAAACCTCCTGACAAAATTAATTTTGCCCAAAAAAGACTGAATATCCTTCTTTGATCTAGGGACAGACAAAGTCTGAATTTCTTTGACTCTTTCTGGGTCAATCTGGACACTTGCAACAGACACAATATGTCATAACAGCTTGCCTTCATCTAGAGAAAATTGAGATTTTTTGGGATTGACTGAAATTCCAAACCTCCTGCACTTCAAGAATACCTTTTTCAAATGTTGTAAATGATTTTGATGGCTACTGGAGTAAATTGTTATATCATCAAGGTAGATAGCACAAATTTTTCCTTCTCTCCCACAAATGCTATATCCATAGCTCTCTGAAAGGTGGCTCCAACATTCATCAATACAAATGGCATTTTGGCATACATAAAAGTGCCCCAAGGAGTGGTGAATGCAGTCTTTTCTTGATCATCTGAGTGCACAGCAATCTGATTAAAGCCTAAAAAACCATCTAAGAAAGACATCACTTTAGCTCCTGAGACTTTTTGTAGCAAATGCTCCATCTTGGGCAGAGGATAGTTATCTTTCTTTGAGCATTTGTTTAAATTTCTGAAATCAACACACAGTCTGATTTCTCCACTCTTCTTCCTCACCACCACTAGATTGGCTACCCATTTAGAATATCTGAGAGGGACAATGATCTTGGTAGCCAGCAACTTTTTAATTTCTTTCTCAATCAGTGGAAGAAGCATGGGATTTATTGGTCTCAGCTTCTATTTGAAAGGAACGGTGTCTTTCTCCAGAGGGATTTTGTGCTGAATTATGCTCTTATCATAAGTTTTCATATCACTATACTCCCAGGCAAACACGTCAGCAAATTGCCTCATTAAATTGTAGTATTCAGCACTTTGATCAGCAGACAAATGAGTTGACAAATTCACATACCTAGGCTAACCTGGACTTCCTATATCATGCTTACAGACTGCAGATTGGTCTTCTTTTTGGGCAGCTTTGTAAGGCACATCATTCTGGTCAAACAGTCTTTCAAGAGGAATTAGGCCCTTAGGAATATGGTTACTAGGAAGCTGGACAATGTTGTCTTTACCAATTTTATTTCTAAGCTGGGGCTGGTGGCTTTCTTCCAAGGTTTCATTTTCTTGGTCAATTTGCATCTCAGATAATTCATCAATGACTTGCAAGAACCTATTCAACTCATTATCATCTTCAAAAACTTTCCAATGGTGGACATTGTCAGGCAAGGAAGGTCTATACTTGATTTGGACTTCATAAACTAATCTGGGAGGCATGGGAGGTATAAATAGACTAGCAGAAACAGCAAGGGAATCAGCAAGTTGATTTTGGGCTCTAGGAATGTATGAAATACAGAAATAATCAAAAGAGTCTCTGATTCTCCATACCTCATCTCTATATGCTTTCAGCCTTGGGTGCTTTGCCTGAAACGTTTTATTTACTTACTGGATGATCAAATCAGCATCTCCAAACACTTTCAGATTCTTGATTCCTCTGTCTTTGGCTGCATTAAGGCCCAACAGCAGTGCTTCATATTCTGCTATGTTGTTTGTGACTTGGAAAACCAACTTAAAATACAGCTAAATGCTTTCTTGTTGTGGAGATACTAACACCACCCCTGCTCCTGCAGTCACCTTGGAACATGCTCCATCAAAAAACATTTACCAAACCTGACTTCCTTGCTCTTTTTTAGCCTGATTTGTTGGTTTTCTGACTTGCAATGACGCCTTCTGAGATTCTTCTATTTGGAGAATACATGCTCCAAAATCAGTGTCCAGTGCATATATAGGATGATTTGTAGGATTCTTCTCATCACTAATGATATATGCCAACTATGCTTCTCTATATAACCTCCTGCTTTCTCCTCCAAAAACTGGGACAGTGGCATAAGATAAATCATTTTGTAGTGTCCCACCTAGTCTTTTAATCCACCCTCTAGACAACAGCATGCCAAACTTGGGAGGGACATCTACTACCACAATATCCATCATCATACTCTTCATGGGTAGCTGAGTTGAGGTAATGGCCAGATATTTAATCAATCCAAGACATTTCACCTTCCTTGAATCAAAAGAAAATAAATCATGATAGGGTCTGGTGATATCAAGGCCTAACTCTTCCATGACAGCTTTAGGCATTAAATTGTGGTTGGCCCCTGTATCTAGCAGGAAACTGTGGAGGATTTTGTCATGAATGGTCAATGAGACATAAAAAAGATGGAGAATTATTATTAGCAGGTTCAACCATGGGGCTGAGCACAATGGTTGGTTTTTCATCTTGCAAATTAACAGAGTCAGTGGAGGTTTGTTTGGTTCTAGCTCAAGGGCTTCAAGGATAGGCTTTCTAAACACTTCACTTTTCACCAACTCAACCAAAGGCACAGATATTTTCAATTTCTAAACTTCTGACTCAAAGCTGAAAGAAGAAGATGATTTATCAGAACTTTTTACC
This sequence comes from Pinus tabuliformis, assembly GCA_031772625.1. NCBI lineage: Eukaryota > Viridiplantae > Streptophyta > Pinopsida > Pinales > Pinaceae > Pinus > Pinus tabuliformis. Next base: position 1,016,272,533 of record CM062804.1, read on the forward strand.
TCTTGAACTAGAGCTTTGAGGATGACTGGATCAACTGTTGGTCTTCTCTGCTTGATATTCTGTGGTTCTATTTGGACAGCAGCTCTTTGGGCAGAATTTTCTTTGACATTCTTTGCATTTGATCTCAGGTTATATCTCTGTTGCTGCTCAGCTTGTATGACAACTTCTCTATCCCAGTCTTGACTATCTTGTTCCTGCAGCAATTATTGTTCATACTCAGCCAATGTCAAAAATGCAGCGCTGCCTTTATCTTCCATACAGTGAATTTCATCCTCATTTTCTTCAAATTGTTCTTCCTCCATGACTACGTTCTGGAAGGGAGCTTTTACTTTTTGTTCTTCCTTTGTTTCTTCACCCCTTTGCATTATTTGTAACTGCTCATTTTCTCTTCTAAATGGATTAGGGTTTCTTGGAGAAAATGTGTTCCGCTGCCTTGTTTTCCCTTAATTCTGCTCAACCTTTAGCTTAGAAATTTCAGCAGCCAATGACTCTATCATCTTGGTCATTTTGTCCAATTTAGGCTCTGAAGATGATGCAAAAGAGGTAGAAGCCTAACCTCTCTGTCTTTTCTTGACTTTTGAGCTTTTCTGCTGCCATAATATTGGATTCTACTTCTAGTGTTGCATAATACATATCAGCTACAGTAGCACATCTTCTTTCCCTTAATAACAAGCAAAAATTAGAGTCAAAAGCATTGGCATAAGTGAGTTTGGCAGAGGTGGGGGTAGGATTTACCTCAGCTGGTATCTTATTATACATTCGATTGAATCTTTTATTAAAATCAGGTATTGATTCCCCATTTTCCCTCTTCAGATTACCAAACTCTGTATGATAATACAGCAAGTCTTTTTTATCTCCCCATTGCTTCAAAAATGCATATATAATGCTTCAATATCTGTTATTGATCTCTGGGGTAATTCTCTAAACCACTTGCTAGCCTCTCCATCAAGGCTCTGGACAAAAACTCTCATCCACACATCATTTTCACTTATATCTAAATTATCAGCATAACTGTAAAAAAAGCTTCAAGATGTTCTTCTGGTGTCACTCCCTCTGTTCCAATGAATTTAGGCATATATTTCTGATATTCTCCCATAGGAATAGGATTTAAAGGCACAGGCAAGACTAAAGGTCTGTATCTGGCAGCAACAATTCTCTCAATCCTCGTGGGTGCTTGTTGTCCTACCATGACTGGAATATTTGGAAGAATACTAGCAGATTGAATGGTAGGGAGTAATGTGATGGATGGTAGAGATAAAGGGACGTCTTGGACTGAATGGAAAGCTTTCTTTGGACTGAGATTCAAAGGGGAACTAACTGTACAAGAGGCTGAACTAATCTCTGAAGATTTTTCCTTATTAACAGTGTTATGCTCTAAATCTTTAAACTGTAAATCTTCAGCAATAACTTTATCTTTCAAATATGAATAATATTTCTTAGGTTTACCTGATCCTGATGCCCCTTTCTGTGATGCTTTCTTCGATTTGACAGTCCTCTCAGGTTCAGGCACTGGTTCAGCTGGTAATTTCTGAAGATTCCTTCGAGTGTGTCTCACAAACTGAGCCAGAACTTCAATGTGGAGTCACCAAATGATGGTCTTCCTCCAATGGAGTCACCAGATAGATGATTACAACCAAAAACTGTGTTCAAACCTTGTCTATCATCAAAGCTTGAAGCTGTGTCATTCTCCCAGGGAAGTTGAGCTTCAATTCTCCTCTCCCTGGCAATGGCGCCAATTAATGTTATCACCCCAAGAAAATCTCCTAGGTTGTATATCAGAGATGCTCGGGAACATTACAAACTCAACAAAATGTTGGATAAATGGTGGATGAATGAAAGAAATGTTGCATATTCAAGCCAGATAACCACTTCTACTGTGCTTGACCCCAGACATGGGTGAACACCCCCAGACTACAAGGCTTTAGACCACCAATTACTCATAGTTTAAGAAAAATGTGATGATGGAGAAGACTGACCACACTAGCATATGCACAAGAATTTGTGATGGCCAGCTGCAACCAGTAAAAAGGTCTGTAAATCTGTTTCCTTATGCACAGATAGGATGGCAGCTCTCTAGCATTAAAATAACATAAACCTGCAAACAAATTCAATGATACATGCTAAATCCTAACACAAAGGTGGGATGATAGCCCCTCTAATGCTAAACATTAACAACACATGAATAAATGCAAAATAGGCACAGCCTGGAAATGGAAAAAGAAGTGGAAAGTGAGAAATCAACAGCAAAAGAAGCTTGTATTAGCTGTAAATGCAGACCATAAGCTGCAGGTTACAAAGTAGTTACAGTCTCCAAAAGTTGAAGATTACAACAGAATAACACTCATCAACCTCGTTTTATCTTTTTTTTGGGTATATATGGAGGTCGAATACAAAACTCTCTGCTAACCTATGCGTGGAGGGGTCATAACTGACCACCAACCACATTTACAAACTATTATGGGCCTCTGATACATTCTGACTATTTTAATTAACAATTTTGACATTCTTTGGTACTTTGTTGTACTCCTTGAACAGGTGGAATGTTTCATGAATAAATGTCCATAACTGCTGAAGGTGTTGAACTGCTCGAGGATCATCCTTTCTTCCTCGGTCGTGCTGTTCCTTGAATATGGTAGCTGCAGATTGAATGTCGGGTACAAGATTGCCAAAGATCACGAAAAATGCATTGAAAACTAGCGGGAGACGATGGAAGACACAAAGACATTACAGGGATGAATAGCAGTCGTTGGATCGCAGAGATCAGTGGCGGAGATCAATCTACGGAGGATATCAGGCGAGGGAAAAATGAGGACCATTGGATCATGGGCGAGGATGATTGGACGGCCATTTCACGAGGAAGATTCGCAACAGTTAACAAGCAAGGGGGGTCGGCGGTTTCGCGAGCGGGCGGTTTCCCCGCACCGCTTATCTGGCAAAGGTGGTATCCGTATGAGAGCAAGCGATGCAATTAAAAGATGACGCGTGGCTGACAGGACAGTGGGGAAAACCACTTTCTCGCAGGCTAATGAACAAGCGGATTACAGGGTGAAGGCTTGCGAACACCATCGGATGATGAGGCGGGATCATCAGACGGCCGAGAATGAACACACATATTTGGAGTTTGATGTGACAGGCGAGGGGCGGGCCCGGGCTTTATTAAAGCTTGGGGTTATGAAATTTATTATATGCGCAGGGTTATAAAAGCTATCGGGGTTTATCAAGGGTTATCATGATTTATAATATTAAAACACAAAACGTCCAAAAGCCTTTTAAGTAAAGTTTAAGCGATTTAATAAATCTAAAACAAAATATCCCCGGGGTTGGTAAAAAAAAGGTTTAGGCCGGGCTTCGTAACCAAAACAAGGATAAAGGGGTTTAAAGGGAATAAGGAGGATTTAAATGGAAGGAGGAAATGGAGGTGGCGGGGTTATAAGGGAATGATGCACATGAAGGAGAAAGAATACAATGAACTGTTGCAAGCTTCTTTGCATCCAAAACCAGCACTGCCTGAACTTAGCCATCAAATGTTGCAAACTGTAGCAGAGCTAATAGGAAGAAGAATCAAATCATGAAGATGAAGGTCCTTTTGAACCTATTCAACCTACAATAATCCCTGAAACTAGAAAAATGCCTAACTAGTTGAAGTCTACACTTCTAGATGTAGAAGGTCATGGAGCAGCTCAAGGTACATTCAGGGAAAGCAAGAAGCCCAAATGATACTGTGGGTATGCAACCTACATGAAAAGACTAATATAAGCAGAGTCATCCACTTTTGAAGCTGACAATCACCAAGAATAAAAGGATGCCATGAATGAAGAATATCAATCTATAATGAAGAATGGAGTTTGGGAGATCGTACCTAGGCCTAAGGACAAATTTGTGGTAACTTCCAAATGGCTCTACAAGATCAAACATGCAGCAAAAGGAAGCATTGATAAAAATAAGGTAAGACTTGTGGCTAGGGGCTTCTCTCAACAGGAAGGAATTGACTATGAAGAGACATTTTCTCCAACAATAAGGTATACAACTATTCATTCATTGCCCTCTTTGGCAGCAATGGGATGGAACATCCACCAAATGGATGTCAATACTGCATTCTTGAATGGCATAATTGATGAGGAAGTATATATAGAACAACCCTTGGGATTTGAAGTTAAAGATAGAAAGGCATATTTCTGCAGATTGAAGAAGGCATTATATGGCCTCAAGCAAGCACCAAGGGCATGGTATGCTAGGATGGATGCATACCTACATAGATTCCACTTCGAAAATATTTTTGTTGATCAAAACCTTTATATTAAGGTTGTGAATGGAGAGTCAGTAATCATTATTTTTTATGTGGAAGATCTTCTCTTGACAGGTGTGGAAGGTCAAATTGAAGAGTGTAAGAAGCAACTAGTAGTAGAATGTGACATGAAGGATCTAGAGATGATGCACTACTATTTGGGACTAGAAGTCTGGAAAGGACCTGATGAGATATATATAGGTCAAGGAAAGTATGTGATCAAGACCTTGAAGAGGTTTGACATGATGGATTTCAAACCAATGACAAACTCAATGATCACAAACTTCAAAAGCCTAAGGAGTGTTGAATCAAGCCATGTGGATCCTTCCAAGTTGTTTTATTGTTCAACAACTTCAACAACCCCCCTGTTTATTAATTTAATAATTAATATTGTATTAATAAATGGGGACCCTTTTAGAAATTATCTTAAAAACTTAGCGAATAAGAGCTTGCCTTTTGTAAAGCATTCAGAATAAGCTTTGGATAAACTAAGATATTAAACCAAGTCATTTCATGATAACCCATTCCCGCTTTATCACAAATTGTAGGATCTGATAATAACAAGGGTTAGTCACGAGGCAAAATCTGCGAGATGTGATAAGCGAAATCCCTGAAAAATACCTAGAAATAGCACTTAGTTTCTATAATACTTAAGGCTTAAACTATTCTTCCAAGGTCTTTATTGCAAATGCACCACGGTTCTTAAAAGAGCACAAACATACAAACCAGAAGAAAATGTAAAATACGATGTAATATGGACTCGACGGAATATTAAAACTATTATAAAACTACATTTGGGTCCAGCATATCGTAATGCCTCTCATTGCATATCACAAAATATTAAAGAAATTTTGAATAATTCTATTCATCATCTCCGATATTGTGATTTGTGATCTTCCCGAGATTTCTGATTTGTGATTTGCGATATTTGGGTTTTTTTATTTGCGATATTCTGATTCATCGCAATCGCAAAAAATCGGTATTACACGAACATTCAAACCAAACAGAAATATCAGTTTGAAACATGCGATGTGGAATTTTGACAAGACATAAAGAAAATCTTGTGTAAGCCTTAATGTATATTTAATGATATTTAAAGGGCATTTATTCGTTTGAACGGCTCGATATGATTGATATCTTTCTTATTCGTGTTTGAAATAAAAGCTCCATCCTTACGTGCTTTCAGAATTTATTGTTCTTATCATATTTTCACTTGCATTTACCACTCTTCGTTTTCATCCTGTTCTCTCCATTTGCCTGAATTTCAGGAAGTTTTCGAAGAACAGTGCACTCACAGAAATGGGTAGGAAAGGAAAAAAGACCGTAGAGGATACTGTGCCTGAGTAGTTAGAAATGCTACCACTATTATCTGATATCACGTGTAACAAATATGGCGGGACTACATCTTGGGAGGCAATGTACAATTTACTAGAGGGAGAAAACCCAAGGACCTTGCAAGTTAAGGCAACAACAAATGCCATGACTTCATCCGATGCTTCCTACTTTGAAGCAACATGCTCTTTTCTACACAGGATTGTTGCAAGACTAAAAATATTACCATATACAGATATGGTAAGATGGATTATTGATGAAGTAGATGTTTCAGACAGATTGTTCAGAAACTCCAGGCAAGACATTATGGGATCATTCAAGCCAGACAATTTGAGCCAAATGTACCATTTGTCGTAGCCAGAGAAGATCTATGACAAAGCTTTTATCGAACATTTCTCTAAAGAGAATGAAGATCCAATGGATGTTATGCATAATTGGAGGTCTGACTCCAACAAGTTTAGATGGGAGAAAATTGGTATGTACCCCATCGCACCTCTGTCAGCCCATATAATTTTGCAGCTGTAATGTTGTGTAGGCTATTCGAAAAAGATTATACCACTAATTTTCCTATTGAATGGGTTCCCTTGATTGGTGCAATTGTAAATGATACCATTTTGAACTAGAGTACTATTTTGTCGGATAATTTATCCATGGCCATTAGAGAATACAGGCGTAATAGAATTGTCTCCACTCAGGTTATCCCTCCCTTTTTCATGAGTGCTTATGTCATGGATGCTATATGTTTTTGCTCACATTTTCTAAACATGGGCTAGAAATGGACTTCAAAGGATCCTACACCCATCCATGTTTATCATAAAATACTATGGGAATCACAGTTTGGCTCCCATTTTTATAAGATTTTTCATGGCGTCATGTTGCCTATTTATCAGACCATTTTTAATAAGAAATCCCCCAGGCTTTCAGAGGAAGCAAAGATAGACATCTTGCCGGTGGCAAGATGGTTTGGTGAGGAATGGTTCACTTATATCAGAGTTTTCAGGAGTATTATTGCTCCCCATGTTCTCCCATACTATGTTCTGGATAAACTACTGGCTCGAGAGATTGCTTATCAAACAGTGGGTGATGGAATAACCAAAACCCTTAAGGAACAGAAGAAGGCCATCTGGCCAACCTTCCCATTACAATGTGGCACTTTCACATTGCATGATCTCGGGCATGCATCTAAAGAAATACAGAACATCGCGACTCTAAACCTAGCTACCATGTTAGGTAGACAGTATGACCCCAACCAGATTGCTAAGAATTTCATTGCCATGGTCAAAATCAGGCAATTCAGTCATGAGGATGATCCGTTTGATGATTTCTTTGAGCAAGATGAGAATTTTTCACAAGTTTTGCATTTAGCATCACTAAAGCTAGACCCAGAGGACCTCAGATAATTTCACATATACAGAAATAAAAGGCTCAAACAGGTCCCTTTGGACCTGTTAAAAATTGAAGAAGAGAACCTACTCCCAGCGTAAGCCTAGAGGAGAGTTCTAAGAACAATTCTGATGAAGAATCATAAGGAAGGTCAACTCAAGGTTTAGAAGACTCTGAACATGAATCTGAGAATAAAGAAGGAATCCCTGAGGCAGATCCTGAAAAGGATGCAGAAGAAAATATTGAAGAAATGACCGAGAAGGTCTCAACTGAACAAGACATGGAGACTAGTCCTCCACAGGTTGAAACAGAAAAGACCCCAGTCATCAATCTAGAACAGGAGTGGGATTAATTTAATAAAAAGCTCCAAACAGAGATTTGTCTTTAAGGAATGTTTGGATACCAGACTCCACAACACAGTCAATAGGTTGTAAATCCAGAAGCCACAATACAAGAAATTGTAACTACTCAAGAAATTGAAGTCATCCCGGCACACCTAACTTCTGAAATTATTTTGAAGGTTGAAGAAATATCGCCATTGGACATATTCTACATTCCTACACATAAGGTTGTAGTAAAAAGGAAAAGAAAGAAAATAAAATTGGATGTATCGACAACAGCAACTCTTGAAAGTGAGCCAATGGAGATAGTGTGGAGAGACACCCCCATTGATCCATCAAACAACCTTACAAAGTTATCACAATTTGTAGGATCTTATGCAACTGCAACAATTGATAAGGTAGTAGAAGTTTGATTGTTACTGAATTAAAAAGAGTAAAGAGTTCAAATGCTTGAACAACAACTTGAGCAAGAAAGACAAAGCACCAATAAGCAAGCGGAAATAAAACTGGCATAGCTTCAACAAAATTTTGAGCAAATGACAATACATCATCAGATGGACATGGTAGTAAAGAACACATAGATTCACCAAATGCAACCTATATTGGACAAATTCAAAGGCAGTCCTCAAATAGATGAATTTATCAAAGAGGCACTTGAATTAAACTCTCTTTTGGTACAGCAGAAGGAAATATTTTTTCAAATAATTTCATTGCTCAAACCTTATTGTGAATCAAGTGACAAATTAAACAATCAAGTGATTGATCAAAGATTAGAATATGAAGAGCTAAACCAAAGAATAACATAATTCATTTCCTAGCAAGAATCTGAAGAAGGCAGGAAGGTCGATCTACCCAATATCGAGGCGTCCCACAAAGACATCTTATTTATAGATTGGGATGTGCAATTAAAACAAACAAAGAGAGCAGCAGTAAGAGCAGCCAGTATAGCAAACAACATAATTGAGGCTATCAATGAAAACCTCCACACTGCTAATCTTATCAGAGAATACAGTCCAGAATCTCTCCCAGACATTAAAAAGCTGGAAGAATGGTAGAAAGAATTGCCCAAACAAATGAAGAAGCAATCAAGCAACTGTCTAAGCTCGATTGGCAAACATACTGGAAGTTTCTAGTAAAACCACACAATCATTTGATGAATCTAAGTTGTTTAACTAATTCTACCCAAAAGATGGTGCCACCTCTCATTGATGTTGTGTTCATGGGGAAATTGAGATCCAGAATTGGCCAACCTTCCCAAATTAAGCCAATGATAGACATTTGTGAGCTCAAGGACCGAATGGCTAAATAGGACCATTCAATTTGGAGAAGCTTGCCATCATTTATTTTTAGTTTTAGTTTTCATTTTCACTTATTCTGAGGAAGTTTTTTTGAAACCTCCTTAGTGTTTTATGTAATAATCTATTTTTGAAACATATGTATAGCATTTAAACCCCTCTCATGCATTTAGAGAGGGGTCCAGGATTTTATCAAAAACAATTTGCAAGACATTGCACTTGTGTATTTTTGTGAAGGTTTTGATGAAATTATTGGAACATGATCTAATTTTCTTGAATATCGAAGCAAACTCTACTGAAATTTCACTTTTGTACTCTTAGAGTATATTTGATTGGATGAAAGTGGATCAATGTTGTTGATCTCATGAGCAGGAATTTTCATATATGGTATTTTTATCTTATGATCATGTTTTATTTATGAATTAGCAATAATTTTTCTTTAATTGTCATATGTATGAAAATCTGGGTTATATTTTTACATTATTGCACTTTTGTATGATGTTTCAACTCTAATTTCTTATTGAATACATGAACAATTACTATATGCGATAAAGTTTTCTCAATTTTTTTGTCTAACTATTTAGCCAAAACAATTATCATTCACGATTTCATTTCTTTTAGCAGTTGAATAATCTTCATTACCAGTTTCTTTGAGACATATCTGTAGATCGCATATCTTAGTTTATTCTCGGGTATATTTATAGTAAGATAATTTTAGAATAAGATAGATGCATGTGTTTATTGTTATATTAGATCATTTTTAGTTAAATCATTCTTCGTTATATCTTATATCACCCCAACATCATTATCAAATCAATTCTTTCTGGGAAACTAGTCCCATTATCCCCAGTTGGAGCCACTACACCAAATGGAAAAGGAGTTTCTTTAAGGTCCAGACCGGGTGGTTATCCCCCATGTCATCGCAATGAATTTCAAGGCTTCAACACAAGTATAGACAATTGATTGGCTCACTCACGTACTTGGTGAAAACTCGACCATAGATATGTTTTGTAGTAAATATTCTCAATCAATTCCAAGTAGCCAAGACATGATGATTGGATAGTAGTGAAACATATAATAAGATATCTACAAGGAATCATCCACTAATTTCTGAAATATGATAGAAGGAATGATGTCCACTTGATTGGATATACAGATTCCGATAGGGGAGGCAATGAGCAAGATGGAAGGAGAACTATCGGAGGATGTTTTAGCTTCGGATCCTCCATGATCTCATGGATGAGTAGAAAGCAAGAAACAAAAACTTTGAGTAGTGTTGAGGCTAAGGATATTGCAGCCTGTGAAGTAAGCAGAGAAGTTGTCTGGTTAAGGAACTTATTATCTGACCTATTTTAAGGACCAATGGACCCTACAGTGATACATTGTGATAACACTAGTCGTATAAGATTGTTTCAAGTCCTAGTATTTCATGGAAATACAAAGCATATCAACAACAATTATCACTACATTCAGAAGCTAGTACAATATGGTGTGTTTCAGCTACAATACATTGCCATCAATGAGCAGATAGCTGACATGTTGACAAAAACTCTTCCCAAGAAGGAACTTATATATTTGAGAGACAAACTTGGTTTGGTTGATATATCCTCCCCGGTTGAGAGGGAGATATTGGCACATCATTCTTTTCTTCAATTAGAAAGATATAATGGAGGATTGGGAAAGCATCTAGCATCTGATACTCTTTGAAGATGAGGTGGGGCATCGAAGTTAAGAGTAGTCGTGGACCGATATTCTTTGAGGACTAATTATCCAAGATAAGAATAGTCCAAGGAAGGTCATACTCTGTGAACACCCGAGTGGGGTGTGTACATTGAGATACAATGATGATGGTGTCTATAAATCATTAGTCTCGCCAGCATTTCTCTCTGATATTGTGGAGAGATAGAGTGGTTAGTCAAGGAATTGCTATATGACAATTTTGATTGATATGATGCTAAAATGTTGCATTACCAATATGACTCTTCTTATGATATCTCTTCAGATTGAGAATGTCCATGTACCATCTATGAATACCTCCTTAGTTAAGAGGGAGTGTTGAAAAATGTGTAAGTAGGTTCGATCTTCATAAATATGAAATGTACTTTTGATACTTGTATATTGTAAAATGAAATAAAATTATTATTATTATATTTGGGGCATGGGTTTCATGCTCAAGGTATTTTATTTTATATGTCAAGCACCCATTGAGTGCTTCTTTCTAGTGTTTTTCCTAGGTCAAGAAGTCAAAAGAGTCATTGTCATAAGTTGGAGACCCCATCAGGATTATTGTAACTTGTAAAAAAAATCATTTTTGTCATTAAAAATGTCAAAATACCCTTCAAGACCAAGTTGGCCTGCCAGTTGGGAAGTTATCCTATTTTAAGGAGCCACGTCCATCTCGAAGAACCTATATAAAGGAGGGAACTTGACCTCCTTGAGACACATTCATAACTCACTCATTCAATCAAAGGAGAAGAGCTAGAATGCAAACGAAGAAGGAAGAGGACGAAGAAAGATTGTTTTTGAGCTAATTCTCTCTCACATGGGTGAAGAAGGGAAGTTAGGGTTTGCAGCTTCAAGGTCGAAATTCTCTATTTGCTGGAAGAGGATCAAATATACTAGAAGAAGAGTCTACTAGGTCTCCTACTATCCCAATACAAGGAAGCAAGGCAAGAAAAGTTTTTGTTGGACATTGGAAGGTTAATTTTGCTCACACTTGTGGATGCAGTTGTAGTTGCAGGGGGTGAAAATTTCAGACCTGCAGTAGAGGTCAAAATTTTCGAGCTGAGGGTCGAAGTTGTGTTGTTGGAAGAGATTTTTCTGAGTTTTACTTGGAAAAGGGAAGCACATCATTTAGAAAGGTTGGAATTGGTCTTAGATGGTATTGGTCTTTGTCTAGAGGTCTTGGAATTCGTCAATTGAAGAATCTATAAGAAGAGAAGTGATTTTACAGGTTTTCCTCTCAAGTGGAGAGGTTTTGGCCCTGGCTTGTAACCTACATTATGTGTTCTTGTGTACTATTATTCTTCTTGTGTTGGTAATTGTTTGATCATATTATAACATAATAATAAGTGAAGAAGCTAATAAGTAAGGAAAGGTAAAATGACATCACAAGAAATTATCATAAAAAGATAGATCATCTTAACCATTGTACTTTAGATTTCTCAATATGGTATTAGAGCTAATGTTTGCAAACGAAATTATGAAGATCCCTACTACATTGAGTAAGTTTCAAGTTTTCAAAGGTGGAAAGTCATCTCAAGTAAGGAATCAAAGAAGTATGGAATCTCCTATTTACCCCAAATAAGGAAGTGACCAAGACAAAGGATGAAGGACTCTTCTCAGCAATCATTGGCACATTTAAAGATGAGAGAATTTGGGTGATCGATAGTGAAGCATAAAGACACATGACCGGTCATAATAAGCAACTAAAATCATTGACAAAATGAAAGTCTTCCTACTCCGTAGAGATTGCTAATAATAAGAGCTATCATGTTAGAGGAATTGGATCAACCTCAATAGAGATGGACAATGGAGGCAATATTCATCTCAATAACTTCCTATTTGTTTTGGGTTTTCATAAGAACTTACTCCCCATTTCAAGTCTACAATATAAAGGTGATAAACTGGCTTTCATTGATGGAAAAGTTTTAGTATGTGGTAAAAACTCAAGTGTAGAAAATTCTAGAGTGATTGGGATTCGTGAAGGAAGACTTTACAGGTTGTTATCTCCTCTTGCTCAAGCTTTAGTTCACATTGAAATCAGCCCTTGTGAACATTGGCATAGAATATTCGTTCAACTCCATTTCAAAATCCTTCCAACTCTAAATTCAATAGTAGATGGAATCTCTGAACTGAAAGAAGATCACGAAGGAGTATGCAAGGGGTGTGCATTGGGTAAGAATACCAAGAGACCATTTGGAAGCAGTTCTTCACAGTCAAAATATATATTGGATCTTATTCATTTTGATGTTTGTGGTCCTATGACTCGTAAATCACTTGGAGGTCATTTATATTATGCCACATTTATAGATGACCATTCAAGGAAAACTTGGTTTACCTATTGAAATCTAAGGATGAAGTATATACAAAATTTCAAGAATTCAAAGTTGACGTAGAGAACCTTACAGAAAGAAGAATGAAGATATTAAGATCCGATAATGGAGGAGAATACACATCTAAGTAAATCATAGCTTTCTGTAAGGAGTCTGAGATTAAGATAGAGCTAATAATCCCATAAAATCTCAAACAAAATGGAGTTACAAAAAAAAAAATTGATCCATTGAATAAAGTGTAAAAGAAATGCTAAATGATCAAAATTTACCAAAATTTATATGGGGTGAAGCTACTAATACAGTTTTATACCTATAAAATCAAATTCCCCTCAGGTAAATAGATAACAAGACTCTTGAAGAAGTGTTCGCTAAAAAGAAACTAACTATAGATCATGTTCTAATCTTTTGTTGTCATTTCTATATTCATATACCTAAGGACAAAAGGAAGATGTTGGATCCATCTGGCATGAAGGGAACATTTGTGGACTACAATAACTCTTCTGAGGCCTATAAGATCTACATAAAGGATGGACACCGAATAGAAGTCAATCGAGATGTGATATTTGATGAAAGTATTTCATTCAAGAAATCAAAGGATCTCCCTATGGACTCTAATGATGAAGAAATTCATGTATTTGAAGAAGAATTTTCTAGGGAAGAATAATCAAATCATGAAGATGAAGGTCCTTGTGAACCTATACAACCTATAGGAATCCCTGAAACTAGAAAAATACCTAACTCGTTAAAGTATACACTTCTATATGTGGAAGGTCCTGGAGCAGGTCAAGGTACATTCAGGGAAAGCAAGAATCCCAAACAATATTATGGGTATGCAGCCTACATGACAAAAATAATAGAAGAAAATTCATCTAGTTTTGAATAATTTGTCAATCAACAAGAATGGAAGGATGCCATCAATGAATAATATCAATCTCTAATGAAGAATTAAGTTTGGGAGATCGTTCCTAGGCCTAAAGACAAATCTGTGGTAAGTTCCAAATGGCTCTACAAGATCGAACATGCAAGAGATGGAAGCATTGACAAATATAAGGAAATATTTATGGCTAGGGGCTTCTCCAAAAGCAAGGTATACAAATATTCATTCGTTGGTATCTTTGGCAGCATCGATGGGATGGAACATCCACGAAATGGATGTCAATATTGCATTTTTGAATGGAACAATTAATGAGGAAGTATATATAGAACAACCCTTGTGATTTGAAGTTAAGTACAGAAAGGAATTTGTCTACATATTGAAGAAGGCATTATATGGCATCAAGAAAGCACCAAGGGCATGGTACTCTAGGTTGGATGCATACCTACAGAGAATGGGCTTCACAAAGAGTTTTGTTGATCTGAACCTTTATATTAAGGTTTTGAAGGGAGAGTCAGTAATCATTATTCTGTATTGGATAATATTTTCTTGATAGGTGTGGAAGGTGAAATTGAAGAGTGTAAGAAGCAACTAGCAGTAGCAATTGACATGAAGGGTCTAGGGCTGATGCACTACTATTTGGGACTAGAAGTCTAGCAAGGACCTAATGATATCTATCTAGGTCAAGGAAAGTATGTGATCAATATGTTAAAGAGGTTTGACATTATGGATTGCAAACCAATGACAACCTTGATGATCACAAAGTCAAAAAGGCTAAGGAGTTATGAATCAAGCCATGTGGATCCTTCCAAGTATATACAATTGATTGGCTCACTTATGTACTTGGTGAACACTCGACCAGACATATGTTTTGCAGTAAATATTCTCAGTCAATTCCAAGTGGAGCCAAGACATAATCATTCTATAGTATAAAAACATATACTAAGATATCTGCAAGGAACCATCCATTAATGTCTGAAATATGATAGAATGAATAATGTCCACTTGATTGGATAGATTCTAAATAGGGAGGCAGTGAGAAGGATGGAAGGACCACTACCAGAGGATGTTTTAGCTTGGGATCCTCCATGATCTCATGGATGAGTAGAAATAAAGAAACAACTACTTTTAGTAGTGTTGAGGCTGAGTATATTGCAGCCTGGGAAGTAAGCAAAGAAGTTGTCCAGTTAAGGAAGTTGTTATTCGACCTATTTGAAGGACCAATGGACCCTACAGTGATACATTGTGATAACACTAGTTGTATAAGATTGTTTGAAGACTCATAGTTTCATGGAAAGACAAAGCATATCAACAATTATTATCACTACATTCGAAAGCTAGTACAATATAGTTTGTTGTAGTTACAATACATCTCCACCGATGATCAGGTAGCTGACATATTGTCAAAATGTCCTCCCAATAAGAAGCTTGTGTATTTGAGAGACAAACTTGGTTTGGTTGATGTATCCTCCCTGATTGAGAGGGAGAGATATGCATATCATTATTGTCTTCACTTGGAAAGACAGAATGGAGGATTGGGTAAGCATCTAGAATTCGATACTCTTTGAGGATGAGGCAAGGCATCTAAGATAAGATTATTCATGGACCGATATTATTTGAGGACTAGCTATCCAAGATAAGAATAGTCCAAGGAAGGTCATACTATGTGAACACCCGAGTGGGGTATGTACAATGAGAGATAATGATGATGGTGTTTATAAATCATTGTTCTTGCCAATGGTGTGCTATGATCTTGTGGAGAGATTGAGTGGTTAGTCAAGTCCTTTCTATATGACAATGTTGGATGATATCATGCTAAACATATGGGTTACCAATTTGACTCTTCTCATGAGATATCTTCACATTTAGAATGTCCATGTACCATTTATGAATACCTCCCTAGTTAAGAGGGAGTGTTGAAAATTTTGTAACTAGGTTCGGTCTTCATAAATATGAAATGTACTTTTGATTCTTGTATATTGTAAAATGAAATAAAATTATTATTATTATTTTTGGAGCATGGTTTTCATGATCAAGATCTTTTATTTTATAGGTCAAGCACCTGTTGAGTGCTTCTAGGGTTTGTCCAAGGTCAAGAAGTCAAAAGAGTCATTATCATAAGTTGAAGACCCCATGGGGAACACTGTAACTTGTAAAGAAAATTATTTTTGTCATTAAAAATGTCAAAATACCCTTCAAGACCAAGTCAGCCTGCCAGCTGGGAAGCCGACCTATTTTAAGGAGCCACATACACCTTGAAGAACCTATATAAAGGAGGGAACTTGACCTCCTTGAGACACATTCATAACTCACTCATTCAATCAAAGGAGAAGAGCTAGAAGGAAAACAGAAAAGGAAGAGGACAAAGAAAAATTGTTTTTGGGCTAATTCTCTTTCACACGTGTGAATAATGGAAGATAGCGTTTGCAGCTTCAAGGTCAAAATTCTCTATCTGCAGGAAGAGGATCAAATCTGCTGGAAGAAGGGTCTACTAGGTCTCCTACTAGCCGTGCCTAAGGAAGTAAGGCAAAAAAAAGTTTTTGGGAGGCCTTGGAAGGATAATTTCGCTTACACGTGTGGATGTAGTTGTAATTGCATAGCGCCGAAAATTTCAGACTTGTAGTAGAGGCTGAAATTTTGAAACTAAGGGTTGAAGTTGCACTGTTGGAAGAGATTTGATTAGGTTTGACTTGGACAAGGGAAGCACATCATTCATAAAGGTTGGACTTGGTCTTGGAAGGTATTTCTCTTGGTCTAAATGCCTTGGAATTCGTTAATTGAAGAATCTATAAGAAGAGAAGATATTTTGTGGGTTTTTCTCTCAAGTGGAGAGGTTTTGGCCATAGCTTGCAACCTACATTCTATGTTCTTATGTATTATTGTTCCTCTTGTGTCGGTAGTTGTTTGATGATATCCGAACATAATAATAAGTGAAGAAGCTAATAATTAATAAAAGGTAAGAATTTTATAATTCTCAAGATCTTGTTCCCCATATAAGCTACTTAGAATTTTAATAATAAATCTAAAATATAAAGCATTTCTCAATGTCAGAGGGTAGGATGGATCTCCGCTATGAAGCTCCACAGGGATTAGGTTAAGGTTATAGTTTTGCACTGTTGTCACTGTTGTTGCACTCAAATTCAACCTGCAGCATGGCACTATCACCATGACGGTTTGTGGATTGTTTCCTACCTCATCGTCAGTCAGTTACCCCTGATCATGTTTCTGTCTGCAACTTGTCAGAATGGAGATTGATGTTGTCGATTATTCGGCTGACCCGAATCCCTACGAGCCTATTTGGTCACACCCTCATGCAGCGTCGGAAGTGTCAGACTCTGGACCACCATGAACACCTCCACTGCCGTGGATGGGACCGCCATCTTTCCATGCTAGTCCTTAAACCTCCTTTCCCTACCAACGTGCACTCTCTACTACTTCTCCAGGTCTCGACTGCCCACCTCTTTCACCTACCACTCTTAATCTTTTGGTATCCTACATAACCCCCTTCCCATCCTTTGATCTCCCTTCACCTGATACCTCCCAACTACTTTCCTCGTCTGCCACTCCCTCTTCATTGAGGTTTATTCACGCCGGTGGATTACCTGCCCATTCTTTGATTCCATCCACCCCTTACCTCCGATCTAGGGCGGTCATCTATCCCTTCTGGCTATTTTGATATTCTGGCCATTAATCCTCAGAATAATACCCTCACCCCGTAGGCGGACTTACAAGGCTCATGGGACCCTTTCCAGGACCATCTGACAACACCCCGATCCGGCAAGGCGAAGAAGAACAAGTTTGCCAAGGCATCTCGCAAGGACCTCTCTCTCTGTTTTGGGGAAGGAGTCAATATGGGTGAAGTGGTGGACATAGCGAATAGGGTACTGGTGGGTCGTGTTAGGGGAAGAACATATTCTGTAGCGTGCCTTCATCTCTGGGCTATGGAGATATGGGGAAATTTGCTTAAGGAACTTCCGACTATCACCACTTTGGCGTGAGGTTGGTTCGCTCTCAGTTTTCACAGGGAGGAATACACCGAATGGATTCTATCCCATTTTTGGCATATCGAATTGGCTCCTGTGCTTCTTAAGAGATGGAGCCCTCTTTTCGATCCAGAGCGAGAACAATTAGGTGTTGGACCGATTTGGGTTCACCTACCTGGGCTTCCATTGCACTTCTGGTCGAAAGATATATTTACTCACATTGGTAATGCCCTGGGCACTTACTTGGATCATGATAAGTCCTATACCACTGTTGATGCCCCGAAAATCGTTGTATCAACATTGGGGGATAACCACCCAGTCCGGACCTTAATACAACTCCTTTTCCATTTGGAATGGTGGCTCCGACTGGGGATAATGGGACCAGTTTCCCAGCAATGAATAAACGGAATGAATGAATGATTGATTGACTAATCTAATGATAGGCGAATAACTTAATTTATCAGCGAAATAAAAAGAATTACTACTAATCCCGGGAACTATTGTACTTTGAAGTGTAGCGCTTGATGATCTATGTTTATTAACAGGCATGTAAATGACTCCATCTAATAAACATGGACATTTACTCATTCAAGGATTACTTTTCTTAAATAGTTAAAAAAGGTGATTAACGCAATATTGCTACACTCATCATTTATATTATCAATACATATATGATCAAAAGAAAAGCATTACCATAAACATCCAATAGTGGAGGGAATAAAGAAATGTTGTTAAAACACATATATATATTCGATAATAGCAAAGGCGATCAAATAACAATTCATATAAAAAGAATGGATTCAAACATAGATAGTAGTACCATATGAGCTGCGAGTCACTCTCCAATATCAATCGCTATTTGAAATTCTTCCTCTAACGCAAAAATACTTTCAAAACAAGACAGTAGTGCACATTTGCATAAAAGCTTCTTTGCCAAAATCAGAATGATTGGTCCAGTTTTATAAAAGAATATGCCTGAAGTACAGTAGTGCAACTTCAGGTTTTAAGTCAAGTAAAAAACTTTACGACCCTTTCTAAAAACATGAAAGGGTCTATAAATACTGAATTAAACTAACTATCTATGAAACTGAAATCCTACTTAATTGGTATCAAATGATTTTGAATATCTCCTTCTCAGCAACCTGGCAATCGGCATGAATCATCAAGTAGGCTGTTTGCCTTTAAACTTGAGCTGACTTATCGCAAGCATTGGCTCCACTTCGGGCAGTCTGTTGAGGTGAGAGTTAAGCTGGGCGGCATAGGTGGCATCCTGAATATCGGGGATAACATATCCAACTGCATCTGTAAGGCATTTGAGGGCGGCTCTTTGACTGTGTGGTTTTACCAAGAAGAACCAATAGGTATCCCATGTTAAACTGTTAATTCCAGCAATTAATCTCCCTTTTTCCTCTAGATCTGGATAACATGACTGCTCCAATGTTTTGACTGCTGTCAATTTACCTGGAGTGCATTGGGAAATCATGTTTGACAAGTAGACAGTATTATTAACCAATTCAACCAAATTACTTGTGGTTGATT
Source organism: Pinus tabuliformis (assembly GCA_031772625.1). Taxonomy (NCBI): domain Eukaryota; kingdom Viridiplantae; phylum Streptophyta; class Pinopsida; order Pinales; family Pinaceae; genus Pinus; species Pinus tabuliformis. The sequence continues at coordinate 1,016,291,620 of CM062804.1, forward strand.
TGCACCTTGAAATTTCCCTCTCTGCTTTCATTAACTGGGACTGCCATTCTGTAAACAATATTTCTTTATGTGACTCTAAAATTCTTGGTAAATTTGCCGCTTGTCCCTGATCGGTATCTTGCCAGTCAAGAAATTCAGTTAATGTTTCTTCAGCTTGATCTAATTTTGTTCTAGCCTTTTCTGTTCGTTTACTTATTGATGCCGTTAATTCGCATAGTGGTTCCGCCTAGGCGATTTGTTGACATAGAAGCTTGATTTGTGCTATTAATGCCTTATTTATCTGTAATGCTTCTAATTTGAATTTGGTTATTTGTGGAACGCCCTTTGTCTTCTCAAGCTGTGCTGATAGTTGAGCAATCTGCTCATCTTTTGACTTCAGCATTTGTTCATTTGCTACCCTCAGTTGTGCCAAGGCTTCAGATAACTCTTTCTACTCCTGGATTGCGCTGTGATCAATCCTCTGTTTCTCTTCCCGCAATTGTTGAGTTAATTGATTATTTATTTGTTGTTGTGTTAACAATTGCTGTTCTGCATGCTCCGCTTTCTGTTGTGCTTCTGTTAGCTGTGCTTGCAATAAAAGATTTCCTGGTCTTTCATTTTTAATAAAAGACTCACCTCTGATGCCTTGTCTATTGTTGCTGTCGAATAGGCTCCAGCATATTGTGATAGTTTTGTTAGGTCATCAGAGGGGTCAAATTCCTCCTTCCAAACCACATTGCCCGTGACCGTTTGTTCTGGGAAAAGGGAAGGTTGATCAGTCCTTCTTCTCTTCCTCTGTCGTTTTACCACAGCTTTGTGCCTTGGGCTATAGAAGACATCCAAGGGAGGAATTTCTTCTATCTGCAAAATGATTTGATCGGAGGGATCCTTTGGGATTATTTCTACTTCCTTTGAACTGGGTAGGCCGCTGGTTCCACTTGGAACCTGTTGTGAAGTGGTTTCCTGTGTATCTGTTGCTTTCGAGGTTTCGGTGTCCTTTGAACATTCAAGACTACTGATAATTGAATCAAATTGCTGCCATTCCTGGAGCAATTTTGGATCAATATGAGTATCCACATTCACCTCTATGTTGCTATGTTTCTGCTCTTTAGTCTGGGTTTCCCCTCGCACCTTCTCCTGTTCTTTGTTCTGGGTTTCCTCCTGCACTTTCTCCTGTTCTTTTGTTGTAACCGTAGGTTCCTTTGAATGTTGTTATTCAGGCTCGCTTGGTCTTGTTGTTGGGATTGTTGCTAACAGATCTAGAGGCAGAGTTTGCAACCTCTGTTCTCTAAGTCTGTTGAATTCAGTTAACCCTTCATCTTTGTATTGCATTATGGCCAGCGATCTAACCTGATACATTGATTCAGCTGAAGAGAACAGGTCGTCAAACTTATCTTCTACATGATCAAACTTTGTTAATTTGGCCTGTTCAAGCGCATTATAGGCGACTTTATTGGGATCAAATCGCCTATTTGGGAGAGTCGCTAGAGTTAATGATTTCATTTTCGTAGCTTCTTTTTCTGCATGTTTGAAATCATGCAAAGTGTAGACACCACATCTCAGAGGAAAGGAGGGCCAGACCTGCTTCTTACTTTTCTTGAGAGTTTGTGTAACTCCCTCGGCAATAATCGGATAGGCTATCTCCCTTGCCAGCAGTTTGTCAGGTATGTACAAAGGAAGGACATGAGGTTCGGCTTGGCTGCCGAAAATTCTTACATAAGTAAATTTCTCCTCTCCGAACCATCTTCCTATTGATGTTAAATCAATCCCTGCTTGGTAAGAAATTTTGGGAGCAGGTTTATTAAAAATAGAATAATGAATGGGTAACATGAAGCCGTTGCAGACTTGGTACAAATGGTGCTTATAGGAAGTCTTCCACAATTTCTGATGGTATATGTGAATAGGCGTGGGGTCTTGTGGAGTCCACCTCCAGCCGAGTACAGGAAACTCATAATTAAAACACAGGGTATCTAGAATATAAGCACTATAGTAGAATGGGGGAATAATCCTTTCTGAGACGGAAGTTTTAGTTCTAAAAATAAGAACTGTTGTCGCTAGCTTATCTGACAGTATGGTTGCCCAATCCATTATCTCACTATTACATGCTGCTTCCATCAAGGGAACCATTTCTATAGTGAAATTAGCGGAATCGTGCAACCCCCACAATCTACACATCGTTATCCCAGCATAACAATACGGAGAACATAGAGAATCAACAGAGTACTTACCGGAAGTTTCATGCTTGTGTTTCGCCGGATTTTACCTCCATTCCCGAATGGGTTTGGATTCAGTTTCATTCTCATTTCGGAATTTCTCCAGAAATGCCTTGTTGTATTTCTTCTCTGGCTCAGGCAAATGATACATTTGCCTCAAATCATCAGCCTTGAATGAACCGAAGATTCTCCCATCTCTAGTGCAGAAAGTTCTGTCTGTGATTGGGATTTCCTCAATTGCCCACTTTACTACATCCGTATATGGGAGAATTTTCTCCCGAGCCGCTATCCGATGAAGGAAAGAGTCGGCCAAGTCTTTCAAAGTACCATCATATTTTCTACTGGAACCCGCTGTAGCTTGTACTGCCGTCACCTTTGGTTCTTCGGCTTCGATCAAATTATAGGTACTTTGCCAAGTGGTCTTGGCAAGTCCTGAACATGTAGTATCAGATATTAATCCTTTCTTTTTATTTGTTGGATCAGCGACGGCTTGTCCTGTGGCTGGTGCAGTGGAAGTGACTGTGGTTTTCTTAGACTTCTTCCCCATTCTGCTTAAATCTATTACTTCGGAAGAATTCTGCACAGTAGTGGAAATAAGCGTAACACAGAGAATTGGTAGCAAAAACCAAATACGAGTGAGATATATTGATCAATGCATGATGAGGGATTAACTTTAAAGTGGCCGCGGATACAATCTATGAGAAGATTTTTTAAGCTTACTGTTTCATTAAATGGCCATTAAAACCTGTCAATCCTTTAAATGCTCATCATATCTCTTATCGGCCGCATGATTTGTTTAAGCGTGCCTTGGACGTTTTGTCGGTTGAGCGCAAGTGAATCACTATTTGAAAGATAAGGCCTTAAATACGAATTAATCGTAATACCTCTGCTTTAACAGCTTTTTTGAAGTTTGCGCTTTTGGCTTTATCGCAATCGGGTGTCGGGGAAAACTTAAATCTTCATATTGACACCTTTTGAAATCCCCGATCGCCGATAGCGATATCGCATCGCATCGCATTGGGAGTATGGGCACTTTAAAAAGCATGCATGGTGTATCACCGATCGCCGATAGCGATATCGCATCGCATCGGGGCGAACGGGAGTTTATCGCATCGCATCGGATCGAAAGGCACTTTAATTATGGGAACTTATGATTGCCAATGTCCGATAAACTATTGCATGTTATCGCATCGGAGCAAACCAATGGGTTTTTAAGTTATGCCTCCTTTGTCATTGCGATATGTGATCTTGCGATCGCTTTATCGCAATGATAAAAGATTGATTATTTATATTATAAGATCAAAATTGGTTTGTCAAAAAGGTTTTTTGTAATGTTTTCATTTTGTTTTTGAACCTTTTCGAATAATACAAAGTTGATACCAATCAAAACTAAAAGGGACCCATTTCATATGATAGTTTTGTGAATACAAATGATATGAAATGGGGGGTTGTTGTAGAGCACAACAACCACATAAGGCAATAAATCATTGGCTCATATCTTGGTTCACCTTGATACCAGGGAAGGACTGGAAGAGAAGATCACACTTCAATGGAAACATTTCACCCATATACAAATTCTTGATTATGAAGGGGTGCCTTTCAGGTGCAGAAGGTGTCATAAGGTTGGACATATTTTCAAATATTTCCCTTTAGTAACTTCGGCATCATCCCCTTCTAAAGGCACAGATGCTCTGAGACCTAAGGCATCTCCAGTGGGCGATCAGACTCCTCGCTCTACCCAACCACAGGCTACGGATGGGGGCTCTACTCAGCCGAGATTTTCTATCTCTTCGCGACTGCCCATGACGAGATCTCGAGCTGCTACTGCAGACGCTCTCTCCTCGGGTACTCTTTCTCCACTTTTCTCCTCTCTTTCTTTATCTTGCACTACACATAAATTACATGTTGCATTTGCATCCATTTCTTGCATGTCTACATCTCCCCTCACTTATCCCTTGGACCTACCTAACACTATTTTTTCTACTACCCCACCTATTGTAACTGGTCTTTCCACCATCTCATCCTTGGAACCCTCCACTTCATCTCATTTTATCATCCATATAACCTCCACTCTCAAGTATCTCTCCCACCTGATCCATCTGGGATTGGTCTTATCCCCCTTCTAAATCCACCAAGATCTCTTGGGGACGTCCATCATTGATCTCGAGAGTTATTATCCTTGTTGGGGCAGATGTGGCCCTGGGCAGACAATCCACTATTGACAGGGTTCTTAGAGCAAAGAACACCCTCCCCCGATCTCATCCATGAAGTGGATGTCCTTCATCTGTAGAAGGTTGTCTAGCCCCACTAAAAAATTAGCCCTTAAGAGACTTCTAGATTCAAAGCTAACATACGTCATCTTTTTACAAGAAACCCTTGGGAAGGCGGAGCAGGTCATCCCAGTTCTTCTCTCTATGAATCCAAAGTGGTGTTTTCATGCTCTTGATGTCAATGGACGATATGGAGGTATTGCACTTGATACTAATACCCACTCTATCAACCTCATCTCAACCTAGGGGGTTCTAGATTTATTGGCATGGATATATACTCTTCAGAGATGGGTAGGGACTTCCGAATAATCAATGTATATGCACCCTATCTCAACAGGGTCGATTTTTGGAATCGCTTAATACATCTTTCCCTGACTAATTCCAACAATCTTATTATGGGAGGGGATCTCAACTTCACAATTGGTCATGCAGAATCTTGGGGACATAATGCACAGTTGGATCCCCTATCTGATTTTATGGAGCAACTTTTGGAGCAACATCATATGATTGATATCCCCATGAATAAGAAGCAACTGACCTGGTTCAATAAAAGAATAGGAGAAGTAGCCCTGGGCCGGAGGTTGGATCGTTTTCTCATTAAGGAAAACTTTCTTGGCACCCTGTCAAACTACCGACAATGGGTAGGATCTGGGGGTATCTCTGACCATTCCCCTATCTACCTAGAATTAGCAGGCCCTTTTCAAAAACCCAGAGCACCATTCAAATTCAACTCAACTTGGCTGATGGATCCTGATTATCATAAATTGGTCACTGATTATTAGCAAGCTCACCCACCCACACAGGGGAGGACTATGGCAGAAGGTTTTTTTCACAATCTCATTTAACTTAAGAGCCTATCCATAAAATGAGGAAAAACCAAGCATGCTCGGGATGATCAGACACTCTACATTATTGAGGATAAGCTACTTGATCTACTGGATGAGCAGGGATGAGGTTTCATCTCTGAAGAAGCTAAAAATACCCTCACTGATTTAGAGGCTCAGAGGTCTAAAATTCTTAAGGAACGAGAGGAGACCTAGAGACTTAGGAGCAGAGCCATCTGGCTGAAGGCTGGGGATGAAAATACTAAATTCTTCCACAATTACTCTAAAGGGAGACGGGCTTGTAATACTATATGGAATATGCCTAATGAACATGGTCATTTTTCTCATACCTTTCATCAACTGGCTCATCTAAGAAACACTCACTTTCATCATATTTTCAAGGCTCCGCCTAGGACCTCACTTGCTAAAATTATTCGCATTAATAGACTCTTCCCTCATTTTTTCAACCATGATGCATTATAAGACCTCACTAATATAGTGACTATGGGGAATTGGAAAGTACTCTTAAATGGTTCAAAAAGGATAAAAGTCCTGGACCAAATGGATGGACAGTTGAATTCTATCTTGCCTTTTTTGAGATTATTGGATTGGACATTCTTAAGGTTGTGGAGGAATGTAGAACTTTAGGTCACATGTATGAGGCTATCAATTCCACCTTCATTGCCCTCATTCCCAAGGTAGATTCTCCTCAATCTTTCAATGATTTCCGGCCCATTTCCCTTTGCAATTGTCTATACAAGATTATTGCCAAAATCATTGCCAATCGTATCAAACCTATCCTCTCTGCCAATATCTCTTCTAAGAAATTTGCCTTCCTGCACAACCGACAAATTCATGAAGCCATTGGTACTACTCAGGAAGCTCTCCACTCCATTAAGTTGAAGCATTTAAAAGGAGCCATTCTCAAAATTGATCTCTCCAAGGCTTTTGATCGGGTCAGCTGGCTTTATCTAAGAATGCTCCTTACTCATTTAGGCTTCCCCCTCACTTTCATCCAATGGATCATGTGCTGCATTTCCTCTGTCTCTTTCAGTGTTCTTATCAATGGTTCTGCCTCCAATTTCTTCCATGCTGAGAGGGGTCTCAAACAAGGGTGCCCACTTTCTCCTCTACTATTTCTACTCATTATGGAAGGACTAAGCAGATTGATTTTGCATGAAAGAAGAGAAGGGCGCTTATAGGGACTCAAGATCACATATCAGTGTACAATCTCTCATCTCCTATTCATAGATGATGTGCTTATATTCCTAAATGGTGGCATTCGGGACTTCTCCACTTTCTATGATATCATGCTACTTTCAGTGCTGCCACTGGGATGGAAATTAATAGGCTAAATTCATCCATTACATTCTCTACATGCTCTCCACAGGAAACCTGATATGCATATCAAAAGTTTCCTTTTCAAAGTCACCTATTGGAAGATGGACTTAAATACCTAGGGTTTCGTATCAAATCCCATGGGTACAAAATATCGGACTGGATCTGGTTGGTGGCTAAGGTGGAAAATAGACTTTTAAATTGGAATCACAAATTCTTATTAAGAGCAGTGAGATTGGTACTTATTAAATCTATATTGGAAGCTACACTAGTTTACTGGATGTCCTTGGCATGGATTCCACAAGGTATACTTTCTAGAATCCAAAAAATTTGTTGCAAATTCCTTTGGAATGGGCACAAGGAGGGGAAGTCGTTCGCCTGGGTGAGATGGATTCGTATTGCATTGCCCAAGAAATGGGGAGGATGGGGCCTAAAATATCTTCCAACCTTTACACATGCTCTAGCCGCCAAAATGGGATGGATCATTCTAAATTCCTAAATTCTGTGGTCAAAGGTGGTACTATATAAATACATTTGGCCACTTCACATTATGGATTGGATACAACTCCCTAATTGGCACAGACAAGGAATTTTGGTTATCTGGCGGGTTGTTCTACACACTCTTCCTACCATCAAGAATGGCCTCACTTGGTGCATTAAAGCAAGCCCATCAGTACACATTGGATTAGACCCATGGACTAGTTGTGGTAATATGTATCTTATTCCACCTGATCTCATAGAATTCCTTAAAGATAGCTACATCACCACGATTGGACATGTTATAGACATTTTTGTGCCTCGCAGCATAGAGCATGAAATGTCGATAATTACAGGGATCCTCAGTCCCTAAACGTGTTGTTCTTCCCCCTAGAGGAACAAGGTCAGCAAACCACAGCACTTCCTATCAGTTCTCCACCTGAAAACACTCAAAAACAGGCTATTTTTGGATCATGTCAGCTGCTCCACTGAGCATCTGCGCTGAATGTCAACTGCTCCTCCTTGTACCTGCGCTGAAATTCAAAACTAATGAAGGCTACCTGCGCTGGGCGAGATTGGCCAAGTGGCACAGTCATTCTGCAAGGTGTCAACTGCCCAGGAAGCTTCCAAACTGACACTTGGTTCAAGGGATTCGCCCTATGATGAGTAAGAAGGTCTTGATCTCCAAGTGGAAGCAAGATTCTCCAAGTGGACTCGAGAACTGAAGATTAACTAAAGTGGGAGAGGACACTAGTCAGCTTTATGCCAGCCTCAAGCTGACTCATCCTTTCTCCAAATCTCCTATATATAGAGCTCTTCTATGAGGTCTAAGGAGGCTGGAATTTTCTGCAAAGTAAGGAAGTGCTGTTGGTTTACAGTTAGAGTTATTGGGTGATTGCTTTTATAGAGGAGAAGAGGAGATTTCTTGCTGCTGGGGAGGTGCTACTGGATTGGAGCCATTTATGGTTGTAACCTTCTCAGAACCTTTATCTTCTATCAATAAAGCTTTTGATGTTCTCCTATATACTTGTATTGCAATGATGTATTGTTTTTATCTGTATATTTGATCCATTCTAATCCATGCATCAGTTATGAGTACATGTTTCTTGTAGTTTCCCTCTCTTGTTTTTGCAGGATCTTTGTGTAGCTGGGCCGGCAAAAGGAGCAAGGAGCTGGGAACAAGAGGCAAAGAGAGAAGACAGGATCGAAAAAAGCGAAAGACATCGGTTGGTCAATCTTTTCTTCCTTCTCTGTACTTTCATAAAGGAAAAATATCAAAGCTTTACTTTCAGTTGTTGCTAAGGAACTATCACCCTTAGAGTAGGGATAGGGTCATTCCGAGTCGGATACTTTTCCCCACAACAAACTGGCGACTCCGCTGGGGATCGTATTCGTTTGATTGTATTTGTAGTATCTTTGCTATTCATTTCCTGAAGAAAAGAGTACCAAATCGAAAAGCTTTTGACTATATCAAAAGCGAAGTAGAGGGGCTGCTACTCTTGCTCATTTTCTGAGCAGATTCATGATTTGAAGATCTGATCTACAAAAGACTCTTGTGCTCTTTGTGATAGCTTTTCATCCTCTTGATCATCCCTTAGCTTGTACTTGACCTATAGCTTTTTATTTCAGCAAAAACAGTGAATTTTTGAGCTTTTTATGACCCGGAAATCCTTGTAAACGCAACTCTCGTGTCTCAGTGCAGGCTGTCCAAAGGCAGTCTGCATTTCAGCGTAGGTACTCCCTTCGGGAACTGCGCTGAGAGTCAGTTTGACAGACCAGAGCCTGCGCTGAACCAGTTAGGCTATGTCTTCCTGAGGTTTCCCACTGAGTCTTGGCCCTGTTTTCACTGTTATTTTGCTGCTGATTGCTTGTCATTTGTACTTGCTGTAAACCAACTTTCCTTGACATTATTCCGCCTCAGTTGTGTGATGAAACTGTGATTGTTCTTTCAGTATTTCTTGTTTCAGTTACAGTTTCCCATTGTGAAAAGCAAACCAGTATAGCTGTGGTCTCTTAGATCCTGAACTGTAAAAGTGTCTTTATGATCTTAAGAGCTAGTTTTATTACTGTTCATGGCTGTTTGAGTTTGTTTGTTTTTCATCTTGTGGTTTGAACCTATACATTTCCAGTGTCTAAACAAGTCAATCTTAAGGTGTCTTTTGATTTTGGACATGCTTGTTTACTTCCGCTTGAAATTAGATTCAAAGTTACACAACAGTTTCCTTTTTGTCTTACATCAACATTAAGGATAAAGAAAAGAAATATCTGCATTGTGCATGTGCATTATTGACAGTTTGCATGTTGATTTAGGAAAAAGTGCATTTAGTGTGTGTTCTATGATCTGTGTGAAAAGTTGATGTCTTTCTTTTCCCTCAGTAGATTAAGGTTTTCAAAGTTGAAAGATTGAAAAGTTTTGCTTCTCATCTTAGATTGCATCTAGGAAGTTGTATATATACATCTCGTGGTGATCCTTAAAGGCAAACTGCTAAGCAAGATCAACATTAAAATAAATCCAATTTACATAACAACGCTTTGTAACATAACGCAAACATCTAGAGGTCTAGGTAGAGACGTGTTCCGGCGTCGTTAAACATAGTGACTGTCGATCTCTACGAAGGTGGGTGATTCCTCCTGAGAGTCGGTGGCACTAATACGGACTTGTGCTCCCACGTACCGCCGCGTATATATTGGGAGACCCCTATAGGCAATTATCCTTTATCCATAGGAAGCCGTGTCGACCGCCCTACTGATCGCGATGCAGTGAACACAGCATTCACGAAGATCGACCACCCGTACCGTAAAACGTATTATGTGGTTTCGCGAAAGGTTTGGCACACCCTCTGCCTAGATCTCCAGAGCAGTTTCTTTTGGCCTTTTTCAAACTCTATAACTGAAAAAGTCCAACCGAGCATTTGTCACTTCGGGCTCGTTAAAACATCGAAGGCGACTAGAGTCATCTTTAGCTTTTTCTCGACTCTTAAAACATGAAAAAGCAAGTTTGTGTCTGAAAGCGTCGTTAATAAAATTTATTTTAAGCGGAACAAAATCACCTGTTATTCCCACGTTGATCTTTCAGTTGAAAAGTATGGAGCCCACCAACCAAGGAGGCAACCTTGGCGGAAGTCCAAATCCCTTCTCCTCTTGGGGAGATGTTGGTGCGCCTCATATGGAAACATTGTCACTTCCAGGATTGACAATCGGCCTCCCTGTAAGGCTCTTTTCAACTAATGTAGTCCAGATCGCCACTAATCCTGAGCAGTCGAATCAACAGTCAGAACAGTCTAGAACTACCCACCAGCCTTCCACTTCTTACAATACTTCCTCTGATCCTTCATCTTCGCAAGGTAGACTTGGCAAAAGTCAGCCTCCCAAGGAGAAGAAGGAAAAGAAGAAGAAAGAAAAGAAGAAGAAGGAGCCTAAGGCGACTGGGGGCAAGCAAAAGACATCTGACGAAAACCCACCCACTGCACAGACCGGGCCTAAATCGCCATGTGTCATATGTAGAGGAGACCATTTCCACAGAGATTGTCCCTGTATTCCCCGGATACTAAGGGACTGGTCCCCTCGTCTGCACAATTCGGGGGCATCAACCTCTGACAATCAGGTTGATGGCTTTCCGTCAACCAGCGAAAGTGAAGGATCAAGACAAAAAGGGGGAGTAAGATTCCCCTGTAAGTTGTGTGAAGGCAGTCATGCCATCCACCGTTGTCCCTTCTTAGACGAAGCGAAGAGAGTTTTGGAAGATCGTCCGGTTTCACCGGTAAAACTTCCTCCTGGATACAAAAAACTCGTGCCAAGTCCTTCGTTGGTTGAAAATACAGCTGGCCCGCTCAAGTGGTCGGCTGAAGCGTCAGTCACTTAAAATGAACCTACTGAATCCAGACCAGACGAAAGTCCAAAGGTCGATACGGCAGTTGACCCGGTTCTACCTTCAGAAGTTTCATCTTCAAATGACACCGTCGCCGAAGAGTCATCTTCATGCGACACCCTCACTGAAGAGAATAAGGATGACACCATCCAGGTTCTTTTCATCAGCACCGACTCTGATGAGCGTCAGGGCAATGCGCCCATTCCTTTATCGCAGGAAGGAACATCATCAGGGTCATATCCGGCCGTATATTCGGTCCCACCACCAAGCAACCTGGTTGTATCCTTTGATTGGAATCAACTAGGCAGACCCCGGTTACCAGCCAGTATACCATTCAGAATCATTGTCCAGATCTATAGAATGATTATGGCTGGTACTATCATTGATGAAGGGGCGTCTGTGAGTATCCTTTCCTCTGTTGCTTGGAAAGCACTGGGTTCCCCGGCGCTTTTACCTGAGTTAAGAAATCTCTCAGGTTTTGATAAAGGAACCAGTCGACCATTAGGAATCCTCCCCAATGTGCCTGTTACATTGAAAGGGAAGACCGTTAATTTGAACGTGATGGTCGTCCAAGGACCCTTGGATTATAACCTACTCCTTGGACGTGACTATATTTATTGCATGGGAGCGATAGTCTCCTCACTCTTTAGAGTAATGTGTTTTCCACACGAAGGAAGGATGGTCAAGCTCGTAGACCAACTTTCATTTCCGGGATCTCGCATCGCAAATAGTCAAATACCATTCCTAAATGGTCTGTTCACACAAGATTCGCCTCTGCCCCCAGTCCTCCTTCCCGATGAGTGCGAGTGATTCGGAAAGAAAGACTGGAACCCAGGGGGCATGCACCCTGGTCTGCTTCGGGCAGAAGAAACCCTGGGTATAAGGTAGAATTTCCGCAGAAGAATATGACTAGTCCGTACCCCGTCCGTGGATGGAAGAGGGGTTGTTCTGGAATAGTATTCTTTTGTTAAAGTTATGTGTTTGGCAAAAGAGTCATTCACCTTTGTCTAAAGAGGTGGGCACTGCCCAAGTAGGAATTCCCTTATTGCGACAAGCAGTAACCATCTTTGGGGAAAAGCAAGCCTCACCCATTAAAACAAATGTTTTGAAGGATAAGTAGGGGCAGCCTCCAAAGAAAGAGATTCTATTGTTGTGACAAAGGGTAACCATCTTTGAGTAACCCAATGATAGACATCGCCGAAGAAAGAGATTGATTTGCGGCAGCAAATAGAACCCTCTTCGGATAATAAGAAAGAGGCAAGCCTCCCTCAATAATACCAATGTTTTGTCTTTGAGTAGTGTTCTTCTCTTGTCACAAATAGCTGTTCGTTAAAAGGTGGGCCGATGGGAAGACTGAGTACCGCGTAAGACCCCTTAGAATAACGAGAAGACTAGTATCGTTAACATTAGATTAGCAAGATGACAAGTAGCTGTGAACACCCAAAGAAAAGCAGAGGTAGGGGAGAGGAGGGGCAGCCTCGAAATTCTATCCTATACCTGGGGGCATGCAAACCTTCTGGAGTGCAAGCTAGGGGCGGTTATTTATCTGGTTTTAAGATTAACCGTTTTCCGAACTTACATAAAGGAAGGATGAGTTGGAGCATAGCTGTGGTAAGGCGCAAGCTCTATAAAAAATGGATCCTTAGAGGAGGCATTCTTATCTTATGACTGGTATATCGAGCAGTTTTAGCACATAGTTCATGCTCGTTAAAAAATAAACGCAAGATCCGAGCAGTTTTAGCGCATAGTTCATGCTCGTTAAAAAATAAACATAAGTTTATGAGCAGGCTTTCCTTTAGAGTTCAAGCTCATTCAGAAAAAATGAACCGGTAAATACCCTTTTGAGATCGTAAATTCATCAGCCATAAAAGCCTTGGTCGTGTTTGTGCACCGTCACCTCCACCGTCATTTGGCCGATCATTCACTTCCATTTGTGTGTTTACCCATTTTGAGGAGCATCTGCGAAGAGTGATTTCACCTAGCCATCCTTGTGACACTGCCGTGATTGGAAAATTCCAACTTGTACCTGGAATCAGTTGCTATCCCTGTTCATCACTCGTTCCTCAAAAGACGAGTCCTCTTTGAGCTCTTTTCAGACTCGTAAATATGAAAAGTTTGCCGAGTTTTGGCCTTCCAGCTCGTTAAAAGGACCGGAAGAGCTATCCCTCATTTAGACTTTAATCTTTTTGGACCTGAGGGATTATTACACAAAAAGATCGAGCGCTTGTCTTGTTCGGCTCGTTAAAAGTACCGAACACCCATCCCTTCTGTATTGTTTTATACTTTTTCGGACTTAAGGGATTAGATGACGAAAAAGGAATTATGGAGTTAACTTTCTGTACCTTTTCAGACTCTCTAAAAATGAAAAGGACCGAGTTTTCCTTGTCGTTAGACTCGTTAAAATGATTAAATAGCGACAAACTTGTCTTTAGACGAGAACGAGTTTCCCTATCGCTAAGCTCGTTAAATCATAGCGATGGGCTTGCCCGAAGGGCAGGTTATAGAACAAGCATATGTTATCCTCCTCAAGCTTGACAAAAATAAAGAGGTACTGGTCAGAAATGACTGGGGAAAAATTGGGAGAACATCGAAGCTTAATGGTAGCAAGTCGCTCTTGAACATGACACTTTTCTTCCGTACCACATCGGGTTGGGTTGTTTCATTCACCGGTCTCATCACCATGGTCTTCGCCAAACCATCCACATTTTGGGGTAATGCTACCGATCCATCGCATCAGTGTCGTTATATGTTCAAGAGAGGTCATTCTGAAAGTGTCAACCGTGTCCCATCCACTGCCATACATTATCCTTCATCCATTCATGATCGCCACCCTGAATCATATATCACAGTTTGTTTTCACCTCCACTAAAATCATTAGCTCCGTTCCGTGTCATTGATGTGGGATTCATTAAGGCCCTCCTTTGACGGATCGCTTCTTGTCGACTTCAGCTCATTATCCAAGAAGTTGATCTAGGAACAACCCCATCAGTACTTTGAAGCTTGCATGCCTCAATGGCAAGTTTCTCACTTCCGGCGACAGGTATACATCAATGACCTTCGACCAGAAGATTTTGCGTGGCGTTCGACGCCAAGTCCTTTATTCACGCCACGTGAATTGTACTGCAGTACCTTGAGGGTCATTATCATTATCGGTGATTCCTCTCACGCTTGTTAACGGTTTTCATCATTGACCAGTAATCAAGCGATGTCTTTCCATGTTCGACTTCAGCGAAATTCTCACATGGATCGACTTGTACTTAGAGTGAAGATCGAACGAGTTTGAAGACCCCGGATCTAGTTTCATCCATCCGGGCTGCGATACATATTCAGGAAATATAAAAGCATTTGTCATGTACATCATTGCAGCAGATGATCATCCTACTCAAAGGATGATAATTTCAGCAGAAAATTATCAGTCTACCATCAGACGATCGTCTGTTCTATGTACCAAAATGTATTTATAAAGCTGAGCATGGGAATGCCCACCTCAGCTAGATCATGAAAGCAGAATGAAAAATAATGTATTGTATTGTATTGTATTACAGGGCACCTCTCAGCACTTGAATGAACTTCGGACCCTCTGGATAAAGCATTTCACCCGATAAACGGCCTCATACTTTAGGGGGCAACTGTTATAGACATTTTTGTGCCTCGCAGCATAGAGCATGAAATGTCGATAATTACAGGGATCCTCAGTCCCTAAACATGTTGTTCTTCCCCCTAGAGGAACAAGGTCAGCAAACCACAGCACTTCCTATCAGTTCTCCACCTGAAAACACTCAAAAACAGGCTATTTTTGGATCATGTCAGCTGCTCCACTGAGCATCTGCGCTGAATGTCAACTGCTCCTCCTTGTACCTGCGCTGAAAGTCAAAACTAATGAAGGCTACCTGCGCTGGGCGAGATTGGCCAAGTGGCACAGTCATTCTGCAAGGTGTCAACTGCCCAGGAAGCTTCCAAACTGACACTTGGTTCAAGGGATTCGCCCTATGATGAGTAAGAAGGTCTTGATCTCCAAGTGGAAGCAAGATTCTCCAAGTGGACTCGAGAACTGAAGATTAACTAAAGTGGGAGAGGACACTAGTCAGCTTTATGCCAGCCTCAAGCTAACTCATCCTTTCTCCAAATCTCCTATATATAGAGCTCTTCTATGAGGTCTAAGGAGGCTGGAATTTTGTGCAAAGTAAGGAAGTGCTGTTGGTTTACAGTTAGAGTTATTGGGTGATTGCTTTTATAGAGGAGAAGAGGAGATTTCTTGCTGCTGGGGAGGTGCTGCTGGATTGGAGCCATTTATGGTTGTAACCTTCTCAGAACCTTTATCTTCTATCAATAAAGCTTTTGATGTTCTCCTATATACTTGTATTGCAATGATGTATTGTTTTTATCTGTATATTTGATCCATTCTAATCCATGCATCAGTTATGAGTACATGTTTCTTGTAGTTTCCCTCTCTTGTTTTTGCAGGATCTTTGTGTAGCTGGGCCGGCAAAAGGAGCAAGGAGCTGGGAACAAGAGGCAAAGAGAGAAGACAGGATCGACAAAAGCGAAAGACATCGGTTGGTCAATCTTTTCTTCCTTATCTGTACTTTCATAAAGGAAAAATATCAAAGCTTTACTTTCAGTTGTTGCTAAGGAACTATCACCCTTAGAGTAGGGATAGGGTCATTCCGAGTCGGATACTTTTCCCCACAACAGGACACATTGCAGATTTGGAGAAATCCACTATTTTTATGCAGGCTTGGAAATTAGTAGCTTATCTTCCTATCCCTTACCAGTGGCTACAAGAATGGGAGGGATACATCACTGCATTGATCAAATCACATGTCTTCATATCAAATGATGAAGACGAGCTCATCTGGGCACCTGCAGCTCATGGAGTATACTCCCCCAAGGAAGGATACCCCATCATTCACATTGCACACAAGCCACCTACTTTGGAAGGGTGGTGGAGATCTCTTTGGAAACTTAAGGTACCCCCATGAACCCAACTATTTATGTGGAATGTTATTATGAATAAAACCCCCACTAGTGTAAACCTGATGAAACGATCCCACTATGGTCTGACCTAGTGTGTCATATGCCAACAGGCTGAGGAATCGAATGAGCACCTCTTCCTATTTTGTCCATCTGTTAGTCACATTTGGGAACAAGTCCTCTCCTCTCTAGAAATCACTCAGCATTGGGTTGGGCATAATATCTTGGAGGCATGGAACCAATGGTGGGCTGGGTCCACAAATATGAAAAATCGAAATCTCCCACTGATTATTTGCTGGTCTATTTGGTTAAGCAGGAACTGTATCATCTTCAGAAAATCATTTTATTTCACCTATCAGACAATCATTTTTTTCGTATCTGTATGGGTTTGGGAGATGGTACAAATAATTTTGTTGAACTCATCTCACTCAAACATCTGTTACATTTTTCCTTGGCACATGATTGTAGACAATTACAGATTTTTGGGGATTGCCTCTGCATGTCATGTGCATTCTCTCGTAAACATTTTGGAAGATGCCATGCAATTAAAATCACAGTTTGAACATATTTCTTGTCTAAAAATTTACAGGGAGCGCAATCAGGTTACAAATCAACTATCCAAGGAGGCCTCGAACCAACCCATAGGTCTATGGTTAATTCAAGAACCGAGGGAGGTAGAGTATTTTCAGTATTACCACAGGCCTTACATTGATCAGCTACAACAGAGGGCTGTAAGGCCCTAATTTCTTAGTATTTTTTGCAGTACATATCAGACTATCTATTATCTATATATTTTTGTATTTTTGTATAAACTTTTTACTGAACAGTGACTGTATAACCTATGTGGGTAACTTATGTACAAACCTATATTTTTGAAGGCTATGGCCACAGCATACAGCATATGCCTACAGGCATACAACATATAATTTTCCAATTAATAGAAAATTATGATTTTTCCCCGAGGAAAAAAGTAATAAAAGGTAAAAAGACATCACAAGTAGTTATCATAAAAAGAGATATCATCTTAAACATTACACTTTATATTTTTTAATATGGTATTGGAGCTAAGGTTTACAAAGGGCATTATGAATATCCCTACTACATTGAAGAATTTTCTAAATAAGTTCAAAGGTGGCAAGTCATCTCAATAAAGGCATCAAAGAAGTTTGGAATCTACTATTTACCCCAAAGAAGGAAGTGGCCAAGACAAAGGACGAAGGACTCTTATTTGAGTGATCTATAGTGGAGCATCAAGACACATAACTGGTCATCACAAGCAACTAAAACATTATCAAAAGGAAAGTCTTCTTACTGCGTAGAGCTTGGTGATAATAAGAGCTATCATGTTAGAGGAATTGGATCAACTTCAATAGAGCTGGAGAATGGAGGCAATATTCATCTCAACAACATCCTATTTGTTCCAAGTTTGCATAAGAACTCACTCTCCATTTAAATTCTAGAAGATAAAGGTGATAAAGTGAATTTCATTGATGGAAATTTTGTAGTATGGGGTAAAAACTCAAGTGTAGAAAATGCTAAAGTGATTGGGATTCATGAAGGAAGACTTTATAGGTTGTTATCTTCTCTTTCTCGTGATTTAGTTCATTGAAATCAGCGCATGTGAATTTGGCATAAAATATTTGATCATCTCCATTTCAAAATCCTTCCAACTATAAATTTTATAGTAGATGGAATCTTAAACTGAAATAAGATCAAGGAGTATGAAAGGGGTGTTCATTAGGTAAGAACACAAAGAGACCATTTGGAAGCATTGCTTCATTGTCAAAATAAATCTTGGATCTTATTCATTATGATGTTTGGGGTCCTATGACTCCTAAATCACTTGGACGTCATCTATATTATGCCACATTTATAGATGACCATTCAAGGAAAATTTGGGTTTATCTAATGAAATCCAAGGATGAATTATTTACCAAATTTCAAGAATTCAAAGTTGAAGTAGAGAACCTTAGAGAAAGAAGAATCAAGATATTGAGATCTGATAATGGAGGATAATACACATCTAAGAAAATTATAGATTTTTGTGAGGAGTCTAAGATTAAGAGGGAGCTTATAGTCTCATATAACCCCAAAAAAAATGGATTTGAAGAACAAAATAATCAATCCATTGAAGAAAGTGTAAAATAAATGCTACATGATCAAGATTTACCGAAATTTATGTGGGGTGAAGCTACTAAGGCAGTTGTATACATACAAATTGAAGTCTCCACAAGTCACTAAATAACAAGACTCTCGAAGAAGTGTTCACTAGAAAGAAACCATCTATAGATCATCTATGAATCTTTGGTTGTCATGTCTATATTCATATACCTAAGGACAAAAGGAATAATTTGGATCCATCTTGCATGAAGGGAAGGTTTGTGGGCTACAGTAACTCTTCTAAGTCTTATAGGATCTACATAAAGGAAGGACACCGAATAGAAGTCAGTTGAGATGTGATATTTGATGAAAGTATTGCATTCAAGAAATCAAAGGATCTCTCTATGGACTATGATGATGAAAAACTTTATGTATTTGAATAAGAAGTTTCTAGGGAATAATAATAAAATCATGAAGGTGAAGGTCACTATGAACCTCTACAACATATAATAATCCATGAAACTAGTAAAATACCTAACTGTTCAAAGTCTACACTTCTAGATGCAAAAGGTCAAGGAGAAGCTTAAGGTACATTCAGGGAAATCAAGAATCCAAAATGATATTCTGGGTATGTAGCCTACATGAAAAAACTAATACAAGAAGATCCATGCACTTTTGAAGAAGTTGTCAATCACCAAGAATGGAAGGATGCCACGAATGAAGAACATCAATATATAATGAAGAATGGAGTTTGGGATATCGTATGTAGGCCTAAAGACAAATCTGTGGTACATTCCAAATGGATCTACAAGGTCAAACATGCATTAGATGGAAGCATTGATAAATATAAGACAATGTTTGTGGCTAGGGTCTTCTCTCAACAGGAAGGCATCGACTATTAAGAGACATTTTCTCCAACAACAAGGCATATGACTATATGTTTGTTGGTCTCTTTGGTAGCATCGATGGGGAACATCCACCAAATGGATGTCAAGGTTGCATTCGAGAATGGCGCAATTGATGAGGAAGTCTATATAGAACAACCCTTGGGATTTGAAGTTAAAGGCAGAAAGGAATATATTTGCATATTGAAGAAGCCATTATATGTTCTCAAGAAGCACCAAGGGCATGGTATGCTAGGATGGATGTATACCTACACATATTGCACTTCACAAAGACTTTTGATGATCTGAACCTTTATATTAAGGTTGTGAAGGGAGAGTAGGTAATAATTCTTCTGTATGTGGATGATCTTCTCTTGACAAGTGTGGAAAGTCGAATTGAAGAGTGTAAGAAGCAACTAGCAGAAAAAAAAATTGACATGAAGGATCTAGGGCTGGCGCACTACTATTTGGGACTTGAAGTGTGGCAAGGACCTAGTTATAGTCATCTAGGCCCAAGGAAAGTATGTGATCAAGATGTTGAAGAGGTTTGACATGATGGATTGCAAACCAATGACAACCCTAATGATCACAAACTTAAAAATGCCAAGGAGTTCTGAATCAAGTCATGTGGATCCTTCTAAGTATAGACAATTGATTGGCTCACTTATGTAATTGGTGAACACTCGACCAAACATATGTTTTGTAGTAAATATTCTTAGTCAATTCCAAGTGGATCCAAGACATGATCATTTGATAGCAACAAAAGATATACTGAGATATCTACAAGGAACCATCCACTAATGTTTTAAATATGATAGAAGGAATGATGTCCAATTGATTGGATATACAGATTTTGATTGGGGAGGTGGTGAGAAGGATGGAAGGAGCACTACCAGAGGATTTTTTTGCTTAGGATCCTCCATGATCTCATGGATGAGCAGAAAGCAAGAAACAGTTTCTTTGAGTATTGCTGAGGCTGAGTATATTGCAGCCTATGAAGTAAGCTGATAAGTTTTCTGGTTAAATAGGTTGTTATCCGACCTATTTGAAGGACCGATGGACCCTACAGTGATACATTGTGATAACACCATTTGTATAAGGTTGTTTGAAGACATAGTATTTCATATCAATACAAAGCATAGCAACAACAAGTATCACTAAATTTGGAAGCTAATACAAGATGGTGTGTTGCAACTATAATACATCTCCACCGATGAACAAGTAGTTGACATATTGACAAAATGTCTTCCCAATAAGAAGCTCGTGTATTTGAGAGACAAGCTTGGTTTGGTTGATGTATCCTCCTCGGTTGAGAGGGAGATATAGGAACATCATTCTTGTCTTCACTTGGAAAGACAGAATGGAGGATTGGGCAAGCATCTAACATTCGATACTCTTTGAGGATGAGGTAGGGCATACAAGATAAGAGTAGTCATGGACTGATATTCTTTGACAACTAGCTATCCAAGTTAATAATATTCCAAGGAAGGTCATACTCTATGAACACCTGGTGTGGTATTTGCATTGAGAGATAATGATGATGGTGTTTATAAATCATTGGTCTCGTCAGCGTTATGCTATGATCTTGTGGAGAGATCCAGTGGTTAGTCAGGGCCTTGCTATATGACAATGTCGGTTGATATGATGCTAAACATATGGGTTACCAATCTAACTCCTCTTATGAGATCTCTTTATATTGAGAATGTTCATGTACCATTTATTAATACCTCCCTAGTTAAGAGGGAGTGTTAAAAAATGTGTAACTAGGTTTGATCTTCATAAATATGTAATGTACTTTTTATTCTTGTATATTGTAAAATGAAAGAAAAATATTATTATTATTTTTGGAGCATAGGTTTCATGTTCAAGGTCTTTTATTTTATAGGTCAAACACCCATTGAGTGCTTCTAGGGTTCGTCCTAGGTTAATAAGTCAAAAGAGTCATTGCCATAAGTTCAAGACCCCATCGAGCACATTGTAACTTGTAAATAAAATTATTTTTGTCATTAAAAATGTCAAAGTAACCTTCAAGACCAAGTCGGCCTGCCATTTGGGAAGTCGGCCTATTTTGAGGAGCCACTTCCACCTTGAAGAACCTA
This sequence comes from Pinus tabuliformis, assembly GCA_031772625.1. Classification (NCBI taxonomy): domain Eukaryota; kingdom Viridiplantae; phylum Streptophyta; class Pinopsida; order Pinales; family Pinaceae; genus Pinus; species Pinus tabuliformis. The sequence continues at coordinate 1,016,312,646 of CM062804.1, forward strand.
TATAAAGGAGGGAACTCAACCTCCTTGATACACTTTCATCACTCACTCATTCAATCAAAGGAGAAGAGATAGAAGGAAAGAGAAGAAGGAAGCGAACAAAGAAATATTGTTTATGGGCTAATTCTATCTCACACGTGTGAAGAAGAGAAGCTAGGGTTTGCATCTTCAAGGTCAAAATTCTATATCTGTTGGAAGATGATCAAATCTATTGGAGGGTCTAGTAGGTATCCTACTAACCATAGACAAGGAAGCAAGGCAAGTGAAGTTGTTGGGAGGCCTTGGAAAGCTAATTTTACTCACACGCATTGATGCAATTATAGTTGTAGGGGGGGCGAAATTTTGAAACTAGGGGTTGAAGTTGTGTTGTTGGAAGATATTTGACTGGTTTTTACTTATACAAGGGAATCAAATCATTCAAAAAGGTTGGACTTGGTCTTGGAGGGTATTGGTCTTGGTCTATAGGTCTTGGAATTTGACAATCGAAGAATCTATAATAAGAGGAGATTTTGCAGATTTTCCTCTCAGGTGGAGTGGTTTTGGCCCTAGCTTACAGCCTACATTCTGTGTTCTTGTGTACTATTGTTCTTCTTGTGTTGGTAGATGTTTGATGATATCCGAACATAATAATAAGTGAAGAATCTAATAAGTAAGAAAGGGTGAAAAACAAAATCACAAGCAGTTATCATAAAAAGATAAATCATCTTAACTATTGAACTTTAGATTTCTCAACATGGTATCAGAGCTAAGGCTTGCAAAGGGAATTATGAAGATCCTTACAACATTGAATAAGTTTATAAAGAAATGTTCAAAGGTGGAAAGTCATATCATGAAAGGTATAAAATAAGTATGAAATCTCCTATATACCCCAAAGAATGAAGTGACCAAGGCAAAGGATGAAGGACTCTTCTTAGCACTCACTGACACATTTCAAGATGGGAGAATTTGGGTGATCGATAGTGGAGCATAAAGACACATGATCGTTCATCACAAGCAAATAAAAACAATGTCAAAAGGAAAGTATTCTTATTGCGTAGACTATGGTCATAATAAGAGTTATCCTATGAGAGGAATTGGATCAACCACAATAGAGTTGGAGAATGGAGGCAGTATTCATCTCAACAACATCCTATTTGTTCCAAGTTTGCATAAGTACTTATTCTTTGTTTCAAGTCTAGAATATAAAGGTGATATAGTGGCTTCCATTGATGGAAAATTTGTAGTATATGTGGTAAAAACTCAAGTATAGAAAATGCTAGAGTGATTGGGAATTAGGAAGGAAGACTTTACAGGTTACTATCTCCTCTTTCTCAAGCTTTAGTTTACATTTAAATCAGCAAATGTGAAATTTTGCATATAATGTTTGGTCATATCCATTCCAAATCCTTCCAAACCTAAATTCAATAGTAGATGAAATCCCAGAACTGAAAGAAGATCATGAAGGAGTATGCAAGGGGTGTGCATTGGGTAAGAATACCAAGCACTACAACAAAACCCTATCATTATTGTCCCTTTTTGCTTCCTTTTTTGTGTCAATAGCCCATTTTTTGTGCTATTTGCATCCATTTATTAAATATGGTGAAAACAACAATGTAAACTTTGAAACGGGAACTCTCGCCAAAAAGCCCCAAAAAAACATGAAAAACAGTGCTAAAAACGAAAAGTGTGTATACTGGAATGATGATTTTTTTTAGGGTCAATTTTGAACATGTTTTAAAAATGGCAGTGAAAACAAATTTTTTGTCCAAAAAATGTGCAAAAAAACACCCTGAAAACGAAAAATATAGATACTGGAACGATAGTTTTTTTTTAGGGTCAATTTTCAACATTTTTAAAAAAAGAAAGTAAAACCGAATTTTTATGTGCAAAGAAACAGTTGCTTTTGAGGAAAAAAACACACTAATGTTTTTGCTAGAATAACATTTTTCTTTCCTAAGTATAATTTCAACATGTTTTAGTAATGACAATAAAGATAAAATGATGGGATCTCAAACACATTAAAATTCTATTAGTTTTCATCCATATCGTTAAACATATAATAACATGACACTAAAGATCGCTAAATTCTAATTGTTTTCAACCATAACATTAAAGATACAAAAAAATGGAGATTTTTCAACCATAAAATTAAAAAACCATGACATTATGAAGAAATTACATGACTAAATTAATCAAAATGTCATTATTTGTAGATTGCATGAAACATACATTACATCTCTAATTTATTGTTGCATTGTAGATATTCTAAACAATAAAAATCATCATAATTAAAACATATAATCCAACAACATAAAAATGACTTGTAACTTCTGATTTAACACCATATGGAAATCAAAATTTTTATTTCAAGATACGATGCAAACATCAGTTATATAAACTGTCTCAGACAATTATTCAAAATCACTCATATTTTCTTGCATACCATCAAAATTCACATTTTCAGATAAATGACTGGATGCAGACGAAGATGTTCCATATTCTTCTCTTTCATCAACTAGTGCCCCATCTGAGTCCACATGCATGCCCACCATTTCAGGTTTCAAAATTCTTCTAGATCTACGATTGGTTTCAGCAGACTCCCATCTCAACATTGTTCCTTCTGGTAACAACCTTTTCAGAATCTCTATTGTCTTGAAGCAAAGAGTTCCTCTCTTTTTTAAATTGAAGTCATAAACAAGTATGTCAACATCCTCAAATTTTAAGAGGTCTGTGTGGCGACGATTTATATTTGTACCCTTTCTTTTTCTCTTTCCGCCAATTTTTTTATCAACTACCATCTCTGGCTTATACACACCATTGAATGGGTGTGTATTTGTGGCATATCAATGTACTTCAACACCTGTAACATCTTCAATTTATGTAATGACCTTTATAACCTTAGCAACCCAGGATAGATAGCCATTAGGATCTCCATCTGCTAGAACTGTGATCATGCAACCCTCCTTAATATCCTGTATTGAACCCCTATAAAGGTCTTCCATGGCTTCATGTTGTGCACGAGACCTTCTGAAACCAATATACATCTCTCATTCCTCTGCCTGTGAAGAATTAATAATACCTTGAGATTGTTGTTGTTCAACAATGTTTCTTTCCTCATGTTCATTTGACACATTTTGTGGCCAAATAAATGGATTTTTAAAAGGTATATATTCATTTGTTGTTCTTGAAATGATATCACTTTGATTATTGAAAAAGGACTCCCACCAAACTGAATCAGCAATGTCAAAGTACTCATATGTATATCTAATACATTTTTTTATTTCTTATAGACAATCAGAATAATTTATATATTTATTTTGTCTGCGTGCATTATGAACTTCAGCAACTGATTGTCATAAAAATATATTTGATGCAAATATTGAATGATCTAGAATGAACTCAAAAATTCTAAACCTGATGACGGTGCCCATTCTACAGTAGTTGAATACTTTTTGCCGCATATTAGTGCTTTCCCATCAATTTTTTCGATATGAAATTAATGTTGGAAGCTAATGTCATTAAGTTGTTCAATGCATTTCTCCTCACCATGCGATCCCAGAATAAACGTTCGCATGTCAACAGTTTCTTCCAACACATCAAAAGTAGGCTCTGGCATGTACCATTTCCTTCCTCCTCAATGTGACTTAAAAACGACTGAACATATAATCAATACGGTCATGAGTGTGCCCAACAAGAAGGAAACCAACCTTTACCTTCTGAAAAATTATCAATTCAACAAGCATGTTTAGATATCCAAAAACAATCTGATTTTTGTTTTCACGGCAAGTGTTGTCCAATTGTAGATACAAAACTTCAGGAAGATTACCAGACCAATGAGAAAGCACATCATGAATTATGGTTATTGTCAGATTTGCATCATTATGAATATTTGGAGCTGTGAAGTACACCTTTGGCACCATTTTCCCATTAAAGACCATATAATCGACCAAGTGATACTGAATAAATTTTTCCTCCTGTAAATTTTTGGGTGTGTGAACAAAATGTGGTAAAAGTGTTTTCTTCTAGTCCATACCATCAATTATCAAACCCAAATATTTATTCGGATTATCATAACACTTCTTTCGATGTTTTTACAACTTTTTCCTTTCACTTGTTTGTTGTTCACGATGCTCCTGAAGTTCTTTGACAATGGAATCTACACAACATAAAAGAAAGTCATTAAGAAATATGTTTTCATAGTTGATGACTATACAATTTTAAAATTTAAAGTTATGAATGATTACCTCTTTCTGACCCTTCACATTTATCCATTTTTTATTTAAGAGAAGCACATGTACTGCAAATCCCCATCCTTGTCTTCTTAGGAATATAGACATTGTTGAATTTTTTCTTCCATACTTTCACAAAATATTGATATGTAATAAATCGACCATGTCCCTCAGCACCTTCTGCATATTATTTGTTAAGTTGTATATTTCCCGTCTTGAGAAATTGTCTCGAATATGTATTGTCTCTCTATTTGGCATACATTCTCCATGATTTGAAAAAAAATCTTTCATTCGTGACATTGCAGTATTTGATAATGGCCCAAATTGTCGTTTATGACGTACTTCTGAATAAAATGTGGGATCATTTTCCAAATTTTCTTGGATTCTTGAGAGACGAAAATTACCCATTGAATGAAACATTTTGACAGCCTTTCTATAGATAAATAAAGACCCAATATGATAATCATAACCTGACAATGTAGATTGCATGCACCCCACTAAATATGAATTTTGCATGCTTTTATTCATTTACAAATATCTCTTCCTTTTCTCTAATGTAAACTTGAAATCCATATGTTTCAAGCAATCATTTTGACAACATTCACTTGAAATGAGAGTGTTGATATAACTTCTTCTCGTCAGATATTCTGCTCTACCCCTTGTATAACTAGAACATCTTGGATTGATAAGAAAAGTTCTACTCCTACTCCTCGATACAATATTTCCTGGCAACATCTCCATCATTGGATCATCATTTGTATAAGCATTTCCATCATCATTCTGAGGAATGTTATCCTCACTATGATCATTTGTGCTTTTTAAATACTGACTTGGAGGATATTCTTCATCTTTCCCTTCTTCAGTGCTACTATCATAGTCCTTAGAATTAGGACTAAATGGAAAATTTGACTCGATGTTTATTAGATATTCTTCCTCATGTGCATTTTCAGTGTTGCTCTCATAGTCCATAGGATTAGGACTACGTCGAAAATGTGACTGTTTACTTACTGAAAGTTCTACATCCTGCCCTTTCTCACTGTTACTCTCATATTCCTTAGGATTAGGACTAAGTGCTTCATCCTATCCTTTGTCACTACTGCTCTCATAGTCCTTAGGATTAGGACTAAGTAGAAACTGTGACTCTTTATTTATTTGAAAATATTCATCATGTTCTTCATCACTGCTGCTCTCATAGTACATAAGACTAGGACTAAGTGGACACTGTGACACTCTATTCATTTGAAATTCTTTGTCATGTTCTTCATCACTGCTGCTTTCATAGTCCATAGGATTAGGACTAAGTGGACACTGGGACACTCTATTCATTTGAAATTATTCATCATTCTCTTCATCACTGTTGCTCTCACAGTCGATAGGATTAGGACTAAGTGGACATCGTGACACTTCATTATTTTGAAATTCTTCATCATTGTTGCTTTCATAGTCCATAGGATTAGGACTAAGTGGACATTGTGACACTCTATTCATTTCAAATTCTTCATCATCCTCTTCATCACTATTGCTCTCATAGTCCATAGTATTAGGACTAAGTGGACACCGTGACACCCCATTCTTTTGAAATTCTTCATCATGCTCTTCATCACTGTTGTTGTCATAGTCCATAGGATTAGGACTAAGTGGACACCATGACACTCCATTCTTTTGAAATTCTTCATCATGATCTTCATCACTGTTGCTCTCATAATCCATAGGATTAGGACTAAGTGGACACTATGACACTCCATTCTGTTGAAATTTGTCATCATGCTCTTCATCACTGCTGCTCTCATAGTCCATAGGATTAGGACTAAGTAGACACCGTGACACTCCATTCTTTTGAAATTCGTCATCATGTTCTGTTAGAAAATTATATATTACGGAGCAATGGAACACATAAAATATTGTAGAAATATAAACACAGAAAACGCACAAAACAAGAGAGACACAGATATACGTGGTTCACCCAGTTTGGGCTACGTCCACCCCGAACAGCCAGTCCTTCCTTTCTATTATCGAGCAAAATGAAGAGACACAACCTACAGCAAATCCGTTGTAATATCCTCTGTTTTCTCTCACAGTCTCACCTCTCTGTTTCTCGCTCACAGAATACACATCTATTTCACAGCCTCAAATACAATACCCTCATACAAAGAGAGGGGTTGCCTTCTAGGGCAAAAAACCCTAAACTAAACATAAGTTCTACCGTCAGATAATCCGCCTAATGAATGGCCCAGATTGACTAGAAATTACTATACTTTTACAAGGCAATTTTACATTTGTTTTTAGCTGCGGGGGCGCTGCCCCCGAGCCCCCGCCAGGGGACCACTGGCCCCCAAACCCCCCAACCGGGGGGGATCGGCCCCCCCGGACCCCCGTGGGGGAGGCAAGTCCCCCCTGCATGGAGGGGTGTACAAACTTCCTGGGGTATACATCCGGTTGAAACAAAGACCTCTGAACAATCATGCTCCACACACAACAATCTCCCACTTGGAGAATGATTGTAGAAACTCCATCGCTGCTTTATTTGCTAGACAATGACTCCTCTTTGGACCTGGCTGTTTCTCATCTTCATCGTCATCCTTGAAGACCAATTGAAACTGAGCATATTCTCAGTTTCTCCCTGGTTACAACTTTTGTTAGCATATCTGTAGGATTCTGGCTAGTGTGTATCTTTTCCAGCTTCAACTCTCCATCTTCCAACACTGATTGTATGAAATGGTACTTGAGCTGTATGTGTTTAGTCCTAGAATGAAATGTTGAGTTCTTTGCAAGATGAATGGCACTTTGGCTATCACTTTATAACGTGCCCATATCATGCTCCTTACCCAATTCACCCATAAACCTTTGTAACCAAATCATTTCTTTACTAGCCTCTGTAGTAGCAACATACTCTGCTTCTGTTGTTGAAGTGCAACAACACTTTGGATTTTTGAAACCCAACTGACAGTTGTTCCTCCAACAGTAAATACATATCCTGTAGTGCTCCTCCTGTTATCTCTGTCACCTGCCATATCTGCATCAACATATCCCTGTAGAGAAATGTTTGAACCACCAAAGCATAATGCTTGATTTGTGGTACCTTTCAAATATCTGAGAATCCATTTCACTGCCATCCAATGTTCCTTTCCTGGATTGTTAATGTACCTGCTTACAACTCCCACTGCATGTGCAATATCAGGCCTTGTTCAGACCATTGCATACATTAAGCTTCCAACTGCTGATGCATATGGAACTTTAGACATATAATCCATGTCTTCTTGGGTCTTTGGGCACATTTCCTTGCTAAGTTTGAAATGGCTAGCAAAAGGTGTACTAACTGGTTTTGCATTTTGCATATTAAATATTTTCAACACCTTTTGTATGTACTCATTCTGAGACAATGTTAATTTGCGATTTTTCCTGTCTCTAGTTATTCTCATACCAAGGATTTGTTTTGCAGCTCCCAAATCCTTCATTACAAATGAATTTGCCAATTTTCTTTTGAGTACATTTATTTCCTGCATGTTAGATCCTGCAACAAGCATGTCATCCACATACAATAACAATATAATATAACTGCCATCATTTTGCTTTTTCAGATAAACACAATGATCAGAGTGACATCTAGTATAACCTTGTTCAGACATAAACTTGTCAAATTTTAGATACCACTGCCTTGGAGCCTGTTTTAAGCCACACAAGCTCTTTTTCAACCTGCACACTAGTTTCTCCTTCCCTTTCACCTCATATCCTTGTGGCTGTTGCATATATATCTCTTCCTCCAAATCCCCATGGAGAAAGGTTGTCTTTACATCTAACTGCTCAAGATGTAAAGCTTCAGCTGCTACAAGACTTAAAATAGTTCTGATTGAAGTCATTTTAACAACAGGAGAAAATATTTCATCAAAATCAATACCTTTCTTCTGTGCAAACCCCTTCACCACAAGTCTAGCTTTGTACCTCTGTTTTCCTCCGTCTTCTTCCTTCAGCCTGTAAACCCATTTATTCTTCAATTTAGTTTTTCCTGCAGGCAACCTGACTAAATCCCAAGTCTAGTTATGCATTAAGGAGTCCATCTCTTCTTCCATGGCTACCTCCCACTTCTTCCTGCTTTCAACCTGCATTGTTTCTTCATAACATTCGGGTTCACCAGAATCAGTCAACAATAAATAATATAATGAAGGAGAGTATCGTTCAGGGGGTCTACTTATCCTAGTATATCTTCTAACACCACTTTCAGGTGTTTGGGGTGCCTGTTGCTGTTGTGGTGGTTGCTGTTGTTGATTATTATTATTTTCAAGCACCTTTACCTTTTCAGTGATGTCATCAAGAACTGCGTATTCCTTGTTTTCGTTTTCTTTCTTCTTTTCCTGCAACTGATTCTTATACAAGACCTTTTCATTGAATATTACAGCTCTGCTGCTAATGATTTTGTGATTTTCATAATCATATAAGCGATAACCAAAATCATTAACACCATATCCAATAAAGGTACATTTCTTTGACTTTGCCTCAAGCTTTGTTCTATTTTCTTTATCAATATGGACAAAGACCTCACAACCAAAAGGCTTTAAAAAAGAGTAGTTTACCTTTTTACCTGTCCATGCTTCCTCCGGAACACCACCATCCAAGGAACTTGAAGGCCCTCTGTTTATTAGATAAACAGCAGTATCTACAGCATCTGCCCAAAACTATAAAGGCAATCCTGCATGCAATCTCATGCACCTTGCACGCTCCATGATTGTTCTGTTCATCCTTTCTGACACACCATTTTCTTGTGGTGTTCTTGGAACTGTCTTCTCTCTGTGAATTCCATGTTCTGAACAGTACCTATCAAACTCTTTGCTGCAATATTCACCTCCATTGTCTGATCTAAGACACTTCAATTTCTTTCCTATCTCAATCTCAACCAAAGCTTTCCATTTCTTGAAAGTATCAAATACATCAGATTTATTCTTAATACAATAAATCCAAGTTTTTCTAGTTGCATCATCAATAAAGGTAACATAATAACGAGAGCCACCGAGAGATGATACCTGAGCAGGTCCCCATACGTCTGTATGCACAAGCTCTAATTGTTTGTTCTTCTTTTCTTTCCCAACTCTGAGAAATCTTACTCTCTTCTGTTTTCCATAAATGCAGTTCTCACAGAAGTCCAAATCAACATTCTTCAAACCCGGCAACAAATTTCGTGAGTGAAGAATCTTCATCCCCTTTTCACTCATGTGTCCGAGCCTATGATGCCATAATGTTGCATCTGCTCCTTTGGAAGTTAAAGCATTAACAGAGTTAGAAATACCATTGCATAAATACAATGTACCAACCTTTTCGCCTTTTGCTATTACCAGGGCTCCTTTGGTGACCTTCCAAGCTTTATCTGTGAAAGTCGTCACACAACCTTCACCGCCTAACTGCCCTGTTGAAATCAGATTTTTCTTTAGATCTGGAACATGCCTTACCTCCTTTAATAGCCATTGGTTTCCATTCTGTTGTTTTACAAGAACCTTACCCATTCCAACGATTTTACAGGGTTTATCATCACCCAGACGAACTTGTCCAAAATCTCCTTGAACATAGTCATGAAAGTATTTATTATCAGGTGTGGCATGGAATGAAGCCCCTGAATCTACCACCCAGGAATCAGTAATATTTTCGAAAGAAAGAATCAAAGCATCTTGTAACACCTCACCTGTCACATTTTCTTCATGATTGTTTTCTTGTTGTGCATCTCCTTCTTTTCCCTTCCGAGATCTACAGTCTTTCTTTAGGTGTCCTTTCTTTCCACATTTCCAGCACAGTATCCCCGATCTGGACTTGGATCTGCCTTTCCTTGATTTACTGCGATATCCTGAGCTCTTTCCTCTTTCCATTTTTCTTCCTCTAGACTCTGCACTCAAAGCATTTCCCGATGTCTCACCGGAGCTTTTCCGTCGCATTTCCTCGCTAAGGATAGCAACGACAACATCATCAAACTTTAAAGTACTAGATCCAGAAACGGAGTTACTGATGGCCATTACCAAACCATTCCAACTTTCTGGTAATGAGCACAAGAATAACAAAGCTCTAACTTCATCATCAAATTTTACCCCTACAGAACTTAACTGACTTGTAACTGTATTAAAATCATTTAAATGGTTTGCAACAGATCCACCTTCCGACATTTTCATATTAAATAACCGTTTCAGAAGAAATACCTTGTTTGAGGCCGAGGGTTTTTCATATAGTTTCGACAACATCTGCATCAAACCCTCTGTCATGGTTTCCTTCGAAATGTTGAAGGCGACTAACGCAGCAAGGCACAACCGTATTGTTCCAAGTACCTTTCTATCGAGAAGGTTCCATTCTTCGTCTTTCATACCCGTCGGCATCTTTGTTTTTCCGCCCAATGGTAGGTATAGATCTTTCTGATACAGATAATCTTCCATCTGCATCTTCCACAGCAAGAAGTTTTGGCCGTTAAATTTCTCGACCCTAAACTTACCATCTTCTGCCATTGCTCCCACTCGAACCAGGAACCCTTCTTTCCTGCGAGTTTATCAGCCAAATAGACCTTCGGCTCTGATACTAGTTGTTAGAAAATTATATATTACGGAGCAATGGAACACATAAAATATTGCAGAAATATAAACACAGAAAACACACAAAACAAGAGAGACACAGATATACGTGGTTCACCCAGTTTGGGCTACGTCCACCCCGAACAGCCAGTCCTTCCTTTCTATTATCTAGCAAAATGAAGAGACACAACCTACAGCAAATCCGCTGTAATATCCTCTGTTTTCTCTCACAGTCTCACCTCTCTGTTTCTCGCTCACAGAATACACATCTATTTCACAGCCTCAAATACAATACCCTCATACAAAGAGAGGGGTTGCCTTCTAGGGCAAAAAACCCTAAACTAAACATAAGTTCTACTATCAGATCATCTACCTAATGAACGGCCCAGATTGACTAGAAATTACTATACTTTTACAAGGCAATTTTACATTTGTTTTTAGCTTCGGGGGCGCTGCCCCCGAGCCCCCGCCGGGGGACCGTTGGCCCCCGGACCCCCCAGCCGGGGGGGATCGGCCCCCCCGGACCCCCGCGGGGGGGACAAGTCCCCCCCGCGTGGAGGGGTGTACAAATTTCCTGGGGTATACATCCGGCTGAAACAAAGACCTCTGAACAATCATGCTCCACACACAACAATATGTTCTTCATCAGTGCTACTCTCATATTCCTTAGGATTAGGACTAAGTGGAAGAATTGACTCTCTATTCACAGTGGAAGAATTTATGTTATATTCATTAGTATGAATAGAGTTGTTACGCGACGAAGATGTTGATGCTTCACAAAGTGAAACATAACTATCAAAAGAATCCATGCCTTTCAAACAGAAGAGGTTGAATGATACAAATGCAGACTCTCCTAATGATAATATATAGCTTAAAGAATGAAAATATCCCTCCAAAAATTCTGTTTCATGTATTTCCCTCCATAATTTTCTTCTACAATTTATTGAAACATTTTAACTAAAAACAAATTATGAAATCAATCTTTTAAATTAATATTGTAAACTAAATATTTTACCTAAATTAATTTATTACTTAAACTATATAATATTTACTAGACAATTGAATGTTTTTTTAAATTTTTATTATACTTTCTAAAACAAATTAATCTCACATTCACCGTGTTATAAAACAATCCTGTAATGTTCGCTTTATCATAGTTCCCTATTTCGCCATAAAAAAATTTACATCTTAAAATTTATAAAAACAAATTAATCCCACATTAATCGTACGATAAAACAATTCTATAATTTATGTTATATAATAAATCTCATTATCACTATTCTTCACTTCACATCAAGGTTTTTTGAGGTTTGTTAAAAGTCTTGGAGCGATTTGTGGAGCAGTTTCATTTCTATCAACAACATATTCAACAAAGGATTATCACATTTGAAAGGTTAGTTTCTTTTTTTGTTGTGTGCAAATTTTAAAATTAAATAAGTTTAATGAAATTTAATTTTTTTTTTAGAAATTAAAAATTTCAATGATACAGATTTACCCACTACGTCTGAAGTGGGCATGGTGGGCCCGATCATGCTCTCGGCGGCCCAATGGGCCCATGGGGGAGGGGCGGGGGGATGGCTGCCCAGCCCCCGCCCCACCCCGACGGGTCGTTGGGCCGCCAGGGTGGGGTGGGGGGGATGCTGATGGGGAGGGGGGGCAGTCATTGGGCCACCAGGGTGGGGTAGGGGGATTGGCGCCCATCCCCTCGCCCTACTCCCACGGCCCAATAGTCGGCCCAGGTGGCGGGCCGATTTCCGCGTTGGGGCAGCAGGGGGCTGTATTTTTTAAATTTCTTATTTAGTTTAAAAAAAAAAAAATTGTTATATTTTAAAAAATTAATTATCATTTATCTTTTTGTTTTTTAGTTTAAGCTATTTTTTTTGTAATTTATTGATTTATATGTGTCTTTTTTTGCAGGAAAATGGAATCAAAGATGATATCTATGAATCTTTCTGGACCAAAGACGGTTAAAGGTGGATTCTCAAAAAGCATTGTTGAACGAACCAAACCTGAGCTGATAGCTACAAATCTTTCAAGTGCCTCAAACAATAAGAAGACGATTTCATACTGGAAGAAATCAAAAGAAGTGAAACTTCCATAAAATGTATGGTATGTGAAAGAAAGAGAAAGCGAAGATGTGCAGATATATCTATATGTTGATATACCTAACGATAGTGGAATTTATGAGGTGTTGGGAAAGGTCATAGACATGTGTTCGGTATCGGACAGTGAAGTTGTTTATATACTTACAAAACCATCCAAGTCACATGAAAGGATTAAGTATCAGTTGTTATATTCACTGTATGACACGAGAAAGGTATCTACAAAGTTGTGTAAACAAATCTAAATGAGATGACATAAAATATCATAAATATTGTTATTTATATTTTTGTTTTGTGTTATTGTAACTATCTCATTATATTTTTATAACTTAGTTTTTATTGACATGTGATATTTTGTTTGACAGAATTTTGTTGAAAGTGTTTCAATTATGTTGGGAGGCATTCAGAGCATGATATTATGAATGTTGTTAGTAGTTTCTACTCAATGTCAAGAGAAGATATGGCAAACAAGCAAAAGGTAGTAATTCATGATGCTACAACAACAACAACAAAAAAAAATGCCTCTAGTGGATAAATCTAGCAAAGGTAGACAAGTTACTTTTGAAGATGAGGAAGTTGAAACTGACACTGAAGCTTATGTTGTCATTACTGAGGATGACACTGGAACTGGTGTTTGAATGAAGAATAGTTGTAAAAGACCAAAAGTAACAATGCCCAAGAATAAATCTGTTCTAGTTAATGATGAGAATGTTATGAGAAAGAAAAGTAAAGTTGAACATTCTCAAGTAGTCATTACCAACAATGAATATCCTAGTGAAACTTCAAAAGAAAGCAGAGAAATCATTACATGAAGAACTGATTTAGAGGATGGCATTATTAAAACAAAACAAAATGTCATTTGACAGATCTTGGCAAAGACCAACTCAATTGAGGGTGGTCGTACATTTCAGCTTAATGTGAGACAAATCTATAGCTTTATGTGAGACAAATCTATAAGGCAAGTGAAGGACAATATAAATATCAAATCAGAAAGCCATAACACCTACATTTTCACAGGTTGAAGGCATTGATGAGGTACAATCCATATGCTCATGTGGTTAATTATGTGCTTCTTGTTGATCTAGTTCAAGTTCCCAACAAAGAATCATTTGATAAGTCAAAATGTTTTGAATACAATTATTATGTGCTTGGGGGGAACCATTCTGTAGAAGCTCAAAGACAATTGATTGAGGAATATCCCAATAACCCACGTTTTGAAATAATTAAATGTATCATTTATGCTGGTTTATCAAATACAGAAGCAAAGTTCATGGCATGGGATCATAATTCATATAATGAATATAGGATTTCTATTACTTTCATCCAAATGGTTAGATTTATTCATAGTGAGTTTGAAGAAAAATGTGGTGGGGATAAGATGAATGTTACTGTAGATTTCCGGAAGGAATTTTGTATGGAAATAGGTTATCAAATTGAGGAGAAAATCAATTCAAAAGGTGGCAAAGTATATAATGATTTATTCAGAGGTATTGATAACAGTTTCTAGTTGGCATTTAGAACTGGAGAGATATGGGAATTGATTAATGATATTTTTATCATGTGGGAGAACACTGGCATTAAAAACCAGAAGACCAAAAGTTCTAAACCACTTATATGTAGCAATAATAAATCAGGTCCTGAAATGAAGCATATTCCGGAAGATATGACTATCACACCTTGGAGAGCATTGAAAGGAGTGAAGGATGAAAAACTTTTCAAAGCAATATTATATCATGTGAGGTCAGGGGAATTATCATTGGAGGAAATGTCTGAGGAATTTCAAAAGTAAGTTTGTTGAATTATTTTTACTTATTTCTAGATTATAATTTTCTTTTAAATATAACATATTGTTCTTGGTAGTATTTGTTATACATATCATTATATTAACTTTTTTACTTTATCTATTCAGTCACAAAGTTTACATGAAAATACAAGAACAAATGGTTAAATTGTTGAATGAAGATAGTTGGGATGATGTTGTACGCAACTATCCAGATTCAAGTTCTACATCAACACTAAAAAAAAATATCTTCGATTTAAAAAGGTATGTTGATTTATACATTCATTTGTATTCATTTGTATACTATTTTTATTTTATAACTTATACATATATTCGTTTATTTTATTAAAGATGAGTAAGGATGCAAATGGAGCACCAGATAATTTCAGAACCTTGATTGAAAAATTAAGATCGAAAGACCGAAGAAGCAATGTCTTAGGAATGTTGAACTTGATACAACTCTTACTCATTTCATTTGGAATGGGCTTGACACTATCCAATATCAAGTAATACAAGGCAACTGTGAAGACATTGCTAAATTCATACCTAAAGGGGAATATGCCCTAGTTATTGCAGATATTCCCTATGGTTTCAATATCCCAAATATTGACTATGATAGTGACCCTTATACTTATCAAGCTCTTAGTAAAGTGGTTGCAGGATTTTTATAAGTCACATCATCACCATTATGGAGATTTGTGACATTTCATTCAGACACACAATTGGCAATGTTATTGTCAAGCTTCAAGGGGAAAACAAACTCAATGATGCAGCTTACATGGTAAGATGTTGAAAATGTATATTTCATTAATGTTAAAAAATTCATTTATGTCAAGTTAATTGAACTTTTACTATTTCATGTTACAAGCAAAAGTCAAATCTTCTTAACCGTGAAGATCAACCATTTATAAATGATTGTGAGTTCATCTTGATATTTAGTTAAAAGATAATAGCTATATGTCTATGATTTTTAATTGGGTAGATGGAAAGAGTCATAGCCATGTATTGGCTTATGATGATGTTGTGAGAAAAATAACATATGAAGATAAAGAAGCAAAAGGAGAGATAGTTAATATTTATCAAAAACCACAGTTATTGATTAACTATCTTATAGACATATGTTCAAATGAAGGAGATTGGGTTCTAAATTTATTTTCTGGCTCAGGTAAGTTTTATTATATGGAATTGAATTTCAATATCTTCTTTCTTAATTTATATGTCATTGTACTAATTTACTTCCTTATTTATTTTGTGCTTGATAATTAGGTACAACACTAACATGTTGCCTTCAAAAAAAAGATCCAGAATAGTGCAATTTTATTCAACAAAGAATTAATGCTCTTCAATTTCTTCCAGATGCAATGCAAGAAATTGGGTTGAAGAAAGGGGACTTTAGTGAATTGTGTGTGGCAAAAAAAGTAAAGGAACCTCAACCACCATTACATGGAATGATTGGAAAGGCATACATTGGGAGACTCGCAGACATCAAAGATCTATTAGAAGAGGAAAATGAGCAAAATGATGCAAAAAATATTGTGGAAGAAGACAATGATGAAACTCTAGAGGATGAAGAGTTTGGATTACGTGATATTATTGATTAAATTTAAGTTATGCTTGGAAATCAAGGTCATTTTTTGTAACCATTAATTAGTTATACTTGTAATGTTTTGACTTTGACATTTTATGAGAAGAATAAGCATTCAATTAATGTTGTTATCTATTCAATATTATATTATGTGATTTTCACATTATTTTTTATGTTAATCATTATTTAAACAAACAAACAAACAAAACTATTATTTTACAATTTTTAGTTAAAATTTTCCTATAAAAATTGTGATTTTGACATGTCATTTCTAGCAAAAAATTATCAAAATGTGTAATTTTTTAGTTATATTTATGTTGAAAATGGTTATTTTTATGTCAATTGTTAAAAATTATTATTTTTTAAAGACAATTATTTCATTTGCATTGAAAACTTAATTAACGATGTATAAATATATAGAATATCGAAACTTCAAAATATCGACCTTCTTCTTTAAATATGCAAAACAATAAAAACCTCACTACAAAAAAAAAACAAGAAAATGTGAAGACGAAGACCACTTCAAAAATTGTTAAATTTAGAAAATAATTATTTACATTTCATACATTAGAAAATTTAAAGTCAAAAAATAGGTCTTTTAAAAAAGGGGCCTGAAGCAGAATCACCACTTTTTTAAATCAGCATGCAAATCACTAACATTCTAAAACATAATGTACATAAAAATATTTAAAGTACCAAAAACTATGCTCTAAAAAAAAAATGTGTGTTCTGCATCGCCCCTTTTCAAAATCGGGTCACTTTTTTGTTATCTCTACAAAACAGGTAAACGTATCAGTTCCCGTTTCAAAAATTAAATTGTTAAAACGCGATGCAAAATTTGCACCGAGTTTTCCACCAAGTCTTACACCAATTTTAGCACCAGTTATTGTAGTAGGTTTTGCACCAAGTTTTGCACTAGGTTTTATGCCAAGTTTTGTGCCATCCTTTGCATCAGATTTTGTTCCAAGTTTTGCATCAAGTTTGGCACCCAATTTTGTTTCACCTATCTTTGCATCCACTTTTTGCACCTACACTTGCATCAATTTTTGCATCCCTTTTAAAATCATTTTTTGCATCCATTTTTACATCATTTTTTCCATCCCCTTTGTGCCAAGTTTTGAGTCAAGGTTTGTGTCTAGTTTTGCATTTACGTTTGGTGCATCGACTTGTGCATCTTGTTTTTCATCCATATTTAAATCCTCTTTTGCATCTATTATTGTGTCCACTATTACATCCAGTTTTGTTGTGCCACAATTTGTGCCTAGTTTGGCACCTCCTTTTGCACCCACTTTTGCTTCTAATTTTGCATCCATGTTTGTATATATGTTTTCATCAACTTTTACATCTATTTTTGCATCCCTTTTTGCGTCAAGATTTGCATCGGGTTTTGTGTCTCATTTTTGCATCTACTTTTGCATCAACTTTTGTTGCGTCCACTTCTAAATCCAATTTTGCATCCACTTTTGCACCTGTTGGCACTCAATAATTTTCTTGCCAATTCAAGAGCATATTGAGCTCATTTCGTGGCATTCCCAAATTTAAGGATTTCATAGCTTATACTATTTTATTAGTAGCAGGTTTTGGGTAAGGTTTCAATTGAACCAAAAGGCTTGTCATGACAATCAAGAGCATTGTCTTCATGGTGAACAACTAGAGAATTACTTGAAAATAGAGGAGGCAAAGGTTGAAAACATATCTAAATTGTTGTTGATTTTAGTACCAAAGTTATTGTGAATAGTGAAGGTGGTGAAAGACTTCCCCAAGTAGTAGAAGGACTTATTTTCCTATACCTAACAAAGAAATTCCAATTCAGGAATTAATCCTCATAAAACATATCACAACTCTTGATATTGGGATAGTGCAAACACCAGGTGAATCTAAGCCTAACTTTGAGATTGTTGATGGTGAATCTGAGAAACTAGGGTCTGCTTATGTTAATATGGTGGTGGTGCACTCATCATTGATTATGGACATAATAGAATAGTTTCAGACAACTTATAGGCTATAATAAAGCACAATGTACATCATTTCTTATTCTCTCAGATGGCACTGGATTGGATGAAAGTCATAGGAAAAGCTACCTCAATTGGAGGCAACACTCATGGAACATCCTTTGAATTTTCTCTTCATTCATATTTGTACATTCTTTTGCATGCATTGGCAGTTGCTCCAGCTTCCTAGGTGTTTGGGGTAGAACAAAAGATTTTGGGTTCTCATCTATGTTATGCTTAAGGTATTGTGTGGGGTTTTCTCAACCTTCTTGAACCATGATATGGATGTCACAACTAAAAACAAGGGATTTACTAGACATTTTCACAATTCTACCCAATTCACTTTCGAGACAGTTTCTGGGTAAACGGGGATGAGTTCTAAAAATATGAGAGAGGTTATGGTCAAACACGGATTAAGGAACATTAAAATTTTTCAGTTTTCCCACAGGTGTTATATATTGGTAGAATCCAATGCATCTTTGAGCCCTAGTTTTCGAGATTCAGGATTTTCTTGTTTAACACATATTTTTCAAATACATATCTCGAGTAAATATAGACGAATCTCAAAAAACTGAGAGAGATTTTTTCTCAGAACAAGCTAATATATGCAAACGTCCTCCAAATTTTACACAGATGTCATTATTTAGGAGATACCAGCTCCTGAAGTGACCCCTATTTTTCAGCAGTCTAGTCCACTTTTCATGGCAGATAGTTCCAAACTTCAATGTAACTGATGTTATCTTTGGAAATTTGGTTAGATTCAAACTCCTGATCTTGGGGGGAATTCTTTCCTATATATTATTGTAATTTCAATGTGTAAAGGGTTGGATTTGGGTGAATTGTAGCACTGTTCTGAGCTCTTGGAGTTGTTGTAATCATTTTTCTGGAATTCATTAAAATTGGGTTTTGCAAGCTTGGATTCAATCTACAGAGATTCATGTGATGTATTGGCTGGTGTTTGTCTTCTTTGTGTATGTATTTCTTTATTTTCTACGTATTTCATATCTATTTAGATGTTTAGATTGAGAAATGTGTCAAAATTCATTCTCACAATGCTTTGATATCTGCCTTCTAACATCTGTATGTAAAGTCTTCAGCATGGTTTCAAGGTATTCTACAGCTAAGACCTTGATGCCCCACTGAATGTTTCTCTTTAAATACCACTACAATGACAACCCTCTAGTTTTGGCACAATCCATATGTCTATCTTGCCTTTGTTGACGAATTCCAGAGTGGATTTCCCATATTTGTTTTCATTTCAAACCTCTGGACTCCATACCCAACGGATCTCTTAGCTTGTGTTACAAGGAACCACGTTCAATGATTTAACTTTTTAATCCCTAATCTAGCCCCCTGAGTCCAATAGAGGTCAGATCTAGTATTTGATCCAAAGAGAGCCCTCTCTTAGGTTGGAAGCGGCTAATTACCAACCTAGAAGTAGCTTGAAATGGTTACCTCTGTGATTCCTCTCCTCATCCTGGAGGCAATTACAGAGGATAACAGCACCCATGTTTACAAAGATTTAAGGATTTATACTTTGTGAATTATATAGTTTTCTATATAATAAATCTAAAATGGTATATTAAATTTTAGATTATCAAATTTTATTAAACCTTGTATTCATAAATTAATTTAAATGTAAAATATATATAGAGTTATTTTTATTAAAGTGACATATATTTGGGTAAATTTGATAAAAGTAAAATAATTAAAATGATTTATTAAAAATGTTTACATGGCATTATTTTATTAATATTTCTTAGGTGGTTAATTTTTAGTTGAAATTTCCTCTAATTGGAAAAGTAATTAACATGAGGTTGGGTAAAATGGATTTCTTGTTGAGAATTCTTAGTAGTCAAGACTATGGCCAACATCTTGCATCTCTTCATATTCTTATTATTCCTTTGGGTCAAGGGAAGAGGTGACCAAAGGTTCCTTCTTTGTGTGGATGTGAATTTATTTTGGAATAATGATATATGCAATGAGTGTTGATTTGATAACCGAATAACTAAGCAATCATGGGGATTTTGACGTGAGGAGTAGGAGGCGGGAGAATGGAAGAGCGAAAGACTAGGGTTGAGGGCTTCTGCGGAGGATTTTCTCCATGGACGGATGCAAAGGAGGGAGCTCCACTCCCTCCTATAAAGAGGCAGTGGCCAACAAGGGCAAGAAACCTCCAGAATCAGGTAGAGGTAACACTAAGGAAGGAGGAAAAAACAGGGAAGAGGAAACATAAAATAGCAAAGCGAAGGAGAATGATAGCACAAAGGACAAGGAGGAAAATGACAAAAAATAGGGAAAAAGAGACATGAAACAAAAGGGACCGTGCAAGCCCAAAGCTGAAATCACTCCCAGAGTAATCTTAAATGACCCAGTGCTGCAGGCCCACCGGGAGCACATGCAGACGTATGCAATCATATGTAAATTCATGGGACTATGGCCCACTAAAAAGGCTTTACAAACATGGATCAGATACCACTGGAAACCTAAAGGAAGCATTAATCTCCATCTAGGATCCAAGGGATTCTTCACTGTGGTATTTACAAATATTGAAGACAAAGACAGAGTGTTTGAAGGCGGGCCCTACTTCTATGCAGCAGCAGGGCTCTACATGCGGCCGTGGATGATGAACTTCATTCCGGAGCGGGAAACCTTTACCTCAGTCCCGGTTTGGGTAAGACTATATTCTCTACCTCTGGATTACTGGCAAATAGAATCACTAACAGCCATAGGCAATAAATTAGGAAGGTATGTCAAAACTTCGGAAGCCACAAGAAGGGGAAAATATACTTCCTTTGCAAGGATTTGTGTAGAGATGGATCTATCTGGAGCCCTTCCGGACGAGGTCATATTGGAAGTTTATGATGAGGAATGGGTGCAGACAGTTGACTATGAGCATATTCCATTTAGATGTCGTAAATGTCATGAACACGGGCACCTTCTAAGAGACTGCCCTCTCAGTAAAGCAGAGAACAAAAGCAAACCTAACACAATGAAAGAAACAGATAGCTTTCACAAAGTAGCTCACAAAGGTAAAAGCGGAAAAAAAGGGCCAAAACAACAACTAAGTGGAGGTCAAATGGGGAGGCCGAATCAGTTCCAGGTTCTTGAAGAGGAGGAAGAAACAGCAGTTGAAGATCAAGTAATGAAGGATGATTATGATAAGCAGGAGAAGGAAGAAGAACCTGTTCAGGAACAGGTAAACGAAAAACAGAAAGGGATCATAATAAGTGAATCAGAGATAGATATGGATCAGGAAATGACCCAGAGTGAGATGGAAATGGAGGACACTGAGTTACAAGAGATTCTTGACAGAGAAAACCTAGATCTAGAAGGGTTCTTGAGTAAGGGAACAACTGGTGGGGTAGAATCTCTACCACAAGAAGATTGCAATCGAATAAAGCAGTTATTCTTATGGAAAACTCAGGCAAAGGATCTGGCAGAAGAAAACAACATTGAAATACAGGGCAACCAAGGAGTGAAAGCAGTAAAAACAACTCCAGGATTAGCTCCGAGAAACCCAGGAAAAAAAAGAGGCAGAAAAAAGCAGAACGAGCTACTAATGGAATGTGGCAAGCTCATGATAGACTCAGGTAAGATGAAAGATCTAACCAGCTACTCTTTTACCAATCTGTAATTATGAAGTTTACAACTTGGAACATCAGAGGTCTAGGAAGCAAGAGAAAACAGAGAATACTGAATAACAGAATGAAACAAGCAGCTCCGGATATAATTTTTGTCCAAGAAACGAAATGCTCTGTCCAAAAGTTGAGGCAAATCCATAGTAAGTGGCTCAGCAGATATGAATTTATAGAAGTCAAGGCTGAAAACACAGCAGGGGGTATCCTCACCCTCTGGAATCCCCAAAAAATAGGAATAATTGATGCGGAGGCATCAAGGAATTATTTATCAGTTGTTATACAGTGTTATAGAAATTTTTGGGCACTGCAACCCCAAGCATAAATGTCCATAAACCAAGGGCTCCTAAGTCCCTAAAGGTGTTGTTCCAACCCCTAAAAGAACAAGGTCAACTGATTACAGCATCTCCCAAAAGTTCTCCATGAAAAACTACTCAGAATTGGTCAAAACTGGACCATTTCACCTGCTCCATAGGCAAAGTGTGTTGCATCCCACCTAAATACACACAGTAGGTGCGTTGCATTTAAAAAATCCCTTCTATGGGGTGCGATGGGCGAGAAGGGACAAATGGAAGGGTCAATCCGCAAGGTGGAGAAGCATGGAATCTTCCAGAAACTTCTCCTGTGACACTTGCCTCTCTGAATTCGACCAGGGATGAGTAAGAGACCATCAATATCCAAGTGGAATCAAGAACTATCAGAGGGAAGACACTAATCAAATCTCAAGCTGACCCATATCCCTTGCAGACATCTATATATGGATCCCTCATCCCAGAGATCCAGAGGCTGGAATTTTGTATCTTGTAAGGAAGTGTTGTTGGTTTCTTGAGACAACATCATAGTGTTGGGTGATCTAAGCTTTTCATGAGGTGAAGAAGGGCTTACTTGCTGAGAGGATGATGTTGGGTCAGAACAATCGGTTGTAATTCTCTTGGCTCTTTCTTGATTATCAATAAAATTATTCAAGTTTTCCTCCATACACTTGTGTGATTGATGTTTTATGCATTTGTGTGGTTATAAAACATCTGATCCTATATTGCTTATGATAATAGATCTATGTTCTCGTATAGTGTTATGCTGCTTTGATTCTACAGGTACTCTGTGAAGCTGGGTATGAAAGCAAGTAGCAAAAGACTATCAGAAGAGAGAGGAATCGAGCAAGGAACCAAGCGCAAGACAGAGGTTGGTCTCCTTTATTCTTCTCTCATCTATCTTTCATAAAGGAAAACGAAAGTAGTTTTAGTTTGTTTGTTTCTAAGGTAGCTACCAACCTTAGTGGGATTAGCAGTTCTGCATAGACACTATTCCCGGTAACAAAATGGCGACTCCACTGGGGAGCGAGTAGATTGTTTGTTCATCTACATTTGTTTACTTTATAAACTTACAGACGGAGCCTGAAGTCAAGCCAGCTAGCCTTCAAACTGCATTTGCTATGCAAGTGCAAAGTAGATCAACGTTGCTTCAGTCAATCTTCAGGTTTTGTTTATGAATTAAACAATTGATTTACAAGCTCTCTAATTGCCCTTGTGGTGGCTCTAGTAACCTCCTTAGATCTACCCCTGTGATTGATTTACTGATTACCACTTGCTTGGCCTAAATCCCTGAACTGAACTGCAAACTGTGACCCAGAATCCAATCAAAGTCTTGTCCCTGGTCCAGTGCACTGTTTGTTCTGTGAACTTCAAATGCAGCGCACTTCCCGAGTGTAGTAGGTGTGTTGCATTTCAGTTTCACTGTGTTACAGGTGCGCTGATCAGACAAGGCCTTGTTCCTAAATTTTGGTTTCTGTGTTCACTCTTTTCAGATCTATTCAGGAGTTTTGCTGCCTGTAGTCAATACACCTCTGTTTGAAACCCCTTTCCTTGCTGTTATTCCACCTCCATTGTGCAAAGAACTGTAAATGTTTTTATGTATTTTTTGAGTCATTTTCAGTTCTCCTTTACAAAGAAGTAACATAATTATACTGTCGTTTCTTGATTTGAAAGTGTCACAAGTGTCGTTTTCAATCATAGAAGAGAATTTGATTGTTCTTGATAGTTGATTACCCTGTTACTATTGTATTTGATCTGAATTAGTAGTTTTTCTAGTGTCGAAAGCAAGTTTTCAATTCCAAATCGCAAAGTGTTGTCATTGTCCTCATTTTATTTTGAAAATAAGCTTGTTAGTAAGTGTCACTTTGAAAAATAATCCAGATTTGCGCATTAGCTTTCTTTTTATCGTTTACACATTAAGAAGGTTGAAAACAAATACATGCATGTGCATTTGCATTTAGACTGTTTGTTGGTTTGATTTAGGACAGTGTATATAGTGTGTGCTCTTTGCTCTTTGTTGAAAGAACGCCATCTCTCTTTCCTTAGTAGCTAGGATTTTCATTTGCAAAAAGAAGATTAAACGACTATTTATCATCTTAGATTACATTTTAGGAATTGTACATCTACATCACGCGATGAACCTGAAAGGCAAATTTCTTAATCAAGATCAACTATAAAATAAATTTAATGAATCTAAAAACTCTTTGGAACCTAACGCACAACATCTAGAAGTGTAGGTTAGAGACGTATTCCGGCATCGTAAAGCCTGGTAACTGTTGTTTTCACTGTTGGTTGGGTGATTCCTCCACCTTGAAACGATAAGTGCCAGTACGGACTTGTGCTCCCACGTACCGTTGAGTATATTTTGGGAGACCACAATAGGCTTAATCCTTTATCCATAGGAAGCCGTGTCTGCCACCCTATCGATCGCAATGCACTGAACACAGCATTTGGGAAGGTTGACTGTCGTACCATAAAAAGTATTCTGCAGTTTTGCGATTGGTTTGGTAATCCCTCTGTCTATTTCCAGAGCAGTCCCTTTCGTTCCTTTTCAGACTCCTTAACAGAAAAGGTCCATCTGAGCACTTGTCACTTTAGGCTCATTAAAAATCGAAGGCGACTAGAGTCATCTTTTTTTTTTTCTCGACTCTTAAAATTTGAAAAAACAAGTTGTGTCAAAGCGTCTAATATTTATTTTAAACGAAATAATTATCACCTTTCCTACGTTGGTCTTAGGTTGAAGAAAATGGAGTCCACCAACCAAGGAGTTCCCCTTGGAGGAAATCCTAGTCCCTTCTCCTCTTGGGGAGATGTTGGTGCACCCCATATGGCCACATTGTCACTTCCAGGATTGACAATTGGCTTGCCCATATGGCTCTTCTCAACCTCCGTCGTTCAGAACACCGCGATTCCTAAACAATCGAGTCAGCAACTAAACAATTCCAGAGTTACCCCCCAACCCTCTACTTCGTCCAATTCTTCCTCTCCTCCTTCCTCTTCGCTTGATGAAGCTGGTAAAGCCAAAAATCAAGTACCTGAGAAGAAGAAGGAAAATAAGAAGAAAGAGAAGAAGAAGAGGGAGCCAAAGGCGAAGAGGGGCAACCAAACATCGTCTAGCGAAAATCCACACACTGCACCGACCAGGCCTAAATCACCATGTGTCATTTGCAAAGGAGACCACTTTCATTGAGATTGTCCTTGCATCCCTCGGATCTTAAGGGACTGGTCTCCTCGTTTGCACAACCCGCTGTCGTCAACCTCTGATGATCATGTTGAAAATACATTGTCAACTAGTGAAAGTGAAGCCCCTGGACAAAAAGGAAAATGTAAATTTCCTTGTAAACTGTGTGAAGGTGATCACACCGTCCACCGTTGTCCCTTCTTAGATGAGGCTAAAAGAGTTTTGGACGACCGTCCGATTTCACCATTACAGCTTCCTCCTGGATATAACAAACTCTTGCCGAGTCCGTCACTAGTTGAAAATCCGGCTGACACGCCCTTATGGTCGGTCGAAGCATCTATCATTGAAGATAAACCATCTAAATCCATACCAGATGAAATTCAAAAGGTAGAGGCGGCAGTTGACCGGGTCGTGCCTTCAGAGGATCAATCTTCAGATGATACAGTCACCGAAGAGAACAAGAACGACACCGTTCAAATTCTCTTCGTAAACACAGACTCCGATGAACATGGGGGCAGTCTACCCATTCCTTTACCGCAGGAAGGAAGTTCTTCAGAGTCATATCCAGCCGTCTATTCGGTCCCACCTCCAAGCAACCTAGTTGTTTCCTTTGACTGGAATCTACTAGGCAGACCCCGTTTACCGGCTAGTGTACCATTTCGAATCATTGCTCAAATATATAGAATGGTCATGGTCGGTACCATCATAGATGAAGGGGCTTCTGTGAGTATCCTTTCTGTTAGCGCTCGAATCTGGCCTCAGGCTGAAGAAGGCAAAATCCAAGGCAACATCAAACCACTTAGCCTCGTAGCTAGCCCTACGAGGACAGGAGAGGGCTCTCTCCGAGTCTATCTCTACAAAGATCTTCAAAGGGCAGACATAACCAATAAAGAACACTGATTTTAGGCTAGTAAACTGATAGAGAAGGTTTGATTTCAGATTTTTAGGGTTTTGGTGGAAAACAGGGGGAAAGCAATTTTGGGTGCGGGGATGGGACACAGCTTTTGCAGAGGTCTTTTTGGGGCAAGGTAGGAGACTGTCTTGATGCCTTTGAAAGAGTTGGGTGGATAGGAATGACTGGTGAGGAGCTAAGGAGAGCAAGAAATCACCATGAGTTCTCCTTAAACAGATGAAAACATTGATATTAAGCAAACTTAAAGGCAGAGCATAGCAATCATGAATTCTACCTTATCACTTCATTTGCCTAATTTGCAGAAGGAAAAGTGAGAAAATGATACACATAATAAAACTTACAAGTACATAAGAGAAGCACACCATCAACACAAGTAACCACAGGAATCCCAAAGAGGGCTGCAAAACCCTGGTCTTTCCTTTACCAAAATTGCAGAGATACAAAGTGTAATACAATAGAAGCTTATCCCTCAAGAGTCCAACCATGAAAATGACTAAGAAAGTACATAATATAGGAAAGCTAACACACTTCCTTGCCTCTAGGGGTCGAGCTCATCATCCTAGGAGCTGTTTCAACCAATTCTAAACTGAGCACTACAATCTAGGCAGTCAAAACAACTTGCCTCTATAAGCTAGGAAACCAATTCATTCATTAATTTTTTGCCATTTTATGAATGAATCTTCTAGAATAGGTTAAAAAGTGTCATGCCAACATAAAATTACATCAATTACATCAAGGAGGATGAAAAATCACTCCAAAAAGTCAAAACTAGTCAAATCTGCGTTTTGCTGAGCTGTAGGTGAAAATCTGGCAAATTTCCCTGATGTGTAGCGCCCCAATTCTCTACGCGTAGCGCGCCTTTGAGCCAACTTTTGAGGCACTTCCCGGAATCCAAATGAGTCAAAAGTAGGCTTGTTGGAAAGGTCTGGATGTCTAATTTCCAACCCAAGTCGAATTTCTCAATTTGGTGTCCATTTTCCCCTCCAAAATTGCAATCTCCCAAGACTACTTCCTGTGTGTCCAAAAAGTGGCAGAAAGTCATTTTTTGCATGTTTTTTGACCTTCTGAGGGCTCAAAGCCTGATGA
The DNA here is from genome assembly GCA_031772625.1 of Pinus tabuliformis. Lineage (NCBI taxonomy): Eukaryota > Viridiplantae > Streptophyta > Pinopsida > Pinales > Pinaceae > Pinus > Pinus tabuliformis. The sequence continues at coordinate 1,016,339,974 of CM062804.1, forward strand.
AATGTCTTGGAAATTGCTGAGCAAGTGTAATTTGTCATGAAAAATCCAAAAATGCAAAGTTTTTGAGAAATGGACTTGCCCATCTTCAGGGTAGCGCGCGGCGCGCTACGCGTTGAGGGCAAAAACCTGTTTTTTAACCAAAAAAATTCAAAAAGGACCAAAATTGCTCCAAATTCTCTGAACTTTGAGCTAAAGTTGTTTCATTTAGTGCCATGCTCCTTCAAGGAAGCCTCAGCCAAAATATGAAGGGGATCGGGCCTTTTTCTCCGTTTTAGTGCCTTGGCCAACCGTCCTTTGAGTACCTTCATTCTTGCTTTACACACATGCATTCGAGCCCAATAGTGATTCTTCATGTGTCGGAGCATGTCCTTTTCCCTGTTTTCCTTGGCCAGCAACTTCTCCAAATGAGTATTGACCCGAATGAGCATAGCCTCTCGCTCAATGGGTGTCAAATCACCGGGTCTCTTGCGAGCCAAGTTGCGGTCTTCATGGATCCTTCGCAACTCATCAAGAGTGTGCTCATCCTCTAGTTGCTTGTTGCGCTGCTCTAAGTAGGTGATTGTCCAATTTTCCATTTCCAACTTCTGCTGCAACAAGCGATTTTCAGCCTTTTGTTGCTGAATGATCTCCTTTAGCTCCGAGCTAAGAGAACTGATGTCAAGGTCAATAATGTCAATGTCTGGATCACCTGACAGTCCCTCCTCAATCATGGGCTGCTTACCTCTCTCCAGTACCTGTGCTGCTGTCGAAAGCGAGGCCCCTTCCACATGAGGTGGAGATAACACTCGCTGTGTTGATGAAGAAGGCGAGACCCCTTTCACCTGGTGTGAAGATAATACTCGCCGTGCAGATGCAAATAAGGCCTTGTGGCCTCTCTGATATGTAACAAATGGAGGGGAGCTGACATGCTCGGGCTCTGGAATGTCAAACTGATGTGAAGGCCCTCCCTCATTACGGACAACCTCAGGAGGTGGCTGTGGCACTATGAACAAGTCACGAGAAATGAAATCCTCCCATGGAATATCATGTTGTGCCAACTGATGCATGACCACAATCTTGATCAATGCATAATGATAGATGCTCTTGTGTTGCTGTGTTGGGATCTTTCTTTGCACCAAGGGCACCATCCTCTCTATATTTCGGCAAATGAAGAATGGAATGTTCATCATTCGTACCCCTGTGAAATGCATCAACAAACGGATATGGTATGAATATAAACGTGAAAATCTGCCCTCGCAAGTGAAATAGCGAATGATGATCCTCATAAAAGGTGCATACTCGTCTCTTAAGAATCTGAAGGGAAAAACATCAGTTAGGTGCCTCATATATACAGGTTTGATATATGGCTCATAATGAAATCTGTCCAACTACTGGCGCTTGTTCCACTCTTCTCCAATGTTGGGTATCCCTGTTGCTTGAGCAACAATCTTGGGTGACAATGTGAAGTCCACTCCTGCAAAATTCACATGCCCATTGTGCAAATGTAGGACAAACAAGCGGACCAATTCCCTGTGGTGTTGAATTTGGGAGATTCTCTCGCAACATTCATAACATGATTGGTATCGGAAACATGTCACTGCAAGTGGACAAGCTTGTAGATAAGCCAAAGAGGTGGGCTCCTCCCTGACATGCTGACCACCTTTACCACCCTTGTGATGCCTCCTTGGCACCTCTACCTCTGGTGTTGATTCACGGTCATCACTTTGCTCATAATCTGTTTCGGTTTCTGACATGGTTTTGGAGGCAAGTGACTGAAAAATAATGCTGACTGTGCACCCAATGAACTGCTGTTTTGACTTGTTTAAATGTTGTTACCAAGGGGACAAACACACATGGGAAATGTTAGGGAAAAGGGAACACTGAGGGGATTAGGGAAAACAAATGTGAAAGGAAATTTTAGGAAAGGAACATGGAACATATACAATCATAATTTGTGGGATTTTAATGGGAAGTAGGGTTTAGGAAATTTACATAGGGTTTTAAGAATAAGTAGGGTTTAGGGATTTTAATGATTTTTAATAGGGAAATTATATGATTGCATGGAAAAATGTCAAGGAAAATGGTGATGAAAATATGGGGAAAGAGGAATGGAAAATGGGTAACCTTGGGCAGCAAATTTCAATGAAACCCTAGCACATTTACATTTTTAAATTTTGACACAGCAAGGTAGGGTTTTTACTCCATATTAGCATGGCATTTTTTGCATGTTCATTGCTCATTCATCTTAGCCAAACCAAAATCACCATGGATTAGAGGCCTACCTGAAAAGATTTTGAGAGAGAAGTAGTTTTGGTGGCTTGCTGGCGATTTCCTGAGCAAGAAACCCTACGCATAGCGCGCCCAACCTGATGCGTAGCGCGCCTCCAACGCGTAGCGCCTGAGTTAATTTGCACTGGAAAATGCGCCTGATGCGTAGCGTGCCCCCAACGCATAGCGCGCCTCCTCTGATGCGTAGCGCGCCGCTGTAATTGCCCAATTCGCCCAATGAACTTTGAAATCGACTTGACAAGTATTCTCTTGAAGTGTTGAGAGGCAAATGAGTTACCAATGAGGAGGGAGGGGCTTTTATAGGCTCACTTTTGAATTTAATTTGCCCAAAACCCACTTTATAATGTTTTTGAAATGACACTTTTTTGAATTAATTGCTGCTGACTTCTGGTTTCCTTTTTTCAAAATAAATTGGTTGAAATGATGATTTCTCTTGAAAATTTTTGCAGGGATAGCTTCTAAGATGTCTTGGCAAAGGAGACCAAGGCTGCATGCCAACTTTCGGAGAATTTGAACTTTTTACAAATTTTTACAAAAATGAGATAATGACCTTTGTCTTCAAAAACAGGGTTTTTGAAAACAAGGTAAAAATTAGCTGTACAATGATAAGAGTTATTAAAATGATGCTTTATGACGGACATCCCTCTGGCCTGCTGGTCCTTTATGACATCTCAAGACAAAGCTTGACTCAACCCTAGACCTAAGACCTTGACATTTAAAACAGGGAAATGACCTTGTGAAGATTTTATTTACTCAAGAAAACATGATCCAGCAGTGCCAAACAAGAGGGGAATAAAAGACATAAGCTTCTCCACCAGGGTTATGGCATGCCTAACGGGATGCAACATGATCACACTGATGAGACACCTAATTATGAAATGCAAAGAGTTTTGATCTCTGGTGGAGGGCTACTAGACCGACTCTAACATTGGCTCCAATGGGGATGGTAGCTCCTTGGAGATGCCAAGAACCTTAGACCTCTGGGAGAGCAGACCAGTGTTTTCCAACCATTGGGCAATGGAGTCATTATTTACATATTTGACTTAAGCTTGGACAGCTTTACTGGACATCTAACTACAAATTGGACACAACTTTAACCCAAACTAACTCAACTTTAGACAGAAAATGGACTGATAAAAACAACATGACAAACCTCACACCAACTAATCTTCATCTTCAGAATTATAGCCTTCACCACGGGCCCCAGACTAAAAATGAAAGATCAGTACACACATGCGATAAAACAGAAGTAAAACGGTATGTACAATGATGATGACAAGAGCAGAAAATGCTCAGATATGGTACCTCTTTAGCAGCCGACCATTGACCGACCCTCCGGGATAATCATCTCCGTTCATTTCTTTGAGAAGAAAAGCATTTTGACCACGATATGCTGCGATTTTGTAGGGACCTTTCCATAAATTATCAAATTTTCCATGCTTCCCTTTGTCTTCATTTCGGGCATCCCACCTCAAAACCACATCATCTATTTGGAAGTCATCCGGTTTTGCTTTCCTGTCATAAATCTTCTTTATGCGCTCTTGCAACTTGAGAGTATTGTGAAGAACCTCCTCCCGTGTCTGCTGTAAATGAATCATTTGACTAATCCGCCTCTGCATGGGATCCTCCTCGCTACCAGCTTCTTGAAGCAATTTGACCACCGGAATAGCAAGTGAAGTAGGAAACACCGCATCTGTCCCATACACCAGTTCAAAAGGGGACATACCAATTGACTTTTTCTGACTTACCCGATCAGCCCATAATGCATTCACTAACTTTTTGTGCCAGCTCTTCTTATTGATTTCCAACAATTTTTTAATGATATTTACCAAAGATTTATTCGAAGATTCAGCCAACCCATTTCCTTGCGGATGGTAGGCGGTGGAATGCCCCAAGCTGATATTGTATTTGTAGCAAAATTCAACCATCCTCTTTGATTTAAATGTTGTTGCATTATCTGTAATTAACTTACTTGGACAGCCAAAACGTGACAATATGTTATTTTCAAGGAAAGAAATAATTACCGCGTCCGTGGCCTGCCGGGTGGGAATGGCTTCAATCCATTTTGTAAAGTAATCTGTGGCTGTCAATATCCATCTATGTTGTCCTGAAGATGCCGGATGAATTTCGCCGATAAAATCCAAGCCCCACTACTGAAATGGTGCGCTGACCTCAATTGGTTTGAGAGGCAATGGTTGTAATTTCTGCTTCCCTTGAAAAATTTGACACTCATGACAATTTTTTACTGCTTTATATACATCTGAAAACAATGAAGGCCAATAAAAACCTGCCCTTAGAATCTTGTTTGCCGTAGTTTTCCAAAACAAATGGCCCCCGCAGTCACCTCTGTGAAAATCCTCCACAACTCTCTTGGCTTCCTCCTCGACCAAACAATTCAGCAATATTCCACCGGGGTCTTTCCAATATAATGCAGATTTGAGGATGCAAAATTTGGCAGCTTTCAATTTCAATGTCCTACTTTTATTTCGAGGCATCCCGGGAGGTGAAGACAAATTTTGAAGTACATATATAATATCAGCATACCAAGGAGAGGAAACAAAAATATCGGATACCTGTAGTGTTGGATTCTCCTCATCTTCATCGGACATGGCAGCTATCAAATTGATGTCTAGGACATGGAGATTTGTTTCAGCCATCAATTTAGCGAGACCTTGACCTTTGATCACCTTAGTGGGTTTAATTTCCACATCATACTCTAATAATGCAGCAATCCACTTACCCCGCCTTCCTTCCGGTTCTGCCTGCACTAAAACATCCTTTACTGCTGCGTTAGGAACATACGCTATAATGTGGGAATTCAAAATATACACACGGAAATCCTTCAAGGCCTTCACAAGCGCCAGTGCTTGCTTTTCGATGATGTTGTACTTCAATGCTCCATCCCTTATAATACGACTGAAAAAGGCAATAGGCTTCTCAACTCCATCTCTTTTTTGCATTAGTACAGCTGCCAATGTGTGCTCAGAAGCAAATGAAAATAAAATAAAATCTTGTGTGTAATCCGGTTGATTAGAGTTGGGGTTGAAGATAGAACCAACTTTACCAAATTAAAACATTTTACCGCCTCTTCGGTCCACTTTAGTTGGCTGTCCCTTTTCAGCATGTTTGTGATTTCTCTAAGGTGCTCGGCAAGATTCGGAATGAACCGTCGCAGAAAATTCAACTTACCACTAAAGGACTGAATTTCTTTTTTTTCCGGGGCTGCTCAATTTTCTGAATAGCTTCCACACGTGCAGGATCTATACGGATGCCATATTTGGAAATAATGTGGCCCAAGAGCTTGCCTTCACTCATGGCGAAAAGGCTCTTCTTTGGATTCAATGAAATACCATATTTTCTGCACTTTTGAAACACCATTGTCAAGTGATACAAATGTTCTTCATCAGATTTAGAAAATACAGTCAAATCATCAAGATAAACAACCAAAAAGACATCTTTCTCGTTGGCGAAAGCCATGTCCATCGCACGCTGAAAAGTGGCACCTGCATTTTTCAAACCAAACGGCATTTTTGCATAATGAAATGTCCCCCATGGAGTAGTGAATGCAGTTTTGTCACGATCATCCTCATGCACCAAAATCTGATTGTATCCGGAATAGCCATCAAGTAGCGACATCCTTGATGCTCCAACTACTCGCTGCAATATATGATCCATCTTGGGCAGCGGATAATTGTCTTTTAAAGACACCTTATTCAAATTTCTGAAGTCAATGCACAAGCGGATCTCACCGGTCTTCTTTCTTACGGGCACCAGGTTTGATATCCAATCGGAAAATCTGATAGGCACTATGATTCCAGACTTGTACAACCTGTTTACTTCTTTTTCTATCAATGGCAGCAATTTAGGATTAATTCTCCTCAACTTTTGACGGAAAGGCTTCTGATTTGGTTTTATAGGAATAGTATGCTGAATGATACTAGTGTCATATGTTTTCAGATCTGAATAATCCCATGCAAAAACATTAGAAAACGAGGATAACAATCTAATATATTCCTTCTTTACCTTTGGCGACAATGACCTCGATAGCTTTACCATCTTTGGATTCTCAGCTGCTCCAATGTTCACTTCTTCAACACATTCTTCCGTTGGTCTCAATGTCGGTTTGCAGGCCACATCATCTTGATCAAACAGCTCCTCCAAAGGAATTAATCCTTTAGGAATAAAATTATCTTTAAGTTGCAACACATCCATTTGGTTTACTTCATCAGGTTCTGTATCTATGGAGATGTCTTTAAACTCACCTTCAACTTGCAGAAAATCTTTAATTTCTTCATCATCTTGGAAGACTTGCCAACATCTTTGATTGTCCGGAACTGTAGGACGGTGCTTCACATAAATCTCAAATTTGTTGTTGGAATTCATGGGAATTTTTAAGTTACTTGCTGCCTTAGCCAATGCATCAGCAACACCATTTTGTATGCGGGGCACACATGTCAAAGTATGTTCAGAAAACAGTTTCAAAATATCTAGGACAGCATTCCGATATGCTCTCATACGAGGATGCTTGGCCTGAAACTCACCTTTCACTTGCTTTATTACCAACTCGGAGTCGCCATAGACTGCAATCTTCTTTGCTTTCAGCTTTCGAAGAATTTTAAGGCCAGCAATGAGAGCCTCATATTCCGCCTCATTATTTGAACAATCGAATGCTAGTTTATAAGAACATACTCTCACCTTGCTTGGAACTTTGTCTTGGGCAGAAAAGGGACTTCGAATCCACACACCAATACCAGCACCATCGCTGCCCACAGCATCGTCAAAATCCATGGTCCAAAGACCATCTTCATCGTCCTCCAAGTGCTGAAAATGTGTTGCCTCTGCTTTTTCTGCTTGCTGCCCATTAGCTTCAGCTGTTTGCTCCGTGGCAGCTGGCTTTTCTTCTCTTTCCTTTTGCAAAACTTCTCGAAAATTTTCAGTAATCTCTGGTATATCTTCTGTTTGAACTAACTGTCTATCTATCTCATTAAAATTATCAGCAAACAAAACAAACGACTCCAAATCTGTATGTACATAATTTACAGGATGATTTACTGGCTTTTCTTTACTAGTTATCATGTATTTCATCTTTTGCTCCCGATATAACTTTCTCATTTGACCGAAGACCAGAATTGTAGCATAAGAAAAATCTAGCTGAAGTGTACCTTTTAACTTAGCTCCCCAAGATCTCGAAAGCAACATACCAAAACGCGGAGGAATATCCGCCACAACCACATCCATCAAGACATTCTTGGCTGGAATTTGATCTAAGCTTACCACCAAGTCCTTGATCAAACCGATACATTTTACCCGGCTGGAATCAAATGAATATAAATCATGATATTTCCTTGTGATGTCTGGTCCCAGCTTTTCCATGATTGCTTTCTGCATCAAATTATGCGAAGCCCCTGAGTCAAACATAGCATTATGTAAAACATACTCATGCAATCGCAAACTGATATAGAAAGGAGGAACATCACTTTCTGGAGACTCACCATTTAAAGCGGACCCAAAAATTAATTCCGGTTGATCATCTTCTACATTTACCGTGTCAAGCATTGGATCAAAATTCAGCATTTTGGAGATTTGACCTCGGTAACTGCTATTTTTCATGATTTTCGTCAAAGGAATGGACACTTTCAGCTTTGAAATTTCATTCTCCAAACTGAATGCTGAAACCTTCTCACCTTCTTTGGCCGGAACTTCTCTTCTTTCGACTTTATCTCTCGTTGTGCTTGGTGGCTGATTTATCTTGTCTGCTGATGTCGATTGACCTGCTGGAGGATCAATTATCTCTTTCCCTTTTTTCTGTGGGGCAGCTGAACCATCCTTTGCTGAAGTATCTGTTCTCTTCTGGATGGGATTTATGGGAACAAATCGGTTTCTTAATTGTCTCTGCTGAGCGGATAAAGCATTCAAGTATCCTCTTTGGTACTCCTCTGATTCTTCTTCAAGTGCTGCATCATTTGATAAGATATAATTCTCATCCTGAGGGATGATTGAGTTTCTCACAAATTCTTCTTCTTCTGTAATATAAGTAGGCAGATCATCAGGAGTGAAGAAGTGATTTTCCTCTCCCACCGTATCACCTTCATCCTCGGATTCTTGGCTAACAAAATTCTGCTGAAGAGGAGGTTTTATTTGCTGCTAAATTGCTGCCTCTTGTGCCCTTGTTTCACTCTGCTTGATTCTATATTGTGGCTGTTGCTGACCTCGGAAATTAGGATTGCGAATCTGCGGCTCCAGCTTGTCGAGATGGACTTTTTCAAGCATTCTTTCAACCTTTTCAACCTTGCGAGGAGCTGATTTGATGTAGAAGCCTCTTCTTTGATTGTCACTCACTTTTCAGCCTTCATTCTTGATCTTTTATCATTCAAGTTTGCCTCAACACTAACGGCGATTTTCTGCATATCCTCCAAGGTAGGCGGATCTCTATCTCGCAATGAATAAGCCATCTCCGGATCAAAGCCATCCGGAAATTTGAGAAGAGCTGATTTTCTAGATGGTTTTAAATCATCGGGAATAGCATTATAAACTGTGTTAAATCTGATAATATAATCTTGGACGGACTCACCATGATTGCGTTTGAGATTGTTGTACTCGGCATTGATCTGAAGTGGATCCTTTCTGATTTCCCATCGATCTAAAAACTGCTTCTGAAGTTCCTCCAAGGTGGGTATGCTCCTAGCTGTCAAACCTCTGAACCATTTTCTTACTTCTCCTCCGAATGTTTGCACAAACAACCGCATAGTGACATCTTCTTCATCTATCTCATATAGATCAAAGAAAGTTGTCATTTTGTCTATATGTTGCTGAGCGGAAACACTTTGAGGAGTGCCATCAAACATGGGAATTTTACTCTGATAGTCGGCTGGCATATCATGCAGATTTTGAGGAAGAGCAAGAGGGGCAAACCGGGCAGCCATTGCTTTAGGTGGAGGAGTAGGTGTAGCTGTAGTATGAGGAGCTGTAATATGAGGGACTGTGGTTTGAGGAGCTGAAGGAGTATGAGGAGTATGAGGAGGAGAAGTGGTATGGGATGTAGAAGGCGAACCAACTGTAGATTCAGGATAAGTGATTATAGGAGAAACAGAAATAAAAGGAGGATTGGTCTGCTCATGCGCCGTGATAGTGGATCCAATATGGACAGATATAGTTTCAACGAACTCAGCAAGATTAGTAGCGTGAATATCTGACTGGAGAGATCTTAGGATGAAATTTTCAACCAATTTGTTGTGTCTTTCGATTGCAAGGGCAGCTGCGAAATCAGGATCGGGAACTAGAGAATCAAGTGCACTTTCAGACTTGGTTTTAAACAGGGACAACTCAAAGCTTTCGTCAAAATCAATGTCTTCAAAATACTTAATAACAGCTGGACATGAATGAGATTTAAATATAGGCCTAGGATCTGAAGCCAGCTTGTTTTTCTCAAAATATCAGGGAACAAAAAACCATTCAGCCTGTGAAAACTCTCAACCTATCATCAACAGTTGAGAGTTTACAAATGTACTGGGGTAAATTGCCAATGAAGTGCTATGTTCACAAGCTCACGGAGATCGACTGAAGCAGCGTTTATCTACTTGCGCTTATGCAAAGCAAAAGCGTTTCGAAGGCTACCTGGCATATCTTCAGACTCCGTCTAAGACTCATGAAGTAAACACATCAACCAGCAAAGGATTTGTTTGTTCTCCCCAGTATGGTCGCCAATATGTTAGCGCTCGAATCTGGCCTCAGGCTGAAGAAGGAAAAATCCAAGGCAACATCAAACCACTTAGCCTCGTAGCTGGCCCTACGAGGACAGGAGAGGGCTCTCTCCGAGTCTATCTCGGCAAAGATCTTCAAAGGGCAGATATAACCAATAAAGAACACTGATTTTAGGCTAGTAAACTGATAGAGAAGGTTTGATTTCAGATTTTTAGGGTTTTTGTGGAAAACAGGGGGAAAGCAATTTTGGGTGCGGGGATGGGACACAGCTTTTGCAGAGGTCTTTTTGGGGCAAGGTAGGAGACTGTCTTGATGCCTTTGAAAGAGTTGGGTGGATAGGAATGACTGGTGAGGAGCTAAGGAGAGCAAGAAATCACCATGAGTTCTCCTTAAACAGATGAAAACATTGATATTAAGCAAACTTAAAGGCAGAGCATAGCAATCATGAATTCTACCTTATCACTTCATTTGCCTAATTTGCAGAAGGAAAAGTGAGAAAATGATACACATAATAAAACTTAAAAGTACATAATAGAAGCACACCATCAACACAAGTAACCACAGGAATCCCAAAGAGGGCTGCAAAACCCTGGTCTTTCCTTTACCAAAATTGCAGAGATACAAAGTGTAATACAATAGAAGCTTATCCCTCAAGAGTCCAACCATGAAAATGACTAAGAAAGTACATAATATAGGCAAGATAACACACTTCCTTGCCTCTAGGGGTCGAGCTCATCATCCTAGGAGCTGTTTCAACCAATTCTAAACTGAGCACTACAATCTAGGCAGTCAAAACAACTTGCCTCTATAAGCTAGGAAACCAATTCATTCATTAATTTTTTGCCATTTTATGAATGAATCTTCTAGAATAGGTTAAAAAGTGTCATGCCAACATAAAATTACATCAATTACATCAAGGAGGATGAAAAATCACTCCAAAAAGTCAAAACTAGTCAAATCTGCGTTTTGCTGAGCTGTAGGTGAAAATCTGGCAAATTTCCCTGATGCGTAGCGCCCCAATTCTCTACGCGTAGTGCGCCTTTGAGCCAACTTTTGAGGCACTTCCAGGCATCCAAATGAGGCAAACGTAGTCTTGTTGGAAAGGTATGGATGTCTACTTTCCAACCCAAGTGGAATTTCTCAATTTGGTGTCCATTTTACCCTCAAAAATTGCAATCTCCCAAGACTGCTTCCTGTGTGTCCAAAAAGTGGCAGAAAGTCATTTTTTGCATGTTTTTTGACCTTCTGAGGGCTCAAAACCTGATGAAATGTCTTGGAAATTGCTGAGAAAGTGTATTTTGTCATGAAAAAACCAAAAATACTGAGTTTTTGAGAAATGGACTTGCCCATATTCAGGGTAGCGCGCGGCGCGCTACGCGTTGAGGGCAAAAACCTGTTTTTTGACCAAAAAAATTCAAAAAGGACCAAAATTGCTCCAAATTCTCTGAAATTTGAGCTGAAGGTGTGTCATTTAGTGCCATGCTCCTTCAAGGAAGCCTCAGCCAAAATATGAAGGGGATCGGGCCTTTTTTCCGTTTTAGTGCCTTGGCCAACCGTCCTCTGAGTACCTTCATTCTTGCTTTACACACATGCATTCGAGCCCAATAGTGATTCTTCATGTGTCAGAGCATGTCCTTTTCCCTGTTTTCCTTGGCCAGCAACTTCTCCAAATGAGTTTTGACCCGGATGAGCATAGCCTCTCGCTCAATGGGTGTCAAATCACCGGGTCTCTTGCGAGCCAAGTTGCGGTCTTCATGGATCCTCCGCAACTCATCAAGAGTGTGCTCATCCTCTAGTTGCTTGTTGCGCTGCTCTAAGTAGGTGATTGTCCAATTTGCCATTTCCAACTTCTGTTGCAACAAGCGATTTTCAGCCTTTTGTTGCTGAATGATCTCCTTTAGCTCCGAGCTAAGAGAACTGATGTCAAGGTCAATAATGTCAATGTCTGGATCACCTGACAGTCCCTCCTCAATCATGGGCTGCTTGCCTCTCTCCAGTACCTGTGCTGCTGTCGAAAGCAAGGCCCCTTCCACATGAGGTGGAGATAAAACTTCGCTGTGTTGATGAAGAAGGCGAGACCCCTTTCACCTGGTGTGAAGATAATACTCGCCGTGTAGATGCAAATAAGGCCCTGTGGCCTCTCGGATATGTAACAAATGGAGGGGAGCTGACATGCTTGGGCTCTGGAATGTCAAACTGATGTGAAGGCCCTCCCTCATTACGGACAACCTCAGGAGGTGGCTGTGGCACTGTGAACAAGTCACGAGAAATGAAATCCTCCCATGGAATACCATGTTGTGCCAACTGATGCATGACCACAATCTTGATCAGTGCATAACGATAGATGCTCTTGTGTTGCTGTGCTGGCTCTTTCTTTGCACCAAGGGCACCATCCTCTCTATATTTCGGCACATGAAGAATGGAATGTTCATCATTCGTACCCATGTGAAATGCATCAACAAACGGATATGGTACGAATATAAACGTGAAAATCTGCCCTCGCAAGTGAAATAGCGAATGATGATCCTCATCAAAGGTGCATACTCGTCTCTTAAGAATCTGAAGGGAAAAATAAGCAGTTAGGTGACTCATATATACAGGTTTGATATATGGCTCATAATGAAATCTGTCCAACTGCTGGCGCTTGTTCCACTCTTCTCCAATATTGGGTATCCCTGTTGCTTGAGCAACAATCTCGGGTGACAATGTGAAGTCCACTCCTGCAAGATTCACATGCCCATTGTGCAAATGTAGGACAAACAAGCGACCAATTCCCTGTGGTGTTGAATTTGGGAGATTCTCTCGCAATATTCATAACATGATTGGTATCGGAAACATGTCACTGCAAGTGGACAAGCTTGTAGATAAGCCAAAGAGGTGGCCTCATCCCTGACATGCTGACCACCTTTACCACCCTATCATGCCTCCTTGGCACCTCTACCTCTGGTGTTGATTCACGGTCATCACTTTGCTCATAATCTGTTTCGGTTTCTGACATGGTTTTGGAGGCAAGTGACTGAAAAATAATGTTGACTGTGCACCCAATGAACTGCTGTTTTGACTTGTTTAAATGCTGTTACCAAGGGGACAAACACACATGGGAAATGTTAGGGAAAAGGGAACATTGAGGGGATTAGGGAAAACAAATGTGAAAGGAAATTTTAGGAAAGGAACATGGAACATATACAATCATAATTTGTGGGATTTTAATGGGAAGTAGGGTTTAGGAAATTTACATATGGTTTTAGTAATTAGTAGGGTTTAGGGATTTTAATGATTTTTAATAGGGAAATTATATGATTGCATGGAAAAATGTCAAGGAAAATGGTGATGAAAATATGGGGAAAGAGGAATGGAAAATGGGTAACCTTGGGCAGCAAATTTCAATGAAACCCTAGCACATTTACATTTTTAAATTTTGACACAGCAAGGTAGGGTTTTTACTCCATATTAGCATGGCATTTTTTTGCATGTTCATTGCTCATTCATCTTAGCCAAACCAAAATCACCATGGATTAGAGGCCTACCTGAAAAGATTTTGAGAGAGAAGTAGTTTTGGTGGCTTGCTGGCGATTTCCTGAGCAAGAAACCCTACGCGTAGCGCGCCCCAGCCTGATGCGTAGCGCGCCTCCAACACGTAGCGCCTGAGTTAATTTTGCACTAGAAAATGCGCGCTGATGCATAGCGCGCCCCCAA